>BLKR01002632.1:0-185317 GCA_011170035.1 Teleogryllus occipitalis | reverse complement strand
ACAAGTATGTATCAACGTCATCATTTACATCACCATTATATTCCTGATCATTTCTTTCGGTAGGATACATTTACAAAATTATATTTACATATATACCACGTCTCATCTATTACTCATATACTACTTTCTATGCAACGATATTGCAAGTTCCCGATTAAATTTCAAGCAGAAAGTTGAATAATTTTATACATATTATAAAGAAGACCAGATCTATTTAAAATTATTTTACCAATTGTAGAATCTCATGAGGAATGACAAAAATATTTTCGAAATTCATATTTCACTTATTTATCTCACACACTTGTATATTATCTTACTCATATAGGCGAAGGATAATTTCTGCAGCGGCGAGACGTCCTCAATTGAATTAATTCAGGAAATAACAAATCGCACACCAATATTCTTCAAGCAGCAAGTTATATAATCTTATGGGAGATATTTCACTATCAAGAAAAAAGTCTTTGCTCCAAAATTACAAGAAAAAAAAAAATTTATGACATTCAGATCAACTCAGCTCGAAACTGTTGATATGATTATAAATATTACAATAAAGTTAGGAACATTACAATTCCATCGCGTCTATGACGGCCTTTAGAGTATCTCGTGTTGCACTGCATCAGTTGTTTACAGAAAGTCATATTGATGTTACCAAGTGTTGTAGAGGAGAATTCTCCACGGAAATCATGCCAAACTGTGCATAAATGAATTTGTGCAAGACAGCAAGCAAACTGTGCATGCATGCATTTGTGCAAGGCATCATTCTGTCGGTAGCGAACACCATCGACATAAACTGCGAAGTCTCCCATGGGGATGGCGGGAACATGTGGGAAGACTGCCAATGTCAGTATAATTTTATAAATTTCGGAAAAAATTGAACTGGAATCAAGTGGATCAGTATTTTCATACCCTGTAACTACGAGGAGCATGGACGTAGATCGATAGCAGCAACAAACTCTGGTTCACCATGTAGTTCCACATTGATCACGCTAACATTTCCGATACATGGCTTGACCAGTCGAGCGCCCAATGCGAGGGAGGGCCTGTCGCATGTCCTCTGCATCACAATTGCAGACTGTGCTTCGTCAACGACCGTGTACTGTTGTCCGACGTGCCGGCGCCAGTTCGCAACGCTGCCTCATTTTGTGGTCGTGATTCCTTCTCGCCGGGCGAAGCTGCCTCACTACCGTCCGCCTCCCGCGGTACAACATTCTCTACACTGAAAGGGAATAATGACCTTAGCAGTTGACGCCCGGAAACACTAATCAATAAATCAATGTCCACAAACTGTTGCCCGACGTGCCGGCACCAGTTCGCAACGCTGCCTCATTTCGTGGCCGTGATTTCTTCTCGTCGGGCGAAGCTGCCTCAGTACCGTCCATCTTCATTTTATCGCGGTCTGCTTCTCTACCGCCTTCCGCCGCCATCTGCAAATGACCCGTAAACGATTGGGCGGTCGAGGGTCGCTTTTCCTTTTTCTGGCGGGCTGCGTGCTCTTTTTGCTCCGTCTTGCGTTTACTTCCCTGCTCCTCTGCTCTTGATTGGATTTGCGCCACACTTTTGGACTCATTGCATATTGCTTTCTATTAGAGTTCTTCTCTGCCTGGCGTCTTCTTTAATTTCGAGCATATTTTCGATTCACATTCAAGGGCACATAGTAAATTATTTTTAGATTCTCAACAGAACATAAATGTGCTTTTCAAGTAGTTCATTTCAGAATTTTAAAGTGCTTTGAGAGTTCATCGCGGTTATATCAGAATAAATGTCCTAGGTTAGGCGTGTCCAACTTGCAAGGCCTCCAGGGCTGCATTTAATGTGGTCGCGGTTCATATTTTCATTACTCGAGCGATCCACACCTGACTGCCTCATTTTGTTAATATCAGCAATTCGCCAGGATACTCTCAAATGGGGAGTAATGGAACCATGCGTGATATCAGGCCGTACCATGCATAACTACAACATATTGGGATGATTTTGAATTTCTGAATTTACTAGAAAAAAAAATCCTTAAACGTAAAATTTACCAATTTTTACTTTAAAAGAAGTGTCGACCCCGTCAGAGGTGGACACTAGGCGCACAATGTTCTATCTCAACATGGATGAAAAGGGACTTTCGTTTTGACTAATAATCTTTCGCGGGCCACGCTCCGCGGGCTGCCAGTTAGACAACCCGGTCCTAGGCCAACGCATTTCCGCGGTACGCGGTTGTAAATGTCAGCTTAGAGGTCTTGCGTCTACACGCGTTCCGGGAGACCAGTCGGGAGCTTAGGGCTTGTCCCGTCTGGGGCGGTGCCAACATTCTGGGAGATACCTGATTGGGGAAATCTTGCTAGCCGACGGTAGGTGGGCTACGGATATCACCGCCCACTAGAACATTCTGAGAAAAAACATCCACTACACTTACGGGGCAAATGAACAGTTGTTGTGCCTGGAATCGTTAATCAATCAAATGAAATGAAATGCGTCTACATTTGTGCGCATAGAGACGCGAATCAGATTCTACGCGAAAAATACGTAGACATGGCTCATCCGCAAAAGATTCATCGTTGCTTTCTTAGTGTTATAGGAATAAGCGATTCAAATACTACAGTTTTGTCAAGAATGTTCAATCGACCATTACTGCAACTACTGAATGAACGTTTCCACGTCAAAAATAATTAATCTACTACTATTCTGACGGGGCACAAATAAATAATCATTACGAATTTATACTTACGCGGTTCATCTGGAAATGAAAAATGTGCACTCTGTGATTGTTGGAACGCTGCCATCCTCCCAGCCTACACCTACAACAATGCTACTTGTCCGTAACGGTTGTATCTGCAGATCCCTCGTCATCACTATGTCGTAGCTCACAGCATGAAATGAGTGTTCGGTCAGGATAGTTCCTCTCCAAGTTATTTTACCATCGCCACGTTTTAATGGTGTTGTCTCTTTAATGAGACTAAGTACTCGTTTCTTACGAAAAACAATATATATATATATGTGTGCGTGTGCGTGTGCGTGTGTGTGTGTGTGTGTGTGTGTGTGCAGTACCACATAAAATAGTAGTTCACAAACTACAAGTAGAACAAAACTTATAAGTAGTGCACAAAATATATTTAACAAGTTGTTTAACAAGTTTTGAAATCGGTGAACAATTTGAGTTCTTTTTACATATTTGGAGCACTTCGGCTCTCTTTGTTCCTCGTCGATGCACCCGTGCGACGGATTTTCATTTTTTTATAAAGAATATTCCTAGTTTATTTTGTTTAAAACGTTTTCATTGATTACTTTTTGCCATGATAGCTCTCGAATAATTACGTATTTGCAAGCGGGATAAAAGGTTTTTACTGAAACGTTATATTTTCGTAAATTTATTCACCATTTTATACTACCAAAGAGAATATATCGATGTTATACGCTGTAGCGAACACACACACGTCTTTTCTTTCTTCTGAATCAAATGCGCATAATGCGAAATAATAACTAAAATGTGAAACAAAGAGAGTGCCCCCTTTCAATCTGCCTTTGCCACACAAGTTCGATGGCCATCAAGAGAACATCGGTGCACACCATTAACCATTATATTCGCAGTCCCATCTCATGCTACGTAACCGACGCAAAGTTAAAGCGCAAGCACACACTACTATTCACACAGAGATGAAACCTGTGAGAATTAAAAGTGTCAAAAGAGAGCAAGCACCGACTCGTGTCCCAATGCAATTTAAAAATTATCACAATGGACTCTTGTTTGTTAGACCAAATAAAAAGGATTAATTCTTCAAATATTACAACTCGGACATTTGAAGGTTGGAAGACATTGTCAGGGAAATTAATTAATAATTAATAACAAAATGATACGATAAACGACTTTAATAAATGTCAATACGGGTACAATTCGTACATTCAAAAGTGTTAAATTAGATATTGGATTCAGTTTTGTCGAAAAAAATAAATAAATTTGCAACGGCTGCGAAGTAATGATTTGTAGGCAATTATGCTACGTATATCTTGGGCAAAGAATTAGAGCTTTCATCGGAAATGTAATTTTACCTCAATATTTTTGTCATTTTAATTCTCATTTTACGTATGTACGTTACAAAATATGTGAAAAGAGTTGTTCTGAGCAATTTAATTTTGCTCGTGGTGAAAGAAAATCGGGGAATGCGACGCAACTCAATATTTCCAAATGCAGGAGCTTTAATAACGGAAACTTCGTGTAATAAAATAAACGACATGAATCGATAATCAGTTTAAAACTATATAAATATATACTTATAAAAGTTTTGGAAGTTCTTTATTACTATACTAACTCCTAAAACCTTATGGCCATACCTGAAAGGTGATAAATGATTGGGTAGGCGATTATAGAGATATGATACAAGTGATGAAGGAATAATGGTGAAAATGTATTGAGTACACCTTCGGCGAATCTACTTTTTCTACCACAAATTCCACATTAATCGGGTAAGATTTGAAGCCCAGTTCCAATTGGCTAAGACGAACAGTCTGATCCCTACATTACGAGTAGCGCCACACTTCCAGAAGTTTCAAAAACAAAGGTATGCTACCCGTTAGGGTTTGTATTCGTTAGATTGACTGATTGATTCCAGTCGCGTCAACTGCTAATATCTTTAGTACCGGTGTAGTATATATTTCAGCGCGAGAGGTGGCGGTGTTCTTCCCTCGCTGGATGGCGAGGTCCAGCGTCGCCCTACACGTCGGCTAGCAGGGGTTTCTCCAACCACGCAACTTCCACCAGCGGGGCACCGCCCCAGTCGGGACAAGCTCTAAGCTCCCGACAGGACTCCAGACAATGCGATAGCTTAGTGCATGTGAGTGTTCGTGTGTGTAAGTAAGGGATGAGGATAGGACTAGGAAGAGGAAGGAAAGATCACGCGCTGTTCGTGGCCAGAGAGTTAGCGTTCTGCCTGGTGTTGAACGGAGAAACAGAAAACTACCGATCATAGCACCCGGCCGCTAGAATTCTCCTCCAGACAGCGTCTTAGCTCGATCAAGCTGTGTTGAAAATCCTGCATCTGTCGGGACTCGAACCCCAGGTCCTCCCGAGGCATTGCAGTGACATCAGTTGATACCCTGAGCCACCTTTGCTGGTATATTTCATATAAATGCAGTTCATTTGTCACGTCATACATTTTATATTCTCGTATTAATACTATTTTTTACAAAACTATTAAGATAACCAAGTATATTTCTTTAATAATAAATGAAGAGGTGACATGGAAAAATAAATTGTAAAAAGTACTTTTTCAGAAGGAAAACTGATTTTAAACTTGAAAGAACCTAAAAAAAGAAATGTAAAGTATTCCTAAATTTAAAATCTTCAATATCTTTTGTGTTGTATAAATTTACTTGTAAGTTCAAAATGATTTGAAGTCATGTACTTCACAATCTCAAATCGTTTTCTACCCTTCGCTAACCATTATCTGGATGTTCATAAGAAACTTCAACTCTCGACATTACTAAATATGTAGTTTGAGATCACAGCAGTATAAAAACACAAATCTACTTCATTATTCACGAAACTCTAGGCAAATCAATCGTTAGCACGTTCATCCTTTTCATTACCAGCTGCAATGGAATTATTCCCTCCCGGCATTATCTTGCGGTATCACTGCACTCTACAATCATGTACTCTGACACACACGAGTTTTCAAAAGCCATTAACAATGGAGCACAGATCGCTTCCCACGAAAAATCGCGTTTTGAGCAAATTTGCCTTGTTTATGCTTTTCCCTGTGAACTCTTCAAATACGTAGTTCGTTCGTATTTCCCAAATCCACTGCACAGCTGAAAACTCCCTGTATACATGCGCGACTCGGAAACTACCATGTATGTTGCGCAGTCATGAACTGTCGCAATTGAGAGCGGTTGCAAAAAGTGAATGATGCGCGTGGAGATGAATGAGCGACACGGCGCTTTGTTGCCGATACTAGCGCGCAGCGTGTTGCTGGAAATCCCAGCCGCGTGAATGGACGCAACCCGCAACACTCCATGCTCGCATCGCGTGTCGCCCATCCATCGCCACGGCACAGTGGGCCAAGACGCTCGACCAGGAGGCAAAATATCAGATACTTTACCAACAGGACTGCGTTTACATTGCGTTAACACTGCGTTTACATGGCGTTAGCCTTGCGTTACAATGCAGTTTTAAGAAATAATTTTTTGCAATACGATTTACTTTACAATGTTTTTTTATATTAAAACTTGAGATCCGATTGATTGATTGATTGATTTTTTCGTGTTTCCGGGCGCGTCAACTGCTTTGGTCATTAGTCCCGTTAGTGTAGTGCATGTTTTTTCGGGAGATGGCAGTGATCTTCCCACGCTGTATGGCGAGATCCGGCGCCGACCTACCGTCGGCTACTGGGGTTTCCCCTTAACCAAGACTCTCCCACCTGCGGGGTACCGTCCCAGCCGGGACAAGCTCTAAGCTCCCGACCGCTCTCCCGGAATATGTGGTAGTGTAGTGCATGTTAGTGTAAGAGTGTGTGTAAGGGGAGAGGATAGGACAAGGAAGAGGAAGGACAGATCGCGCGCGGTCCGTGGCCCTTTTGGTAAGGTACTGTTCGGCATTCGCCTGGTGTTGATCGGAGAAACCACGGAAAACTACCGATCAGAGCAGCCGGCCGCTAGAATTCTCCTCCAGACAGCGACTGAATTCTTGAGACCCGATATAAGTTATAAAGTGAAAAAAACATTTCATGTAAAAATGGATTACAATCGAATAATAGACGTACTATATTAGCCTTGCGAAAAAACGAAAAGAACACATTTAAAATATAAAGTACTAGTACTTGGGTCTGGGGAGGTTAATCGGCTGAGATGGCTCAGGGGAACAACCGTTCTCACCACAATGTTTCTGCTGTGAGGTCTTAGTGTTTGAATACAGACGGTTGAGGATATTCGTCACCATCTGGATAGCTAGGTTTTATCGGGGTCTGTTTTAGGAGGAAGTTTTTCCTGCAGGCGATATTTCCTTTCTGATCATTGTCCCCTCTTCTTCCCTTATATACAACTACAAACCAATACATGAACTAATATCGCGAGCTTAGAGGTTGTCCAGGGTGGAACGAAAGTAAGAAGCTTAGCAAGCAAGCTAAGTTAACAATGTTAATAGACTTATATAACTAGAGATTAATAATAATAGAGAGTAATGACGTAAGTATTGAGTCTTATTTGGCTGGCGACTTCTGCAATATATTATATTGTATTATATGCATGCAATTTGTGATAGATAATGCGGAATTGCCGGTTTTCTTTTGATTCTCTTATCTCTCCATCCTCTCATTCGAATATTGTTCTACACTTATTCATAGCAGACATACCATCATAACCTCCAGTACACAAAAATCAATTACCCAATCCAGACAATCGGGACTAATGGCATTAGTATGTTGGTTGGTTGGTGATTCCGGGCGCGTAAACAGGTTGGGTGATTATTCCCGTAAGTGTAGTGCATGTTTTCTTCTGGGAGATGGTGGTGATGTTTCCCCGCCGGATGGCGAGATCTGGCGCCGACCTACCGTCGGGTAGTGGGGTTTTCCCCTAACCAGGACTCTCCCAGCAGCGGGGCACCACCCCAGCCAGGACAAGTTTTAAGCTCCCGACCGGTCTCCCAGAATATGTGATAGTGTAGTGCATGTTAGTGTAAGTGTGTGTGTGAAAGGGGAGAGGACAAGGAAGAGAAAGGAAATATCGCGCGCTGTTCGTGGCGCGTTTGTTTGGGTACTGTTCCGTCATTCGCCTGGTGTTGATACGAGAAATAACGGAAAATTACCGATTAGAGCAGCCGAACGCTAGAATTCTCATCCAGACAGCGACTGAATTCGACCTAGCTGAAAAGCTAGTGTCTAAAATTCAGCCGCCGTCAGGACTCGAACCAAGAACTTCCCGGTTAGAGGCGCTGCAGTGACATCAGTTGATGCACTGAGCTACCACTCCGGGTATCAGACATTGCGGGAGATCAGTCTGTAGCTCAGAGCTTCTGCGGTGTCACACTAGTGGGCGATACCATGATGGTGGAAAACCTTGCAAGCCGATCGGTAGGTAGGCGCCGAGTCTCGCCATCCGGTAGGTGAAGATCACCGCCACCTCCCGATGAAAACCGTGCACTTCACTTCCAGGGCTAATGCCATTAGCAGTCCACGCGCCAATCGCTGAGCGAACCGCTTGGGCCAGCGCGGCGCGGGTGGCTGCACAAAGGGCGGGGCGCGCGTGACCGGCTGTGCTAATGCGCGCGCGCGGCGCCAGGGCCGTATGCGCGCGCACAGGTGGGCCCATGGACGCGCATCACTCAACGGCCGAGGGCGCCTCCTCCAAACACACCACCCACCCACCCACCCACCCCCGCGCACGCGGATTTGCGCCCGGGCGCTGCTGCATTCAGTGGCGGAACAAATGGTTGCGGTGCGCGGTGCCAGTCCGGGTGGAGTTTCGTTGCGGGGGTATTGCGTTCAGCTGGTTGTCGTGTCACTCCGGAATACCTTGTTATTTTTCAAGTGTAAACGAACTGGGGAATAGTACTACTTGAATGATTTCGGGTGACGCAATGGTTAGCAATCTGGACCGCCATACTCGTCACTCGGGTTGGTGGCAATTATAGGATTTTTAAGGGCAAAAAGTTCTTTAATTCTCACTTGTTTCTTTGTAACGAGAGGCAAGCAGTTCGTTCGAAGTCCTACATTTATATGGCATGTAAAAATGAAGCCTCCGCCATAAAAGATACGCCAGGGGGGAAGAAATTAGAATAGAACACTCGAATCAATGAATAACTCCAGAATAAATGAATTTGAAGAGCTCCAGAGAATGAATTTGCACTATAATGCTAGTTTCATTGAGGCAAGAAAAGGTTGTATCGGAGCGAAACGGATGTCTGCTTTTGTTGCGAGATTATTTCATTGAGCTGGTATTCGTGTTGCTCCAGAATATCTCTTTATTTGTCCATGTTGAAACTCGTGAAACTTATTTGTCCATGTTGCATGATGTGATAAAAATGTCATTGGTTGTATTTAAACAGCATTTTTCCATTCGTTTAGTGGGTGTGAACAGCAAAGCTGATTCGCTTTTGTCAAATACTATTGTAAATATAGTGTATCTCTATTACTGAAGTGTTCATAACACATTATTGGGCGATCAGTGGCTCCTGATCTGACACACCCGCATTTTGATTTTCACTCTTCGCCATAAAAATCAATCAGCAACTAAGTATATGCAAGTAATGAAACTGTAGTCCATCAGCAACATGGACGGCCAGTTCTATAAATCAGTGTAACACAGGAAAAGCACTCAGGAAGACTTGGAGCATCTATTCGAGAGTTAGTTCACACAGACGCCTTGCGAAGTAAAGTGAAGTAGCCTGCCCCGTATCATATACGGGATGTTAAAATGACACAAACTCTAAAAGGCGCCTTTAAAAAAATCTTGAATAACACTCTTGAATCAATAAACTTGTATAGCTATAGAGCAAATGAATTTGCACTATAATGCTGTTTTCATTTGCGAAACAAACAGTATTTTCCATGCAAACTGAAATACGAGCTTTTGTTTCAAGATTAATGCAGAGATGTAGTATTAATGTAGGTAACTTCCGAATATCTGTGGTTTTACTTGATCGTATGCTACTTACATAGTCGCTGAACGGCGACTTTTGAGCAGAAAAACTTGTATTGGACAACAACATACACTTATAAAAGTGACATAGGTCCGATTTTAACTGTTAACTCGATTTAACTGAATTTTTGCTAATTGCAAAAGTTTGAATTTTTTTCAGTGTGTTCCTATACCTATAAAATTGAAGATAGAGATTTTTATTTCAAGTAATTTTTTTTCTTTCTAGTTAGATCCTTCATTAAAGTTTGTAAAGTTTTTTGAAAACTTTAGTAGTTTTCACGCAATATTGCAATTTAAAAAAATAACAAAAGCAAGATTTTCTAACGAAGGCTCCAAATGTTTTCTTCAAAAGTTTGGTATGGATTGTGCTAAATGAACTCTATTAGATGACAAAAACACGATATTGCTCTATGATTTTGTTTTGCCAAGAATTGCAAAAATGTAATGTTTTGATTTGTCTCTTATGTCGTTAGTAATTACAGTGCCAGCAATTCGTTTACATTATTTTATTGATGAGTACATGGGCTTTAAACATTGTCATATACAATTGTCGAAAACTCAAGTTTTCTGCGAAAATGAGCTCACATTTCCGCATTTTGAGAAACGCTCAAATGCCAAATTTTAAAAAATGGCCCCAAATATTTTCCTCAATGTTTTCCAACGGCTAGTGCCAATTGCACTGTTTAATATGACGTAAAATTCATTTTAGTGTTTCATTTTGTTTTGTCAAAAAGTACACGAATATAATTTTTTTTAATATCTCTCACTCCATTAATATGCACATTTCCATCAATTTATAAACATTGTTTCATTTCTTAGTAAAAGTGCTTCAAATGACTTCAAATAAAGAATTTCGAAGGCTCAGTAGATTCCTCTGAAAAAGAGCTTCAAATTTCGCATTTACAGTGCAATTAGACGCAATTTTCTAAAAATAGGCTCAAATTTTTCAATAAAATTTGTTATTCAGAAGGAGGTTTAACCCTTCTTTAATATTCTTAAAGTAAAATTTCGGTTCTACAATAAGAAAACTGAAAAATTGCGAAAATTTAAAAAAAATACTTTGGGTGGTAGCTGACAAGAGGTTGGGGCAAGAGCGTAAAGCCAGTCCCCATCAAGGAAATTAGAAAACTTTACTACGAGAAAGTCTGTGCTATTTGGTAGCACAACTAGTTTAATTTTTCGGGGTGCTTTACATGAAGTCATAAAAACACGATGCTTCGCTATGTTAGACCTAGTTGGTGATTAGACTCCATCTTCGACCAGAGTTATTAACATAAAACATCATTGAGTGTGTCCATCGCAGAATTTTCAACTTATTTTAAAGAAACATTCCTTTTTTGCAGAATAGATTGTTAGGAAAACGATATACGTCTTAGTAACAAGTAACAATTTCTACTTTAGCATCATATAGTATAATCTATATAAACAGTGAAATTAAAAATACACAAAATTGCATAAAGATAATATGAGACATTATATCTCAAAATAGAGACCAATATTTTTGTTAAAAAACAACAAAAGGGAATAAAAGAATGGTTTTGTGCCGAGTTTTGTAGAATGTCATATATTCTTGTAGTAATTACATTTTAATTGAAAAATATGCAAAATAAATATAGGCGTGTGCTATTTTCGGTTTTACTCACACTTTGAATATTAAACAAACTCAATTGTGCCATAGAATACGTGCGGTAAATGAGAATTTAGAAATAAATTAAGCCGGTTACATTGTACATTTGCGTATTCCAATCTTGCGTGATTTAACGCAGTATTTCGTTTTCAGGAAGGAATAATGCGTATCATTTGTCGATGTTAGCATGAAACAAATGCATATTCAATTAGGCGCAATTACGATGTAATTACATTACTTGAGAACGGAGTGCATTGCACTGCTGACACAAGGTGGAGTTAAATAGAGGTTAACACATGATTTACTGTTAGTGATGTAGCAGAGGGATTCTTCTTTTCTTTGATCTTTCAAATTAGGGAAGTGCTTCTGCAAAACAGAATTTCTACATGATCATTTTCAGATTGAAGACTACTGAAAATTTTCTTATATTATTACATAATTAGAAAATTTTTTTGTGTAATCTTTTGGAAGATTTTTGACATGAATGTGTGAATAAAATCAATCAATAAATTGTATGATATAAATTTAATTAATTGAATTTGCTTTATTTTGCTTTTGTTTCATGAGAAGAAATATTTCAATGATTTTATTGTATGAATATTAGATATTAACTAAGGAAAGTATTAGTAAATGTTCAAGATTATATTTTTCTCTCAATTTTAAACAGAAGAAAAATTCGGAAAGCTAAAGTCAAAGAAAAAGTTTGAAATTGGATTTGAAGATCCCTGTCATGCGATGAGATTTTTATTTGTTCTGCATCGTCCTTGTTTGTGAAACGTTTAGTGTTGCAAACTTCCTCTTGTCCAAAAAGGGAGAAATAGGAGTTGCAGCTACAAAACAAGAAAATCTTCGTTATTTCAGTTTCAGAATTGAAGCTAGTCGTGACGAAGCGAGTTCGCAGTCGGGGAGTAAAGATTTAACATATTTTTAAAACTTTTCCGGAAGACATGCTTTCTTCCAAGGCTTCTAGAGTATTATCTGCCCGATGGTGCGAAAGCTGCGACACGAAAGATGACCTCTGGAGTCGAAGATAAATTTTAACACCCAAAAGTCGCCAAAGCGGTCGATATGCAGTGTATCCAATGTCACCTTTTGCATTAATAATGACTTATTTCTTTCCAACGTTTGATTCGACGTACAAAATGTGAAAGCTGGTTTAAAAGTTAAAACGAGTAAAACGAGTAAAAGTTAAAACGAATAAAAAGTATGACGTAACACTTTCCTCCACTCGAAGTTTCAAATTCAAACTCGAAAATGCGTAATCCTCCTGTATATTCACGCTTGTTTTGCGAAGATCCAATAACGTCCTTTCACAGTTCCGATCCCAATTCAACAATCCAGACGAAGTCGTTTCGAGGCGAACTTTGCCCGCGGGATAGAAGAGATACGAGGCGAGAGGGGATCGGTTATTATGCCTGGTTGGCTATCACGTAGGCCATCCTCACATAACCATAACCATAATCATAACCGTGCGCTTATCGCTGATAGTCTCCGAGTTATAAGCTCTCTATGTTCTCCCATGCGTACGTAGTTGTCAATTTTCGTTGAGACCTCCGGCGTCCATAGGAGAATTCACTTTAAAAATCTTTAAAACTTCCTCTAGCAGAAAAAACGAGTGAGTGCGTTAGAACATATACTGGCGCGATTGACACTTCGCCGCTGGTAGTTAGTCGATTCGAATCCCGACGGTAGCGGATAGTCGATAAGAGATGAGTAGCTGAGGCGGACGACGCCACTGGATTAATGAGAATGGACGCCACTAGATTAATGAGAATGCTTGAGGTCAGCTGCTCTGACAACGTTCAGAGCCCACAATCTGCGAGTTTCCACAATCTGTTCTAAACGAGTTCAGGAGAAGTATCTTAGGCAGTGAGAGAGGAAGCGAGAGCGAGAGAGGAAGCGAGAACAAGAGAGAAAGCGAGAGAGAGAAAGACCATGAGAGAAAAATGTGTACGTGTGTGTGTGTGTGTGTGTGTGTGTGTGTGTGTGTGTGAGAGAGAGAGAGAGAGAGAGAGAGAGAGAGAGAGAGAGAGAGAGAAGAGATGTGGAGAAAATAAGAGATTTACTTCACTATTCTTCGTCACTCATTGATATCGATCTGAGCTCATAGATGAATGAACGGGAAATACCAAACAAAATCAAGGCTACGAGGTCGGTTTCCGTGAAATTGCTGAATGAAATTTGTTAGGGATACATTCCTTTGAAAAAGTAATTCCTTTTAACATCACATTCCTAATAATATGGCTTTTTGCCATTCATCATCATTTCACATTTTCAGGACATTCATCAATTCACGACAAATAAGGAAAAAATAAAATCTAAGAATTTGGTTTTCCTGACGTGACCTTTTGACCCAAGCCCTCGACAACACTTCAAAAACAGTCCCCTTTAAAATTCAATCTCTACTAAATAATGGCTTTTCGCCATTCATCGCGCCTGCTCTGGCATTCGCCTGGAACGGAATACATGGCCCTCTGGTCTATTTGTCGCGCGATACGCCGTTTGTCACCTCGGCTGGCAGCGCTCCAATGCGCCCCTCCTTCCGCGCCGGATCGATAATAGGAGTGGCGAAAATCGCGAGAGACAATTGGTGGCGGCGTGGGCGCGCGCGATACGCCCTCTCGCGGTGAGCTCGGAACACTCGAAGGCAACGCTTTCCATCTGTGGCTATAAAACCGCAGCCACCTCTAGTCTAACACGTGACTAGGGAGGAACTAAAATTTTCGTTTACTATGAGGGTTTATGCATAAAAAGTGCATAGATTTTTAAATTAAATAAAGTGAAACTAAAATTTTGGATTGAGTCTGGAAAAAAATCCTAAACATAAATAAAAGAAAACAATTTAATGTTGACCAGACTCATCAAGAACAATGATTTTTATTAAAAAAGAATGTAACTAAATAGGGAGTAGAGAGAGTTATGCAATGCTGTGCGAAAAAAACGGAGAATTTTCGTCAGAAAAAACTCTGTTTACAAGGCTCTGGAAAAAGTGGATAAATTCAATCGCTAAATTTAGAAATAAATCCTCTAACAAGTGGTGTAGCCAGAATCCATGATTTGTGGGACCTTGATACCGAAAAATTGAATGACGGCAAAAGTCAGTCTGCCTGACCGTCTGTGGACAACCGTTCATCAGTTAAACCATTCATCAAATTTCCTCCAAAACTGATTTACCCAATCGAGCTGGTTGATCTTGTGGCCCCTTAAAGTTGAAACCGATATTTTAATTGGTAATTTTTTTGGAGGGATACATTACATGAAGTCCTTCGGATTTTCCAAATTTTCAAAAATATGACCCCATCGTGTTTGATTAAATTTTGTTGTTGAAGTTAGTGGTGGTTAGGAGTCAGTAGTGGTTGGTTAGTGTGAAGGACGTTTAAGAGAATGAGGCAGATCTCATGTCCGTTTAAAACCCTGATTTTTCGAAAATTGTTAAAAGTCAATTTTTTTCAGTCTTCCTTCAACTCAAATATTAAAATTATAAATGTTTTCCTTTAATGAAATCTTCTCCTTAAAGATAAATTTTTGAAATAAGGTCATGAACAATTTTTCAAAAATTTTAGGAATCTTCACATAATTTTGCGTGAAAATACGGGCGAGAAAGTACGTGCAGTTTTAGCAACATCAGTTAGTTCCTATCAATTGGGATGTAAATAATGTAATGGATGATATTCTCTTTGTTTTACAAATTATCTGATTTGTCAAAAAGTGACTTTGACCCAAGTCTCTTCAAATTTGAACATGCATCTAACAAGTATTGCAAAGAGTCTCGGGGTTCAGGATCTCCACCTCTTGGTATTTTCTCTTGATTCAGTGACCAAATGCTGGAATAGTCTCTTGATTTGCCTTTGAATATACACGTATCTCTACGTTTCCCCATACACCACATATTTTTTATCTTTTTTGATGTTGAATAGGGCTATAATAACGAAGTGTGCTTTTTAGGCACAAATTGATTTTTCTATCAACGTCACTTGAGGTTACGATAGGTTTCCTTTTATTTACGATCAGGACTTATCAGTTTGCTCCACACGTTTTACAGCGGCTGTTCAGCTGTGCCTAGAATCTTCCAGGGGCACTTAGCGACCAACGTCGGTCGCATTGGTCAAGTCCAGCCTAGGGTTTAGTGGGTTCGGTGGTAAAACGTTAGCGTATAAGGCTGTTAAACTCAAGTTTGCAGTTTCAAATCCGGCCAAAGTCGTGTATTTTTAAGGGTGAAAACATCTTTCGTTCGCCTTCCTTCGGAAGGGAAATAAAGCCTGCTGTCCCATGTCTAAGATTTACTGCAGCTAAAAGAAGCTTCTGTGCTAAATTCTAAAAGAAGCCTCTGAGCTAAATTGAAATCTCCCCTTTCGTCGTCCGAGCTATGCCTTCTTTTTCCGCTAGATGCTGAAGGAGCGTAATGAAATGTGAGAGGTCAGACGGAACTGCAGGTCTGATAGCTTGAGTCTCGCCTAGTTTCACAGAGATAGCCTTAGTCTAGACTCTTCACGTTGTCAGAGGTAGACCGCAGTCACTTGTGTGAGCTTGGTCCATTGATATTGGTATCTTTGCGCTCAAGGTCAGAGAAGCCACTCAATCACTCTTTAATTTCCTACCAGGAGAGATTTGAGTCACCGCAGAGCGGGCATCTTGGCCTTTTTGGTCTAATCCACCCTCCCTTTCGGGTGCACCAATGCTCCGTCAAGGTGGCTGACGGATATGCCGAAACGCAGCCAAAAGGAATGCTTTGCTAAATGAGTCTGGTACGGCCATCCTGACAGCTCAGGACCACTAGTTTTCCAGAATAGCACCGAAGTCGAATTAAGCGCCACTTACAATGTGCAAGGAGAAAGCCCTACACAATAGATCGGGCATTGACACGAGGAAACAAAAATCGAGACAACTTAACGGGTGAGTTCAATTCTCTCATTGGAATTATCTGCTTGAGGTTTTGCGGTCGTAGTCACATCCGCCAATCCTGCCGCATGGTTGAAGATTAGGGACCCAACTGATGGATCACTCGGCACGACCAAACAACCGTGAGCTTAGTAGCGCTTCCTCGCCACTGTGGCACTAAGAACGTGAATGCCTTCAGTAAACTGGTGTCCAGGTGGCCGTATCCAGACTCCCCCAAGTGCGGCCGATGATTTCCCCTGGGGGTGGTCCTTTCTACTGGGGTAGAATGAGCGTCCCCGACAGAGGCATTGCCTTTTTCTGAAAACCCATTGCGTAGTACAATCTTTTTATCATATTATTGGACGAGTTGAAGGCCATAATGACGTGATAATGGTTTCAAGAAGTTTTTGAGTCTGAGAATGCTCTTCAATCGTGAATGAATATATGCCTTATGCGGTCATCGAAACCATAGCCTTAGGATAACGCTTACTTGTATTGCCCTACCGCCCCTCGCAACCGAGCCGGCGCGACAGTGACTTATTTCAAAAATACGTGTTAAATTTTATTAATGACTGTTTTCGGAAATCGAAAAAACTAAGCCAGGAATTGAATTGTAACAATACTCAGATCTCTTTGCCAAGAAGCAAAAGGGGTGAAAGTTGAAGAATAATTGCACTGCGCAAGGAATTTTGCAGGGTGTATTACCTGTCTACTTTAAAAAAACACCGTTCTGTGAAGGTCACGCGGTACAAGCTCGCAGCTAAGCTCCTTTATCGGATGGCGTCCAACAACTGAGCCACGAAATGCTCCAGCTGAGAGCTCAATCACAACTCCTCGAGTTTTGAGCACTGAAAGCCAATAGTAGGAGTTCGTGCCAGCTGCAGCTGTCGCTTGAATCTAAGGAAGTCTGAAAAAAGAATAAAACGTTTGTGGAACAACTACACGAGCCACAGGTTGGTGGCGGTAGACACAATTGAAAACGTTTTCTTAACGTCAGTTAAGTAAAACTTTTCGTCCTTTGTCTGTACATATCTCAGTACCAAAAAGCTAAAAATTTGAACCAAGCTTAGAAAACGTGAAAATTTTTGAGTGAAATTTCTCTAAAAACTGTTGTTTTTAATAGAATCGATGTTAGTTGATTATTATACCCGAAATTAGTTTTAATTGGAATCTGTCATTAATTTTTTTAAATGTTTCTTGAATATGGGAAAGCAAATATGAATAATTCTTTCTCCAACATTTCAAATTTTGAAAACTTTTTTTTTTACTTTTACAGGATGTTCACAAATTATTGAAACCTTCCTCAAGCATAATCCCTTCATAGAAACTCCTGCATTTTCTTGCAGTCAGGGCATCCCATTATCACTTTAAAATCTTATTTTAGTGTCTGTAGATGCTGCTAAATGTTGTACAATTCGAGCAACAAAGTGAATTGGGAACTAGTTCCTAAAAAAGGGCCCTCTCCTGGTCAAGAGAGATTATGCATAGTCATGACGAAAATATTTCAGTGAATTTTCTTCAGAATTAAGGATAACCAGGATGTCTATTATAATACAAATAACTCTGTATTTAATCCAGAACACAACTTAGTACATTTTATTTCTGTTAATTGCAGTTTTAACTCTTTTGCCATGTTTTTCGTTCTTGTGCACTATATAAATGTGAGTATTTTCCAAAGAGGTATATGGTGAGTGTTCATCTTTTGTAGCTCGTATCATTTTTCGTATACAGAACGTTTTTTATTATTCTCTCTCTTAGAAGAAGACTTGAAACATTTATTTACGTTAAAAGTTGCTAATTATTTGGTGTTCGAATCAATGAATAAACTATTTGCGGTTTTACAACTTTGACGTGGCATGTTTTTGAAAAGGACATAATATTAGTAGTAGAAATTGGACATTAGAAATGAATGATCTTCAATATGGCACACACAGTTCAGACTAATGCCGAGTACACGCCTTCAAAGTTCTTAGCTGCATCCGCCCTGTCTGTTAACTTTCTCGAATACTACTCAGCACAAATATGATGAAACAAAAAGTGCCTACGAAGTTGTTGTTTTTTTTTGTTTGTTTTTTTCAGAAAAACTCGTTTTGAGGATTCTGAGAAAATATTATGGGGCCTAAGAAAATATGTTTGTTTCTTTTTTGTTTTTTGTAAGTAAAGAACAATACAGTCAATGCAATAGCAGAAAGAAATTTTCATTTACACTTCTGATGTAATAAATATTTTTTTCAAACTTCAGCATTCCGTTTGGAAACGAGGTTTTTAAGAGATGACTTAAGTGTTATTACGTTATAAGTTGCAAAATTAAATTACATAAAAGTTTCCAAAAATAAGAGAAAGTTTGTGCTGTGATGATATCTCTTGTTAACTTAATTTTCTGTATTATCCTTTCCTATTATATCTGTTCCATTAGAGTGAGAGAAATTAGTTAGTGATAGCTGTAAGCGTTATTTCATCAAATTTGTAGGAAATTTTCTTTATACACTACAAAAACATTTCATTCATTCAATTTAACAATTCTTGTATGAAATCGTACATGCAAAACTTAAAATTTTTTCGGTTTAATTTATAGTTTATTTATTATCAGAATCATGTCGTGACATACTGGACGCTCGCATCTGCACGAGATATGATCAATCAAGTAGTAGTTTTAGTAAAAAAACGTCGATAGAATTTACATCACTATTTGACGTTTAAAATAGTATGTGGTATTATAAACGTGTTTCTCTTGAGTGTAAAGTATCGTAAAATAACACAGAAATAATTTGAAGTCCGGAAAAACATGCTTTGAAAGATCATTTATTTACATTTATTTAGCCAGTTAAACTCGACAGACGCGTCATGGTAAATATAATTCACATTTAATGAAGATTTTTAGGCTGTGGTTAGGTAAATATTTTGTTTTCAAATGTCAGGAATAATGTAACTGAAATTTAATGTATCCATATAATACACTAATCATTTCTATATTCGTCCTAATTTAACATCTTTGTGGATATGACCTACGTACATTTTCCTAATATCTCTGTGTGTTGAACCACTCATCAATCCAACAAATATTGAAATATAATTAACGAAAAGCAATAACATGTACTCATAAAGATGTCTAGTTGAATTTTCAGGTTCATCAACATCAATTAATTATTCGTTAGGGTCAGACAACAAGTTGAAAATGATGTCAAAAAATAATACTATATGCATACCATAATAGTGATGGACAATTTCTCTGCCTAAAACATCTTTGCTTCATAGTCTGAGTTATACCAAACTGGAGAATTTCGCAAGTAATTGAATTTGCCAAATAGATTCCTCATATACTAATATCAATATTCAGGCAAGATAATAAAAATATTTTTATAAAGATTAATGGTACACAAACATGCTAGATTAAAGTATTAATCAAAATGATTTTTCCAGGTGACCCTAGAATTTTGCTCGACTTTCTCAAACTGTTGAAGTCCGATGGAAAAAAGAAACGTTTCTGTTAGATAAGCTAGGGGAACACAAACGTACCTACGTAGAAGGAAAAGAATGTTGAGAAAAGCCTATAATTCCCCCATTAGGAAAATTAAGGTAGCTGTTTACCTCAAAATGATGAAAATTGCGAAATTTCTTGTTTTTTAATTTTTATTAGATCGTATGCTCTGTTTTATTTTCTTTAAATGTTTCAAATCGTTTCTTAGTTTTTGAGCAAATATTTTTTTCGAAGCGAGTGTCAACTGCCAAGCCCTTAGAGAGTCAACTCCAGATGCATTTTCCCGAATTAGGAATTTTCAGCATTTTAATGCACGTCAAAGATCATTAATCATAAAAATAATATAAAATATAATAATATAATTCTTTTTGCAGCATGTAACCCACGGCTTTCTCTAGTGAATGAACTAGAATAGCCAAATTAGATGGTAACTGGAAGGAGCAGCAGAATAATGTACAGTCACAATGTTAATATGTTTTGTATAATATTGTAAATAATGTAATTAGTTTATAATGGTTATAATTGCATTCCGACTCTATTTAAAAAAAGGTAAGCTTCTGTCAACTTATATATGTATATTAAAATGTAGCAAAAATGGTAACACCGTAATAATTTATAACTGCATTATAATTTTTTTAATGTACATTTTTAAAACCAGTTGTCTGAAGATAGCTGTAAGGTGTAAACGAAACGTCACACAAACTACAATAAAGATAAATTAACTCCCAGATATTTTCAAGTATAAATAAATCTGAATGTCTGAAATTTGAATAGGAAATGTTTGTTTTAATAACTAGAATAGTTAGTGTGTCACTAAAAGTTTCAGTTATATAAATAGAAATGTCGAGAATAAATTTATAAACAATTATTTTTTCTCAGATAATCAAGTCCCTGACTCTTTAGTTTTTACAGTACCTTTATCATTCAAGTTCATTCTCTAGTATAAACAATTGTGCTTAATTCAAAAGAAGAATTATCAAAATATATCAATTTGTCAGAGAGTTATGAATCCTGAAGAAAATTTTTTTGACAATTATTTATAAACAAATAGAGCAAAAAAAATTTAAAAAAACATTAGATCTGTAAAAGCATAAAGAAACCAAATGTACAAGCAAAAACCAAATGAACACAAAGTCTTAATTTTTATTTTTCAGGTAGACAGCTACCATAAGTAGTGGAAACACCAATTCTACCTCTCACATTCTAATGTTTCTTGTTTATGTATCAACCACCTGCCTGAAAGTCAAACGTCTTTGGTGATATTTTGAAATTATTTTCATATTAGATATATCGCGAAGCTCTAAGTATACACAGTTCTCATATTTGAGAGCTTCTGATGTCAGAATGCTGAAACGCAACATAGTGATTGTCGATCCTATAATAAAAGATCCTTTCAGTTCCCTTCCCCACATCGTTCACTTCATTCATTCCATTCCGTTGTTCGCTTACCATAGTATCTAAGTTGTTAGAACAGAAGAGGAAAAATTGTATCAAAAGTTCTTTATTTGAAAATCATAAAAGTGACAAATCTCCTACTACAATAAGTGCAACAGCACTACATACAAAACATATAGATGAAAGATATAGTAGACTGAAAAAGAATAAGAACAAAGAAAATACAAGAATGAAGCTATAAAAAGCCTATACATTTGGAGTCCAAATACGCTTAACATTTGGAGTCTGAATACGTTGAACATTTGGAATCTGAACATGAGGTACATTAGAAGTCTAAACACGCCGTACACTTGGAGTCTGAACACGAATTTGAATCGATTTCTTTAATTTGGCTACTGTTTCTGATCCAAACACTGACGAAGACGTGGGAGATTCCACAATTGTTTTTACAACAGCTATTTTACCGTTTTTGCAATACTTGTGCGATTCCATAGCGCGGTCCAACAAGAATTCGATAATACCAGGTTGTTTTTCTATTAGAAATTGGCCCCATTCTTGTTCTGCGAGAACTCGAAGCAGATGGAGACCCGCCAGTCGAAGTTTAGGAAACTGATTGTCAAAAATTTCCATCACTAAACTTAAAGGTTCATCGGATATCCAATGAAAAAAGTCTTTAGTTATTTGCAAGATATTGGATTCTTGGTCATCCCTTTTCAGTGCTATAATGTCAGCCATTGCTTTTAAGGCTCGCGCTTTGTGAAGTTGTGGAAAACTCTGGATGCCGTGAGCAATTTTCTTGATAGCTCCCTTTACTAGATCGCCTTGGTTATACAACATGAGTTTACCTTCCACTGAGCTTGCAATACATCCGAGGGTATCCATAGCAATTCCCAAAAGATTCATATCAGATGTGTCAAATGACTCCAATAAAAGAGTGAGTACCTCAGGATAATTGTCCAAAAAATGTTTGGGGCTGTTCTGTGCCACAATACCAAACATTTTCAACAAACCTGGAAGAAGCAAGTGGCCCAATGGTTCGTCTTCAATAGAAAGCATTTTATCAGCCAGAAGGCGCAAAGTGCTATGCTCTTGCAACCAAACTAAACCATGAGATTTTCGAGCCAGTTTACTCAATAACTCCAGAGCGTTCAGTTGCATTATAACATCTTCGGATTCAAGTTCCTTCACCAACACTTTTAGGAAGCCATTATTCTCGCAAGCACGCAAGCCTTCCGGGGAATGGGTAGCTATAAGAATTGTCACTTCGAACACACGGAAACGCGTGATATCGCCTTTTGTCTGAATGCTCTTCAAAGTCTCGATAATACCTTGAGAAAAGATGACAGCCAAAGCAGTAGGATATTCACCTAGTTTCACCAGTAAAGCGGATGCACTTTTGGCCAACGCAATATCAGTACTTTTTAAGCAGGTTACAACACACTCTAAAATATCATGGTGAGAAACAGTAGAAACCAGTTCACTCTGACAGGCAGCGCGGTACAATTCATCAACAGCCAACTTCTTCCCAGTAACTGACGATTGGGATAACGCACATTTTAGTTGATCGAGGTACTGCCCAATAACCACGTTAGAGTCTAGAGATCCGAGAGATAAGCTCAAAATTTGACCAGCAACGTCAACGACTTCCTTTTCGGATGATGTTAAACAATCAAATGCCTCTTCTAGTTGTAAATTCTGAGCAATATACTTCTGTTGAGATTCATCCTTTGATTTCATCGCAGATTTTAGTTCCGTTAATATTTCAGCTCTTTTGCAATCACTTCGTAATTCAAACACTTTGGTTTGAAACCATTGAAAATTAGTACACATGTTGACGATGTTACAAGAAGAATAGAATAGAATAACAGAAACTCAGAAAAGTGCAGTTATACCTCAAGAAGGATTACTACATAACTAAGAGAAACCGGAAACTTATTAATCAATAATCCATATTAAATGATAGTGTTATGTTCAAGACAATTGAAGTACGAAAGGTACTATTTCGGCATTCTAGCCAGGTGAAATAAGTGAAACAAATTCCATCTGGAGCTAGGAATACATTCTAATATTAATTTATGTTCAATTTAATCAAAGAGTACCATAGGAAACAAAATTATATCAGATACTTTTTTTTATAAAATTTATAGGAAGATCTGCCTACTACAATGTAGAGTTGCGTCACTGTCAAATAAGACACCCACCAAAATTCGAAACGTTTAATGAAATACTTCTCCTTGACATGAAACCCATGTGTTATACCAATGAGCAGTCCCATTAGTAGTTACAAGCAAAGGGGTTTCAAATTTTTAAGAAAACTTGAAGTCGATACTTTCAAATACACGTACTATATAGCAAATGCTAAGATGACCCCTTGTTTTGCTTCTGGACATAAATGTATCTTCACTATGCGCACGTTTTGTTGAGCGTATTATTATTATTATTATTATTATTATTATTATTATTATTATTATTATTATTATTGTTGTTGTTGTTGTTTTATTTTTAAACTTTTTTCATCTTTAAACTATTTATAGTTAAAATGTTGGGAAGGGATTCTCAAGAAAATGTGCGCAGATGATCTTCGACCCCATACGTCAAATACAGTTTGTACTGTTTTTTAACAAAATAAATAAAATAAAATTAAAATTAAATTAAATCAAATTAAATAGTGTGCCAAGAAAGCCAACAACTCTCCAAGCAAGGACAACATAATATAAAATTAGAATACTTATGAAAGAGACTTAATTTTTATAGTATGTCACAATATAAATTATAATGTATTTCAGAACGGTTTGTAATGTAGCCTACATACTAATTTACGTATGCAAACGCAATTTAAAGAAGTCAAAATTGGACATTGGTATTTTTGTTATTTTATGATGCTAAAGATGAAAGTGAAGGTATAAGGAACAAATGTACGACAACTAATATAAGGTATTTGTATCATATTAAATTATACAAACTGACATTTAATTAAAAAAATCTTGTAACAGTAGTCGGGACTTGGAGCAGAATGCCGCTCTACCCAAGAAGTAACTATTCCTCCTATAAAAATAAATGTGTAAAATTAGACGGTTGCCACTTGATTCAATAGTTACAAATAAATAAATGCTCGGGTTGATATATTTTCTCAAGTGGATGAGTTATTTCGGAAATGTTACATTTTCAATATTAATGAAGATGTTTCAAGATCACCAGTTATCTCAACGTATACTTTACGCTTTGTTACATGTAACAACGTCACTTAACGGCTTTGTTAATATACCACGCCAAACAGGTGTGGTTCTCTGTCTACTGGAAATATGCCTTAACACCGGCGATGTACCATTTTGCAACCCTGAGCGCGCAACGAGCAGCTACTGACGATGTCTTTTCAAAATAATGCATTCAATTGTCATCGGCTGTCAAAATAAAACACCTGTAACACTACCGAGATGTAAACTGTATTACATTGCGGTTCAATAACACCGTCATAATGTTCTTCCCTGGGCGGTCCGAGGTCCAGTTAAATTCGCTGCGTTTAAGTCAGCCTATGTTTCATTTCCCGCAGCCTCTCTTTCGTATAAGCTGCCACAAAGCATCACGATCACTAGAGTAGAATGGGAAACTGGGCATAAGAAGTCGATGGAAGAGCCGACTGAACCATGCTATCAATACGCATCGATAAAATAAAATTCCACGCAGGACATGGAGAGACCTACGTGTTTGCTGCATCGGCGGACTCGTCTTGTATTGATTCGGAAGGGTTGCCTACATTCAATGGCTCACCGTGAGGGGAGGCAGGAAGACATTCACTGCACATTGAAGAAAAGTACGAGGAAAACAGTAATAAAACCAAGTGTATTTATTTCTATAGAGCACATTATTCGTCATCAATTCTGAGTTTTCAAAGAGAAAGAGAAATATCGCGCTGTGTCAGCGCCATGCAAGGAGGCGAGAAACAAAAGTAAGGAACATCTTGGGAAACAGACTTTGGACTTCCTATATCTAATTTTCTGAAGGAAATTCTGCCTGTGCGTTGCAGTGAATACTAAAAAGGAATTCACATGCGGAGCCTTGTTTTGCCAGGAGGTGTTGTACATCAATGTTTGGGGTAGACCAGGTATGTCTTTGTCGCCTTAAAGTTACAACTCACTCGTCACTTTCCTTAAGTATAGTTATTATACACTTTAACTTTGTTTAATAAAACCTTTTAAATTTCGATACACGTTTACAGTATTTAAAGACTTCCTACGAGATAATTTAATCAGAGGATTGCAACTGCAAAAAATTCATGCTTTGGTTTTGCTGTTTACCTGTTTGATTTTGCCACTACCACGCCTTTATTTCCAAACTGCGCGTTTTTTCACTTTGCTTAATGCAACCGCTGACACTCTGCTCAGACATCGGTTAGTGATATAAAAATGATTGTATGGAGCTTTTATATTTTCAGCAAGAATATGTTAAACACCCTCGTCATGAGTATAAACATTTTATTATTAATCATTACTTCTATGAATATTATTGATACTTTTACAATTTAAATCTATACATGTATAATATAAAAGTGACAACATGTATGTTTGTATGTGTCACAAAACTTTTGAACAGTTGGAGTGATACATGACAAGAGCAGTCTCGGGCCACCAAAAATTTAAGAAATCGTAGAGTTCCAATTTAAACAATTTGTTGCCCTCAAATATGTATTTATTTAATAGTTAGCTAAATGGAAATCTCCATTGTATCTGGACGGCATTTCTGTCGGGCGTTGCCGGGTATTTTGATGCGAGGCCCGATCTGCCAGGTTATTAGTTCCGTAAATGTAGTGTATGTTTTTATCGCGGGAAGTGGCAGATCTCCCGCTAGATAAAGAGATTCGGCACCGACCTATGATGGTTTGCCAGATCTCTCACCAGTGTAGAACCACCCCAGTCGCAACAGGCTCTAAGCTCCCGACCGGTTTCCAGGCAGTTTGGTAGTGTAGTGCATGTTAGTGTAAGTGAGAGTGTGTGTGTCTAAGTAACGGGTGAGGATAGGAGAAGTAACAGGACGGAAAGATCGCGCACTGGCCCGTTTCTTACGGTACTGTTCCAGCATTCGCCTGGTGTTGATCGGAGAAACCACGGATAACTACCGATCAGAGCAGCCGGCCACTAGAATTATCTTCTTGGCAGCGACTGAATTCGACCTACCTGACAAGCTAGTGTCGAAAATCCTGCCGCGCTGTCGGGACTCGAATCTAGGACCTGTCGGTCAGAGGCACTGCAGTGACATCAGTTGATGCCGTGATCCAGTAGAGGAGAGGAGCGGAAGGATAGGTGGTGTGGAAGAAGCGGGCCAATGAGAAGGAAGGGGCAGAACGTAAAGAGTGGAAAAGCGGGCGGACGTGATGAGCGGGAGGAACAGACTATGTGGTAGAGCGGATGGGTCGCGGGTCGGGGGTGTGGGGCTGGTCAGCCGTGGCAGCCCAGATGCGGCGTAAGGGGAAGGTGGGCAAAGCGTGCGGGGCGGACGGGGCGAGCGGGGGGGGTGATTATTAGATGGTTGTGATAAATAGAACTGTGATTTATATGCAATGAAAACAGCGAAATATGCAATATATATATATATATATATATATATATATATATATATATATATATATATATATATATATATATATGATTTGCAACAACCCCAGAACGCGCAGATCCCGAAAGCAAAATTTTATTTCATCAGATAGACATTAAACTACAGAAGAAACAATAGACGACGACGCCGCGGACATAGAATTTTCAGAAATTAGCGGAAAACGCGAAAAGCGTGAAACGGCAATATAAATAATGGTCAGAACAGAATTTCAGGAAAAATTTAAAGCGAAAATCAGGAAAATCGAACCGCGAGTTAAGAAGATACAAGAAACGGTACAAATTGCATGCAGAACGTTTAGAAACGTATACAATGGAACATAATTGTTGTGATAGCAAAAGAATCAAATAAACCAGTTTTCATAAATATCTCGAGAACGCCTTGATGAAATGACTTCAAACTTTCTGGAATTGTAGAGTATAATATTAGGATCACGACAAAATTAGCCACGGCACGGGAAAATTAACACAGGACCGAGATAAATTGAATATTAGGATTTATTACGTGAGGGATTAGTAAAAACAAACGACGCACCGCCTGACGTAGTGGAGTGACGTCATCATGGATAAATAACACGGAAATATTTATTTTAAAGAAAGAAAAAGAAGGGGAAGAAATATAACGATGTGACATTTCTTAATTAAAGAATAGACGATTTATGAAACCAGTAATGAAACGCAAGACGCCCGTAAAACGTAGAACTATGAACATATTACGATATGTTTTTGCAGTGATGGGCAAGTATTTTTAAAAAGTTCCCAGAGCTTCTGGACCAACAATGCAAAAGAGAGGATAGGAGTGTGAGTTGAACTCTCGCGGCGTACGCATCATCCGTATCGGTATGATAAAATTCGAAATTTTAGTGTAATTAGTTTTGTGAAAGTTTATGCGGGAACACTATCAATTAGATGAAGTTTAAATTATCTGCGAACAATTTAGTGGACTAAATTGCAAAAAACGGGAATTCGCGTAAGTTCGGACGCGAAAACGATCGGACATTTTATGAAACTTCAAGAGTTCGTGCGAGGTGCATCGTATAGTTTTGAACGGGGACTTTGATGGTGATTCATGGATTTCAAGAACAGGTAGCGGCTGATTGGATGGAGTTGGGTATACGAGCTGTGTACCAAAACACTGGTCGACAACAGGCGATGGCAGTGTGTGTTGCCGCATATTAGCAGCACCAGGAAAGTCGCATGAACAAATATACATTTATATTTTCATTTGAAAAGTAAAGAGGGGGGGAATGAATTTTGAAGATTCTGTCGAAGACCAAGTATTGTTGGTTAAGTTAAGAGCAATAGCAGAATAAAGTCACGACAGAATGCGCATTCCGGTATGAATGTTTACTTTGTTTATGTTTTTAAGTGTGAATGAATGGTTCTGTATTTATTTATGTTTCAAATCCAGGGCATTTATGCCATTGTGTAAAATTTTGCATGCCATAACAGGGGCAATTTATATAAAAGGGTGTCATATAGCTGCCTTGACAACTGGTTAATTGAAAAAAAAGGGGGCAAATAAATGAATGAACGCTCATTGCGGTTCATGTATACCTGGATTATGAGTATTGTTTTGTATTTAGCTAGAAACTGACCCAGGCACGAGCGTGCAGGTATCCCGTTTCAATTCCGTATGGATTGATCACAGTAGTCACGCCCAGGTAAGACTATTTGTACATGCTAGCTGAGGCACGGGCAACAGGTGAGTGAGGATTTTTGTTTTGTCAAAGAATGTCAACGAAACCAGGCGCCCAAACGTGTGGGCGTGAATTGAATAATGAGAGAAAGATAGAGGAAAACTTTACAGTGGCGCCCAAAACGTGCGGGCGTGAATAGGATACGGAAGAATAATAGGGAGGGAGGAAGAACGATTACATAGGCGCCCAAACGGGCGGGCGTGCATAGAATACGGCGGTAAAGAGGGAGGGAGGGACAAAGATTACAATATATTTGGTAATATATGCAATTAAAAAAGGAAAATATGCGAAATAGTGTAATGTAATGTGAAAGTGTAAAAATAAATAAAAAGTGTAGTGTGGAAAGTATGTTTACAGCAAAAAAGATACAGAAATCATATAATTGTTACAAGGGACAAACATTAAGTCAAGGCCATAATTTTGAAGAACTCATTTCTTAGGAAAATAATGGGAGGTTGAGTTTATAGACATTTCACAAAATAAAAAAATAGATATTGCAATAAAAATAAGACTTGCTCTCAATTATAATAAAATCTAGAACACAATTATCAAACAACTTAAAACTTGAAAATCTTGACTTAATGCGTTTCACTTGTGAGCAAACGATATTTTGTTAAAAGAGAAACGTTAGTAAATTGAAAAAATAAGACATACTTTGAACAAACTCTATTGATCACTTGCAAAATTGTTGCAATTTCAAACAACCACGTTTTTCAAGTTCTCAAACTCGAACGTCTAATTGGCCTCAAAATCGCTTTAAACCGGCCGAATGACAGCTCCACATCAACAATCAACAGGTAACTTAGAACATCATTTATTTTATCAAAGTAGTTGGAATAATACTCAGCTGCCTTCAACCAAGTACCCCACCGTGTGACGACTGGTAGAGGTAGGTCAGGGTAATTTGTCTTAAAAATATCCACACGACTTGATTTCAAGAATACTTTCTTGACAGTTGATATCAACTGATTAATATCTGGGAGTTGAAATCTCACAGGTTCTGTAACAGGATGAAAAGTGTGGGCAAGGCAAGTTAGATGAAGTTTAGGATAAAAAACTTTTATCGCAGCCCCTGCTTTTAACAAATAAGGAGCACCATCCGACATAAATAGTAGAACCTTTTCATGCTGAACTCCACTCGGTCAAAGAACACTCATTGATTCCTTGAAATACCTCGCAATGAGGGGTGAATATGATCTTCTCGCGGACTAGGGGTGAATATGCAAATATGGCAAAAATATGCAAATATGGCAAAAATATGAAAAATATGCAATTATGGTGATATACGCGAAAATATGCAAAATAAAAATTGCGTAAATTGATTCTAAATGCCTCAGAATGTATAAAATTTGTTGAAACGGGATGTTTTAGTTAACAGAAAAAAAGGAAAATGCATATAAATCACAGCCGTAGTCATGTGATAAAATTTTGTTGATGAAATGTTGAATTGGTTCATTGACGATGATGGATGAGTTGATTGGCGATCAATAGCTGAAAATGAACATGTGACTGATCACGATCAGTATTATAAATGCCATGGATTACTAACGCAAATATTAATGAATTTGCTAATCCATTGTATTCTGATATAAAGCAACAAAATATTTAGACTAATAAAAAATTACAAACTCGCTCTTAGAAAACCCTAATTATAACTACGCATTCACGATACTCTATCGTGCAAGAAAATAATCGCTGCAAAAACCTACTGAAGAAATGTTATGTTCTTAAATGTGTAGTTCTAAAAAAAGACAGCATTTTGACAGGGAGAGAGGGATTAGGGTATCAACTGATGTCATTGCAATATCTCTTACCGGAAGGTGTTAGGTTCGTGTCCGGACTGTGGCAAGATTTTCTACTCTAGGTTGTCAGCTAGGTCGAATTCTGACGCTGTCACTAGGAGAATTCTAGTGGTCAGCTTCTCTGATCGCTAGTTTTCCGTGGTTTCTCTGATCAACACCAAGCGAATGCCGGAGCCTTACCCTAACACAAGAGCCACGGACCGCGACCTAGCTCACAAGATAGTGCCGAAAATCCTGCCACCGTCGGGACTCGAACCTAGGACATTCCGGTCAGAGGAACTGCAGTGGCATCACTTGAGGATTATTGAAAATAGAGATATTTATGAGAATTCATGTACGAAGTTGTTATTTTTAAAGCACGTACTGATAATCTTTGTGTTATGATTATGAAGTCACCGGTAGCGGTAGCTCAGTGCATCAACTGATGTCACTGCAGCGCCTCTAACCGGGAGGTCCTAGGTTCGAGTCCTGACGGCGGCAGGATTTTCGACACTAGCTTTTCAGCTAGGTCGAATTCAGCTGCTGCTGTCTGGAGGAGAATTCTAGCGGCCGGCTGCTCTGATCGGTAGTTTTCCGTGGTTTCTCCGATCAACCCCACGCGAATGCCGGAGCAGTACCCTACCAAACGGGCCACGGACCGCGCGCAATCTGTCCTTCCCCTTCCTTGTCCTATCCTCTCCCCTTACACACACACTTACACTAACATGCACTACACTACCACATATTTCGGGAGACCGGTCGGGAGCTTACAGCTTGTCCCAGCTGGGGCGGTGCCCCGCTGGTGGGAGAGTCCAGGTTAGGGGGAAGCCCCACTAGCCGACGGTAGGTCGGCGCCGGATCTCGCCATCCAGCGGGGGAAGATCACAGCCATCTCCCGAGAAAAACATGCACTACACTAACGGGACTAATGATCGAAGTAGTTGACGCGCCCGGAAACACGAAATAATCAATCAATCGATTGTGAAGTCTGTATACTACCCTCCAGAGAAAGCGTAAATGGGGTCGATGAAGCAAATGATTCTGTTTAAAAGTGGTCGATGAAAGAAAACTGTTGGGAATCCATGGTTCAGCTTGCATCCTATTGCTGCGTGTCTTCCGCAGTGTCTCCGGTGCCTGCCGCTCGCCAGGCCGCCGCGCCACGTGCCGCCTGTCGAGAGCGAGAGCGAGGAGCGGCGGCTGCCCGGCAGGCCTTTTACGTTGCGTTACGCGGTGACGTCACGCTCCCAGTATGGGCACGAGCGCCGCCGCATGCCCTATACAAGTAGGCTAGCGCGGCGCGGCGCGGAGGTACAGTCGCGGCTGCGGCAGGTGGAGCCGCACCGCGTCGCCTGGGGACGAACCCCGGCCGCTGACCCTCGGGGTGACGCCCTCTTGGCCGGCACGCCCTTCGCCGTGGGCGGGGCCCACGCGCGCGCGCGCGTGCGCAGGCCTGGGGGGACACCTCCCGTCACACCCTTCCTGCCTACGTTCAGCCAGAGACATTTAATTTCTAAAGACATTTAATTGGAGAGGAAAAAAGATGGGGTTCGAAAACAACCAACCGTTTTCTTCTAAATATTACATTCTGAGGCGAATAATGGACTCCGATGTCTGATTGTTTGCTCGATTAGTAATTCCGGGCGTGTCTTCTGTTAAGGGCATTAGTCCCATAAATGTAGTGCATGTTTTTATCTCGTGAGATAGTGGCAACTGAATGGAGAGTTCCGGCGCCGTTCTACATGTCTGTTCGCGGGGTTTCCCCCCACCAGGTATCTCCGGATGGGGGCACCGGTCAAGCCGAGAGAAGTTCTAAGCTCCCGAAAAATGGTCTCCATGCATATGTGGTAGTGTAGTGCATATGTGTTAGTAAGGGGTCAGGATATGACTAGGAATAGGAAGGAAAGAATGCGCGAGATCCGTGGCCCGTTTGCTAGGGTACAGCTCCGGCATTCGCCTGTTGTTGATCGGAGAAATCACGGAAAACTACCTATCAGAGCAGCCGGCCGCTAGAATTCTCCTCCAGACGACTCTGTCGTGTTGTGTTTATATTATGGGGAGAGGGAAATACATTAAACTAGATTAGGAACTTGAATCGTAATTGTTTTTTGAGTACTTTTTGGATTATTGCATGTAAACAGGAGTAGAGAACATTCAATATGAATACTGGCTCCTATGAATGTTTAACTCAAAATAATGAAATAAAGGCTAAATTTTTTGAAGTACAGACATTTTTTTGAAAAATGTTCTTTACTGACTTAAAACTTTAAAAAAAATATAGATTCGTGCGTATTCCGAATTTTTACTCTGTGAAATGTGGGTGAGTGATAATGTGAAATTGATGGCTTACCTTCAGATATATTTTAAATAATGAAGCTAACTTTCTGTTCAAAATAATGTCGAAAATAACGAACAGCAAATGAAACGAGATAAAAATCAGAGTTAGTTTCACCGCCATCGAGTGATGTCTAACTTTTATCATGTCTTAGTTGTACGTAGAAGAAAGTCCGGCCATTTGTCAACACTTCTCTGGGTTAGAAGAGCTTTCTTGTGTTCGTAAGGCGATTTAAATTCTGCTTGCAGTCGTCGCCTATGCTGTATAGTTTACGAATGCAGATATGCACATAAGTATAGCCAGGCAGTGCAGTTGATTGTTTTTTGTCGATGCGGCGAAGAATCCAAGATGAACTGATATGACGCAGGAGAAATGAAAGTAAATCTTTCTTCTCCCAACCAAAGAATGCAAGTCAACTTCATTTCCGAGCGCGCGTGTACAATTTTGTTTCGTGATGTTTTCTTTTTGGACTTGCAGTCCATGATCTGATAGGATTTCCATTTAAATTAAGCAACGAATAAGGCTGTCCACGTAGACGGTGTTAAACGCCCAACCCACTCACATATCTCAGTCTACAAGTCCTGTCAATTTTCAAATGTGGGTGTTCGTGTTATGTACAACCTGTGCAGAGTGAATCATTTCAGGTTAAAAATAACACTCATGTTTGTTCCCCTTATTAGAAATAAATAACTCTCGTACCGGTTTTACAGCAGAGACATAGTCTCCCTCAGAATGTGTTTTTTGCACTTTTCCAATTTTGTCGCATCCTGTAGATCACCATGCCCTTCATGTACAGTACCCCTTAATAAATAAGATATCTTTCAAATTTGCAAGGCCTCAAGTTGATGTATGGCAATCAGAGAATATCCGTTTTGAAAAAAAAGCACCTTTAATGTAGTTTATTAGACGCGAGTGTTGATCACATACGGAAAACGTGACGGACGAATAGATATACGAGACCATTTTAGATATCAGCTTTTTTGTTTACGTCAAAATCTTATATCGAGTTTTTATTGTTGCTATGTTTCACTCGACATACAGTACGTGGAAAAGTAAACACAAATAATATTAACTCATTTCTGTTCAGTTTAATCCTTTTAGCAGGCTCAAAACTGTAGTTTGTCTGTTCTTATCGACATTATGACACTTTAAAATATATATTAAAAAACACTCATGAAACTTCAAATTCGGCCTTCAGAAATAAGACTTCTTTAAGAGTCTGTGCCGGTGTCTCCACCTATCTTCTGCTCGGTCGCCCAGGATCTCTCTTGTCTCTAGGTTTATAAGTTAGTGTTAGTTTTGGCAATCTAGCATTTATCATTCTTTCGACTTGTTTATGCCATTTATCTCTGTAATCGATCTGGGATGTAAAGGAGAAGCTTCCTTACGCAGTCGCTCTTATCTTGTCGAGTCTTGAATATATTTTTAACGACCTCAGAAAGGCCATTTCTGAAGCTAGTACTCTTAACCACAGAGGCGGGATTTCGAATCTTTTATTGGGAGGACAAATTTGGGTGGTTAGTATTTTTTAATAAAAAATTTAAAAATGACAGTTTCATAAAAAATAATTACAATTATCTTTGTTTAAATAATATTAATTTTAATAAAAACGTAAGAAACAGTACATGCTTTTATTAAATAATTTACTTTTTATAACCTGTATTGCTCACAATATTAAATGCATAACTTATAAATAATAATGTATGTATATATATGTACAACGATATTGTAGCTACTGGGATTTTGTTTTGTAGTTTAAAATTTGAGTATCATGTATCATGTGTGAATAATAAATGCTCTTTCATTTTGAGAGTTCATTCGAATGTTATGATTCGCGATGTTAGGCATGAAATCAGAGCTTTTTTTCTGACGGAACGCGACGGAACGGCGTTCCGGTACCTCGGGAATAATTATAAAATTATATTATATATGAATAACTATTTCTTTTAATTAATAATTAATTTGAGGCGCGTTCCGGCACCTAAAAATTTGAAAATCAGCAAATTAATGAAATGTCTAAATATGTATATTTTTTTAATTTGTCCCAAAATTGGGGAGGGGACAGTTGCCCCCTCTTGCCCACTCCCTCCATGAATCTCGCCTCTGCTTAACCAGCTCTTCTTTCTATATATCCAAGACTCGGAACCATAGAGGAAGGTGGGAACTGCCATGTGTATTTTGTTTCATTACTGAGGTTTTTGTTGATATTCCCACAAATTCTTTGAAATCTATTTAATTTATTAAATTATCTTGATCAAATACTAAATCGCAACCTAAATAGTGTGTCCTCTTCAAGTGTGTGTCCCTCTATGACTATTTTTGTTCTTACAAACTATTTGTCCTGTAATACCATGTCTTTTTATGGATATTTCCATGTATTCTTACGCAATTTGGTGGGGTAAATGGATGGATCATTGCAGGTTATTTTCTCATTCATGCAGAAGGACTTGGTCAGCAGCCAACACAATGGTATTAATATACGCACGTATTCTCTGGCTAATGATACTTAATTAATTTTTTTAAACGTGATGCTGTCTGGTATACGCGTTGAGTCAGGAGTGGGTTTACTGTTAGCAGACAAACTAAAGACGATCGATGTTTATTATAAAAAAAATGTTTGAATATGCTTATGAGAATTGGAAATTAAAAAAAAAAATATATTCCACATTTCACTTCAAAATGTTTTCCTTTCATTACAGACGACAATTGTTCTTTTCGAAGAGATATTACAAAAACAGTGAAAAGCAAATTAAATGTGAAGAAAGTTAATTCTAATTTACCGAGATGAATTAAGACTATACAAAATGTGAAGATGAGCGGTAAAAAGCAATTTCTAGAAATGACAGTGTTTTTTAATCCGGTATTCAGCACTGTCACATTTACTAGGTCGCAATTTATTATAAGTGCACTGGTGTGTGTGAAAATTGCAACACCAAGGAGGAGACATACTATTGCAATGAAGTTTATTCCACAGATTAGAATTATCACAATATACAAACGATTAGAATTACAGAACTGTACCTGCATTTTGACCTTTAGTATTTAGTACTGTGTAAAGCCGACACACTCTGCCATCACAGCTTTTAGACGTCGTGGCATGGATTCAAAAAGAGCCAGGATATGCTGCTTGGGAACACACTGGCACGCTGTTTCTATACGTGTCCACAAAGCATCGACAGTTTCTGCAGGAGAACCAGAACGAACAAGTTGTCGACCAGTCATATCCCAGACATGTTCGATGGGCGACAAGTCAGGCGACCGTGTAGGACAGGGAAGCAGTGGGTCCCAACGTTGCACGCAAGAGCGAGCAAGAGAGCACTGCAAGAGAGCTTGCACATTCCTCGCCACATGCAGTCGGGCATTGTCCTGCTGAAATATGTGGATGACATGTGGAGCTGCTTGCAGGAGGGGCAGTACCTCTAGTTCTTAAAACCTCTCTGATGTAGCGGTTTCTGTTCAGATTGAATGATTGATTTTTTCGTGTTTCCGGGCACGTCAACTGCTTTGGTCATTAGTCCCGTTAGTGTAGTGCATATTTTTTCTCGGGAAATGGCGGTGATCTTCCCTCGCTGGATGGCGAGACCCGGCACCGACCTACCGTCGGCTAGTGGGGGTTTCCCCCTAACCAGGACTCTCCCACCAGCGGGGCACCCCCCCCCCAGCCGGGACAACCTCTAAGCCCCCGACAGGTCTTCCGGAATATGTGGTAGTGTAGTGCATGTTAGTGTAAGTGTGTGTGTGTGTATGTGTATGTGTGGGTGTGTAAGGGAAGGATAGGACATGGAGGTGGAAGGCGCGCGGTCCGTGGCCCGTTTGGTAGGGTACTGCTCCGGCATTCGCCTGGTATTGATCGGAGAAACCACGGAAAACCAGAGCAGCCGACCGCTAGAATTCTCCTCCAGACAGCGACTGAATTCGGCCTAGCTGAAAAGCTAGTGTCGAAAATCCTACCGCCGTCAGGACTCGAACCTAGGACTTCCTGGTGAGATGCGTTTGCAGTGACATCAGTTGATGCACTGAACTACCGTTCCCAGTTTGCTTTCGATGATTTCCCTCAATACGTATGAGGCGAGATTTCACATTGTAGCCAATGGCGCTCCAAATCATCACACTTGGCGTTTCTCCGCTATGGCACGGAGCGTTGCAGGCTGGAAGATTGCGATCACCACGGTAGCGTCGAACACGTACGCAGCCATCGCTGTAGCACAAATTGAAGCGGGACTCGTCCGGAAACACTACATTTTGCCACTTGGCACACAAGCGAACACGTTCACGTGTCCATTGCTGTCTGAGGCGTTGGTGGTTTCTGGCCAACGGAATCCGACGCAGTGGGATGCTTCCCAACAGTCCAGCCCTCAACAGATGGCGTCGAACCGTCGACGAAGACATGACCACACCCATTGCAGTGCTCGAAAGTAGAGCCAACACTACGCACGACGCCGTTCTGTCGGTTAGGCCTCATTCGCTATGCAAACTTAAACGTACTAAACGTAACGTAGCCGCAAAACCTTCAAATGAGTTACTAAGTGAGACCATTCACAATGCCTTGAAGCAAGTCCGTAAAGTTAAGAGTTCACAAGCTCCAAGCTTTTACGTTAAGTTTACGTCGGAATTCTACCGAACATCAATCAGAGAGCAGCGTAAAAGGTCGATTTCAGATTGTGTGGAGGTAGTTTGTGGTTATTTGATTTTCTTTGTAATGTAGAAAACTAGTTTGCGAACAGTTTTGTTGCGTGTAGTGAATTCAAAGTAAGAATTTGGGCAATTTTGATTGTGACTTTAACTTCCCATAGCGAATATACTAATTATGTTCGACGAATTACTCGTGAATTTAGTTCGAGAGAATCCTTGTTTATACGATAAAGGAAATGCGAGCACTACTACAACAGCTACTCGCATGTATATAAAGACAAATCGATAGAAATATCGAAGAAAAGGCTAGAAACTATGGTGGAAAGATCTTTCCACCGTGCTAGAAACGAATCGATCAAGTTTCAGTACGTTGAATTCTGATTGGTTCAGGCGAAACTAACGTTCGTCATTGTGAATGCCTGTTTTTACGTGTAAATTTTAGGGTTAAGTTTACAGCATTAAGTTACGTTTATGTTTGCATTGTGAATGAGGTCTTACAGCCATGCGGACAAAATGGCAGTCATCTCGCGATGTGGTCACTTGTGTGGTCCAATACCCGCTGGTCGCTGTGCATGACTCTCCTCTACTCTCTTGTTCCACACACGCAGCACTGCCGAAGCAGCGCGCCCCGTTCAAGGCGCAATGTCATGGTACGACAAACCTGCTTTTTAGAGATAGAGACGGAGCATTCTGCCCCGTTCGAACTGACTCAGAAGCTGATTTTGCACCCTTTGGCGTCAACGTAGCTTGCACGTTTGCACCGTTTCGTTTGACGGCTCTACGCCGACTGAGTGTGGTGAAACACTGACCTGTCACACAACGGAGGGCGCTGCTACGCCAATGCGCACGCCATTTCTACGCAAATTTAAACACTACTTATGGACACACTGTTCTACACACCTACCCATTTTTAAGTGATCCCGACCATTTCTTCTGGCTGTTGCCATTTTTACAAATAGAAATGTAGTTGTGAAATCTCAACGTGAATGTCTGGACGCCCAGTCACATCAAAAGCAGTATCGAAAGCATTGACAGTTTCATTGAAGTACAAGATCTTCACAAAGAGTAGAAATGTGGCGCCTAGAACAAAACAAACAAATAATTATGCTACTCAATCCGAAAATTAATCGTTTTAAAATTAAGAGCTTTGTTTGCATTGTGCAAGAGGTGCAGGTTTGGAGGGTAGCATCGCACAGTGTATCCATATTCTAATATTGTCTCCACTGACCACACAGTAAAAAATGATTCTCCCATTAACGATTTTTTTGAAAATGCCGTTTACGAGTAACCCTGTTTCAAAATCTAAATTATTTAGGGTTATTATCTGGGCCGCGCAAATATGTCATACTTTATTTGTTATTTTAAACACAAAAATTACTGGATTTTATTTGTATACCAAAAATTTAATGAGCTGTCTCAAAACTCCGGTGATATGGCTTGAGATTATTCTCACTGATCTTTTCAAATACGGTTTATTCAATTGAAAGACTTTTCTTTTACCAGTAGATTCCTTTTATTTGGGCAATGAACTGCATTTAAATAATCTTTTATTCTTTGAACGTACTCATCGAATATTTCGAGATCTTGACTGATTAATCTATTCTGTGAAATTAATATGTTGTTTGCCCAAATTGTTCCAAATAACATAACTCTAAAAGATTTTTCTTTCAAAGTTCAAACAAGGAATGTATTCTAAGCGGATATACTCAGAATATTTTTTTATATGCTCAGAACTGCGATCAGAATATTTTTTCACATTAATTCATTAAACAGAAGGAACATTTTAGCTCTTCGTTTTTTATATTTTGGTGCTCTTTACGTTCCATGCCGACGTGCATGTTCTTGCACTAGACTCGGAAATGAATTACTTTCATCTCAATGGTACACATTTAATTTTTTTTCGTAATACAGGCCAGATGAGGAACTCCTATGTTTTAGGTAATGTCTATTAACAAGTCATTGCATTTCATTATTCACTCACAGCTTTCTTCAATAAATAAATATGTGTTACAAACATGTGTGAAATTATGAATTCTTGAGTAATGCCATTTATAAAATCTGTCACGTCTTCATTATTTGACTTTTTCGACTTGAAGTAGATTGCTTACTTCTTTTAATAATGTCATTGCCATCAGATACATCTGCACTACAGTCACTCCAACATATTTAAATTCCTTTACTACTAGAAATATACTTATTTCTGTTTCTAGATAATTCCCAGATTTCCCTGCAACTGCGTATTTTGACTTTTCGTTATTTATTTCGAGTCCCCATTTTTTTGTTTCTACTAATTTCTTTAAACTATATTCAATATCATCTTCATCTTCAGCCACAATTACTTAGTCGTCAGCAAAAAGGAGATCATAAATCTTCTCGTTTCCGACAGTCACTTCAGTATTTCTACGATTTCTGGACTGTTCACTTAGAGTTGCGCCAGTAAAGATATTGAACAAAGTTGATGAAAGAGGACAAAGCTGATGAAACAGGTCTTCTCTTGTTGGGAGCTTCGATATCAAAAATTTTAATCGTAACGAAGCTCCCGATTGGAAGACAGTGTCCCCCTCTCCTTCCAGCTCGTGACCTTGAAGAGACACTACATTTATATGGGAATACAGGAAGCGCATCGCATGTGCAATGCCTCGATTCGAAGAGTCTTTCCGTGAACAAGCGGAAAGAAATCGTGATGAAAATCTTGTAAATAAATTCAGAAGAAAAAGAATGAAGTATTTTGATGGTTTAGATACTTTTATCATCTCACGTAGACTTCGCGCGCGGAATATCTACGCTCGGTGACGTCACGGAGGAGGGAGTCACCAAGGATTCACTGAATGCCGTTCAAAACAATCGACTTAGCAGCTTGTCGTCAGGCAGCAATGGCTCAAAATACATCTTTCCCATTTTGTGTGAGAATGCACGCAAGAAAGCCAACGAAACAAATTACTAACGCAAGTAGAACGAATTTCTGGACTATTACAATCCCTACAGTACCGGCAGCGTATAAGCGACTCTGACAGTTATCTCGCCACGTGTTGTGGTAGATCATGTGACCTGCTGCGAAGCAATCGGTTTGAGAGGATTTGTTTACTTTCTCACAGCCAGCGTACCTCTCTGCCGCTCATCTGACTCACACGAAATCGCGGAGGCGATAAGTTTCGACTGTGGCGAAGGTTATGAACACGATATCAAGACGTGCCATTGCCTGTCAGTAAGTGTTAATGTTTTGAGTGCTAATTTATTTGTCATGTTGGTGGTGCCATGAGTGCAGTAATTTGAGGCAATAGCGTATCGAACTGTCAGAGTGCACAGATATCTCGTGCGATGATACGTAACACGAAAACAAACCAGAAGAATTCTTTATGTGGAAGACAGACCCCATTGTACCAGATACGTCAGAAAAAAAATCTTTGAGCCAGTTAATACCGGAAGCGGTGGCTCAGTGCGTCAACTGATGTCCCTGCAGTGCCTCTGACCGGGAGGTCCTAGGTTCGAGTGCCGACGTCGGCAGGAATTTCGACTCTAGCTTGTCAGCAGTCGAATTCAGTCGCTGTCTGGGGGAGAATTCTAGCGACCGGCTGCTCTGATCGGTAGTTTTCCGTAGTTTCTCTGATCAACATCAGGCGAATACCGGAGAGGTCCCTAACAAACGGGCCATGGACGGCGCGCGATCTTTCCTTCCTCTTTCTTGTCCTATCGTCATCCCTTACACACACTCACTTAACATGCACTACACTACCACACATGTCGGGAGACCGGTCAGGGACTTAGAACGTGCCCCGGCTTGGGTGGGCTTCCCCGGTTGGGGAAACCCCCCAGATATCCCCATCCAATGGGAAAAGATCACCGTCTCCTACCGATAAAAAGTATGTACTACACTTACGAGACCAATGACCTCAGTAGTTGACGCGTCCGGAATCACTAATAATCAATCAGTCAATCAATCAACGATGGACGGAGGCGGCACCCTAAATGAACACCTTTTCTTCGCAGAGCTGACGGCCTTAGAACTGACTTTTTGCGTTTGGCCTGGTGGCAACCTGTGTTTCGCAAGAATGGATTCTGGAAAGAAAGCAATCGTCGCTTCTACTGGAACTGTAATACGGTGGATCATCTGACATACAGAAGTTTGTAATATTTTTTGAATCAGTTGATTCGGACAACTTTTGCATGACCTTCAGATGCCTGTGCGTATGTGTATTACGTTAACAGGTCTCTCTTCTTTTCTGAGAACACGTTTGGCTCTCTGAGTCACACCCCGTGAGTTCTCAGCGGGTCCAGGTAGCAGAATGGGGCGAGCTGACGCTTTCTCTTTCAACCATGTAGGCTGCGTACATAAAATTAATCAAGCATGAACTCTAAATTGTATTAGAATAAGAATGTTTAATTCCAATTTGAATCCTCTCGGAGTGTCTTATTACAAATATTTAAGGTTGCTTGTTTTCAGCCGGAAAGCTCGTTTAGCTTTTAACAAGCTTCACTATTCACTTCATCAACATACCTTCGAACAATGGGAACACCAATCTACTTAGTAAACTTCATCAAAAGTTTTCTAACTGATAGATCCTTTACAGTTTCCGTAGAAAATCACATCTCCAACCCCCGAAAAATAATAGCAGGCCTTCCACAAGGTTCACCACTCTCACCCACACTATTTAACATATACACATCTGACATACCCACTACAATACACACCCAATTGGCACAATTCGCCGACGATACCGCAATCTACAAATCCAGCCACTCACTTAAGACCATTACCGATAGGATTCAAAATCACCTAAATGAAATAGACCAGTGGTCAACATTGTGGAAAATCAAACTCAACCCAACTAAATCAACTGCCAAAATATTCTCACTAAGACCATTTTCTCACCCACCACCACTACACATTAATAAACACACAATTCCATGGACACCACAAAACCAATCAGTAAAATACCTCGGGATGAACTTCGACACAAGACTCAACTGGAAAACACACATAACACTAAAACAACAACAAGCAAAAATAAAAATAGCTCAACTAAAATTCCTTATCAACTCCAAAAGTCGGCTATCCCTAACAAATGCTGTTACAATTTATAAAGCAATAGTCAGACCATTAATGCACTACGCATGTCCCATCTGGACCAATGCATCCATTTCTAACATTAATAAACTTCAAATCGTACAAAATAGATTCCTCAGATTAGCAACACATGCCCCATGGTTCATCTCCAACGCCCAACTTCATAAAGAACTGAATATATCACCGATCATCAAACATATTGCCCATCTTTCCAATAATTTTTACTCCAACCTAAATACAATAAACCGAGCCGTCCACTACAACCTGGCCACTATAAATGACTTCCCTACTAGAATTAAGAATAGATTTCCTTCCGAAGCGTTCTTGAACATTTTCTCTACTAATTGTTCATAGTAGGGGCTCTTGTAGTTTCCTACACCTCTAGTAAGGTAGTTTAGTTTTAAGTTTTTAGTGTTAAGTTTAGTATAAGTTACAGTGTAAGCCAGCAAATGTACATGAGATAGTAATCTAGTACTGATCTGTGTAATTTTCTATCACTCAATAAATACATAAAAAAAGAAAAAAAATCAACATACCTAAAAATGAGTTAATTTGAGTACTTCTTCCATATGATGAACGTGACGTGTGCTATTAATATTTTAAATTTATTACGCACAAGTTAAAGTCAATAATTTAGCATTTAAATTTACATGAATAATACTGTTTTTTGAAGACACGATCTTTTGATTCGCGATTGATCTGTCTGAGGATCTTGAGATCGAAATGACAATAAAAATGAACGAAGAATCTTCCAAAATGTTGCTATCACCAACGATCAATTTGTTTTTGAAATAACATCTGGCTTCACTCTCACGAAATATTGCAACCTTATACTATTATCCAGATAAATATTCCAGCAGAATCCAGCAATATTTTTTAGCAGTCTTACAAGGAACTTTTATGAACTGTTTATTCATTAAAAAGTTTCTTTGCGGTAAACAGACGCCAAAATAGACTTAAGCATACCGGAAAGAAGTCATGACCGCATTGACATGAGCACGGTGGGGGAAGGGTGAACCCTTACGTAATAAAACATTTTATTTCCGTAAATTTGTTAAATTCACAATAAAAATGACGTACAGAATCTATAGATGCATTTAAAATATACAGTAATTGAACGAGCGTGTGAACTTCAGTCTGTTCATATTTTGTTACCATATCTATGTTTGAGAATTACTGCCTTATTGTTTTGAGGAATTATAAACAATTTCGACGTCTCAGTTAGTTGCAAAAGTCAATATAAGTTACGTCATGTGTAGTTCTGCGACCTCTGGTGACAAAAAACCCTCGTGTCAAAGGTACGCTTGATCATTAAAACCCTTATAACGTCCTTGGTGCATAAATAACTATTTTCGTTATCAAGAACCCTAAAAACCACACCAAATTTCATGTCACCAATATTCATCAAACTCTCGACACTGCGTTTTGCAGAATTACATACTTTCTCTATACTAGTACTATGAGAATTGAGGTTCTATATGACCTGCTTTATGATCTATTGGGAAGTACAACACAGAAGTACCACGATAAACGTGTTTGAGCGAGAGATCCAATGTGAAGTAACCGATGTTAAGAGGTCACACAACTATACTCTTTTACGTTCCTATTTGAGGATTCGTCAAATGGAAACAAAATAAAGCATATTTTTTTCAAAACTGAAATTCAAATAACAAAATGCCTATTTTGTTTCTTTGTTGCAATATTTCTAAACTTGGTCATGTTGGTAGCGCGGAAACTCATGTTTTACTTTGGAAACTTCTACGTTTTAAACGACACATTAAAAGAAAAAACCGTTAAGGATTATCATTTAAAAAGTATTTTGCACATTGAGAAGTATTTTTTAACGAAATCGTAATATCCGATTCCGCTGATGTTCCTTCTTAGTTTCAGATTGTAACAATCGCATCAGCGAGCGATTCCCTGCTACTTCGGATCCTTCACCCGGCCAATTCCAAGCTGCCCTCGGGCATTAATTATTCCTTGGCGTGCGAGTTCGCGTGATCTTTGGTGGGCGTGTCCGTGACGTGTCAAGGACGTTTTCCTGAAGCGCTCACGTAGAAGTCTGGAACATATCAAGGCCTCTGAATAATGTATTATTATTGTACTGATATTAGTGACGAAATGTTGAAAAGCAAATCTAAGGTTTGTTTTTAACAGACGGTGTCCTATTCATTCTTCTTTGCACATGTGACGAATCATCCATGGTTTCATTATTCCTGCATTCTTTTAATTTTGTTGCGTTCGAAAGTGTTATCCTTTATGTATACAACAGTTACGTTTTTGCAATGATTCATGAATGCTCTTATCAGTATTATTTACTGATTTCGTACTAGATGTTGCAATGAAAAGCACCTGCTGTAGTACAGTTCTTTCATCACAGGTTTCATAATTCATTACAAGCTATTTTAATTATTCAGTGCCTTTTTCCGCACGATTTCCTACTTTCATTCTTATATTTCGTATATTTAATGAATAGGAACAAAATTTACGTAACCTCTGAACTATTTAAACAATTTAACTGGTCAAAAACAAAATATGGCTCACACAGTATTGCTGAGCTAAAACTGATTTCCGGGATTGAGCAGCTATTTGTTGACTGTTCGTTTTCTCTGTTTCAATGATAAAGACAATATACGTCGATGAGATTTAGGAAATACCCTTGTCATAACGAAGAAATAATCTGGTAACAGGCTGGCAGCTTGTATTGTTTCCTTTTTAGAATATTAGTCACCAGAAGTCATACCTCGTGTTACAGAGAGAGAATGAACTAATAAAATTTACCAGCACAGTTTAAAGGCACACATTGTGCTATTGTTCGACGTTGTTGTTGTTGTTATTGTTGTTGTTGTTATTGTTGTTGTTATTGTTGTTGTTCGTTCTTCGCTCCTTCGCTCCTTCTTCGTTTTTGCGATGTTTACAGTTTAGTTGCTTGGATAAAAAAAAGCACACGTACATGGAATTGATCACATGATAACAAACATAGCACAATAATTATTTGCAAATAGATGATACCGTTTTTTGCAAGGAGAGTTGATTCAATAGAAGACAACTGATGATACAACTGCAACGGTAGTAGTCACCTTTTCCGATCCGACAAAAACAGCCATTTCGGCCGTCGGAGCGTCTTGCGATATGGACGCGGCGTCGCGCCCGCGATTTCGCGTGGTTCGGCGCCGCTGCGTCGGGCCGCTTCGGGGAAACCCGTCCTAAGCCGGATGTAGAATTGGGGTGTAGGGCGGCGGCGCCACGCCGCGCCGGCTGGAAAGCCCCGTAGGAATCCCGGCTGGAAAATCCCTGAAAAGGACGCGCGCGGACGCGAGTTTAAGAGATGTCGGTTGCAGCCCTGGAAGGGCTGGCCAGCGAGCCGTATGACGCTCGCTGCTTGTAGGGTGGGGGCGAGCCGACGGATATTTAAGGCTGCGCCCACAGGCGCCTCGCGGGATACGCAGGGTGTCGAAAGACGAGAGGTATCTCCAGTGCTATCATTGCACGTGATCTTCAGGTCGAAGATCGGTTTGGCGACAGGCCATGTAACTGGTGTAGTTACGGGACTCTATGTCCGACAGCTTCGCACCTCGCGTTGCTTTTTGCTGCTTCCGAAGCAGTGGTTCTGGGCGAGGCCTAGGGACGGTCGCGGGTTTCGCGGCTAAGAGAACTGAAAGGTTGCCAAGGGGTTAGATTTTTGTATTATAATCTTTATACATTAATTGTAAATATACTGTAAATATATTGTAAATATCAATCAGAACAGTCGTCTGTGTTTTTCATTCTAGTACGTCACACGAGCAACAGAAATCGGGCGTCGCAACGGCCGCGGGGGGCTCTATTGCTACTTTCGGAAGTGGGTCTATAAGTGGTTCCTTATTAACGTGGCATCTCAACGTCACGCTATACAACAAAATAATACTGAATAGTAAACATTATTTGTTGCACGATTACAAACTTTCTCTTCTTTTGAAGTAAGGTTTGAAGAAAATTTGATTAAGAATAACATTTTACTGAATCTGCTTTAAGGAGGAGTCTAATAAAATCAAAGAAGGGAAGTTTTTGAAGAAGTTTTTGAACTATGCAATTTTACAAAGAGAATGTCTAGTATAGTAATGATTACTAAGATACTGGTTTCAATATTTTATAACAATAATTTAAACTTACCCGGTATTACTAAAATTGATCCTGAGAAACTACTAAGGTCAATGTGACGTTTGATTGATGACTTTGCTAACTTCGTGTTTCGATTTTACAAACCAGAGGCCTTTTTCACGAGGTGATCGTTGTTACATGAATCAGGCATAACGTAAGTCCTTAGTAGCTCCAACACCGAAAATCAACGACTCGAGTTAGCTGTAGTGTGGCCTTATACAGCGTGACACGAGAAAGTTCTCTCGGAATTTGTGATGAATGGGCGCTCGGAAATGGTTCGGCCAGCGAAACGTTTTCGGCAATGACGGGCAGAAGTCAATTAAGGAAGTTTTGGAGAGATATTTACGAGCTTAAATTTCCAAACAAGTCTGTGACAAGAAATTATCACTAAAAATCAAAAGTATATTATGTTTTCAGATTTGTAATGTTGCTAGCAAGAGTTATTTTTCCTTTAAGGTAATCGTTGCACTCTAATATTGTTTTGCCATTCATTTTCTAAAACAGAATTGTAAAACATAATGTTAATGAGGCAAACAGCATTTATCAGTAGAACCGACATTGTATTCGAATGCGCAAACAAATTATTGATATTGTTACAGTACGTTATTCCAATATGATCCAGTAAGTTCCAATATGTTAAATTGCCCTTCAATAAGCTGCTTGGGATGTCAATTGAGCTTTCGGAGCTGAAGTTCCGCTGTCTCCCTGTATTGCCCACTGAGCACAGCAATTTTACTTGAAAAAAAAAACGGGGTGAATAGATTCATATTTACCTTCAAATCCCCTACTCCCCAAAACTTCATGAATTCATTGAATGCAGTGTTACAAAACCTCTGTTTTTCAACTTGGGGTTGCACTGTAGATATTGATGTGAATGTAATCACAAAATTGAGAAAAAATGTTGTCTAGGTATCACTATTTCTTCTTATATTTATGATTTCTTGTATATATTTTCATGATGATGATCGCTACGCGATCGATAAGATCTTAAGAAGTAAAAGTAGTGATACTAGACAACACATTTTTTCTGAATTTGTACAAGGTATCAACTACGTTCTCACTAACAATTTTATTAATTAATAATCACAAAATCTCCCACGCAGTACACACATTCGCGTTCAGGCGCACTAGAGCGCTTATTCGCGAGTCCATGGAGGCAGGGTATCATGGAGCAAAAAGAAAACTGGGTGACCGTTCCGCTGATAGTCAAACCCAGAGGAACAGGCTGCAACCTAATCCTGCCTTTGCGGGGAAGGGGGGGGGGGGGAGAATGTGGGGCGCCAATGAATCGGCTGGCTCTCCTCGAATGTCAGTGAGTTCGCGGTGCTCGGGAGTAGCAGAGCGGCTTCGGAGTATCAAAGTGATTTGGCTTCGACTATATCTTTTGACTAAAGAATTGAAGCTCATATATGCCACGTTCGTCCATTAAAGTCCTGAAACCCATTTTCTTTCTTAGGGATTTTAGTGATGGTAATAACGACCATAAATTAACACTATGTATTTACTAATAAGCTTTATTTTAAAGCCTTATTTACTATGCTTCTAGATTTCGATTATAGTTTGTGGTGTTCATTGGGTTTCGCCGAAAATAAGATCTGAATTTACATTTCTCCAAGATGGTTTGGAATGAGGTTCCATGTACCAGTTGTTTGAAGATATGAATGATTAATCTCAAGAAATGAAGACAAAATATTTCACATTCAGTTTTGCTACTCATCTATTGTTAACTGCTTATCATCAATGATAGATATATTCTAAAGTTAGAGTAGCACATACTAAAGCTCAAAGAAAATCTATTGCATGGATAATGTCAAGTCCACACTGAATATGATTTTCGTAAATATATTTTTGTTTTAATATGAAATATTTAATGAAATATTTCAATTATACCAACAGCAAACCTGAAATTTATTTATTCACAAATTAAACGTCAATCGCTCTCTTCAAAAATTTGTGACTTCATCTATTTGCAACGAACTATGAATTTTCCGAATTATACTTTATCCGTTATGAACATCTGCGCCGTAGGTTGCCATTCGTTCTTGCGCCCTAAAGAACGTTCTTCGTTCTCCTGGTTTTAGGGGCTTTCAGCACATCGCTGCATCCAGGACCTTCGTCAATAGTTGGAGATGGAAGGAGAGTGACGTACTAAATTAAATGCGGGCTCTAGCTGCATCATGCATTGGACATTTCACCAGGAGGTTTGAGGATTGATTGGTTGATTGACTGATTTTTTGGCAGCTAGGCAAAACTCTAAGCTTCCGAATGATCCCATGGTCCGTCCATTTGGGTACTGCACCGGCATTCACCTATTATTGATAGAAGCAACCACGAAAAACGACCGAACAGTGCAGCCGACCGCTAGAAACCTTTTCAAAAAAGCGGCTGAATTCCATCTGGCAACTCTTACGTGCTATTCTTACGTGTTGAATATCCTTACGAATTCCATCGTGCAACACTTATCTCATCTCACTCTTATCACAGGCATCTCCCACCAGCGGAGGCACCGCCCCAGCCAGGACAAGTTCTAAGTCCCCGACCGGTCTCCCGGCATGAGTGGTAGTGTAGTGCATGTTAGTGTAAGAGTGTGTGTGTAAGGGGTGAGGATAAGACAAAGAAGAGGAAGGAAAGATCGCGCGCGGTCCGTGGCCCAATTGTTAGGGTACTGCTCCGGCATTCCCCTGGTGTTGATCGGAAAACTACCGATCAGAGCAACCGGCAGCTAGAGTTCTCCTCCAGACACCGTCTGAATTCGACCTAGCTGAAAAGAGTGTCGAAAATCCTGCTCCTGTCGGTACTCGAACCTAGGAACCCTGGGTCAGAGGCACTGCAGTGACATCAGTTAATGCACTGAGCCACCGCACCCGGTGACGCTATGAAATTGGTCTAGTAAACTCCTCTGACCATTTGGGTAGGGCGCTTCCCGGTCCCTCAATTAGTTGAGTGAAAATACAAGATGCCTCTGAAATCATTATATTCTTTTTAATTTTATCAACTTTGCCAATACTTTTATCATTAATTTCATCAAAAAACACTCTATTGGATCGAGAAAAATCTTCACAATTCGAATGCGGATTTGATCCAAAAAGATGAGCCCGCCAATCCTTTTCCTTCCTTTTTTTCTATTTTCAGTTAACTATATTTTTGATGTAGAAATTGCAAGTTCAGTGAGTAGATAGATATCTCCCAAGTAACGTGAGTGCGATGTGCAGTCACGCACATGCACAGGGTGTGACCACTGGAGAGAATGCACGAACCCTCCGCAGTTTAGTCTGTTACGAAAAAAAAACGGCGTGTGGGCGTACACACTCTTCCGTCTGTGTCCGTTCGTCTGTGAACAACGCTAGGACCTAACCTGTTTGTAGGATTCTTTTCCAAAATGAATATTCACCTACCGAACCGGCTAGGCTTGAAGCTGCAATTTTGAAAAACATTCCTTAAATTTGGGGGTACTTTACATGACACCCCTGGGACACTTTCAAAATTTCTAAAAAATGGCTTCAAATTTTATCTTTGAACTTCTTGTTAGAATAGAGTGAAATACACTTATAAAGATGGCATAGATCGGATTTTCCCTGTTAAATCTGAATTTTCGTAAATGAGAGAGTTTGAAAGACTGAATTTTCGAAAACATTTTGAAATCATATTTTTACTCATATTTCTCAAAGTGTTGGGGCAATACGTTTGGTTGATTTTTTAAACATTATTTACCTACAACCTTGTAGTTAAGCATAATTAAAATAATGAGCGATGAAAATAAAAAAAATGGGCGTGTGTCTATTGAAAAACTATAAAGATCGACAAATAAAAGGCACCCATATATTCTCGCTTAAAATTTAAGCTTGTCTACTCGCGATTAACACCCGATTTCGGCGTTGTCCTCGTGAGAACGCGCGTGCCAAATACAAGTCGATAAAGTGCCGCTTTCTAGCTTTGATTTACGATAACAACCAGTTTCACGTTTTCTTCGGGCTGGTCGTACGTAGGTCGACTCTGAAAAGTCCAACAACTCAAGATGCTCTCCTTATTAAGATATCTGTTATGATACCTTCTTGGCGAAACCGGTTTAATCCATCGTGATCTCGCACACTTCCAAAAATTTTATTAAAATCAGTTACTTTGGAAGAGTATGCCACGCTTATCAAGACAAGTACATTTTGTAAAATCTTCAATCGAAATTTTTACACAATTTTTTTTCATTTTGAAGAACTTGATTTTTTACATTCTCGCCCTAACTTTGTAAGACGTATTGTAACGTGCGTCGGGAAACAACGAATTTTCAACAGAAACTCTTTTCCAGGCCCTGGAATTTAAAAAAAGTGGATAAATCTTGTTTCTATATATAGCACATACTTTCTATAACACGTGTAGTCAGAATACGTGTTTTCCTTGATTCCAAAATATCGATAGATGGCAAAACGTCCGTCTGAATGTGGTCACTAGTACCGCCAAAACCATTCAGCCTAATTTCTTCAAAACTGATATTTCTTGATCGATTTAAAGGAAAACTCGCCTTGCATGCTTTAAATGGATATTTCAATTTTGGGGATTACTTTAACCATGATTTTTGGAAAATTGAAAAAGTTAAATATTGTTTTCGGCGTCGTGCTGTAACTACAATATTGAACATAGAATTTTTTTCCTTAATGAAAGATGTTCTTTAAAGACAACTGTAAATAACGTCATGAACAATTTTTCCAATTCAAATTTTTTCTTTAAATTTTCTTCTCGTAGCTCTCAAAAAAAGTAAAAAATTGGCGCTAGACCCATTTCCGGTGAACTCAGCATTTTTTAAAATTGTAAAAAGGTAACATTCCAAAACAACAAATTTGAAGATATACATTTTTCTCTTAAACAATAAATTCTGTCTTTAAAAAATGTTATGTTTTTTTTAAACGAGTAGTTTTGGCGCGTCTTCTTGAAGTTAATGCAAAGTTTATTAAAAACATTTTCTCAAAAATCGCTCCATTTCTTCATATATTTTTCAGCAAGAGGGCAAAAATAGTGTATGTCTCTCTGACGTTGAATTCTTAATTTTCGAAAAAGTTAGAAATAGTGCGAGAAAGTGTGTATTGCTGCAGCACCACTAGTTTCTTATGAAGAGAATGGGAGAATTTTGGAAACGAAGAAAACCTATTAATTTCGATACGAATTTTAAATAACATTGTATTCGCTTTGCAATAATATACCTTTAATTTGAGGTATTTCTCTATTTCAGCTGCATAGACACACAATGATGTACAATCAGTATGTGCTAGATAAAAGGGGATCATATTTAATACTTGTGTACTCATTTTAATGATTCAAAAAAAAACTGTTAGGATTGCGTGCTATACTAAAACGTTTCCTCCTTATAGTGTTACGAAGTACATAATTTGGATATTGTAATGAATAGAAAAAAGTGACAACTCTTCGCTCTATAAGAAAATAGAGTGAATACATTGTCTCGTGTTCTCCCGCATTAACAGACCAACAGTCTTTCATATGTTTCGTTCACATTCCATCCACGTTGTTCTTTATGTATTTCAGAAAATAATACATTCATTCCCACACCACACTTGTGGTAGACTGCAAGGTTGTTTTTTTCATGTTTTTCCCAATAGACCGAAACCATGGCTTACATTTTATATAAGAACGTACCCTAGCGACTAGTCATTCAATCTTTGCGAGGGACTTTATCGAATGCTTTTTGAGAGCCAATTCGATTACTTACGACTTAAGATAAGGTCCAATTGGCCACACACTTGAGCATGTTGGTTATCAATCTCTTGAGAACAAATCCATTCTAGTTAAGTGGAAATATATTTTTTTGAGAGTAGAACTCTCGGATATGATCTTGTCCACACATTTACAGAAGCTTGAAGTCAATGATATTGGTCAATAATTCTCAGGATGTAATCTATTGTCTTTTTTATTTATTAGGGTATTTAGATTTTCGAGACATTAATTCGGAAAATCAACTTCTTTAAAAGGCAAATTCCTATGTCGGATCAAGTTCGGAGGTAGAGTCGATTTACATTTCTTTAGTAAAGGAAATTGAAATCATCTGGATGAACTGAAGTTATTGCTCGCAGATGCTCATAGTGATGACCTCCTGTTTCTGGAAAGAAATGGTGTCTCGGCAGTCGGTTATTCTGGTGAATACGTTATGGTGTATAGATTAGTTGACGGTTCTACTACGTAAGCAATACTGAACTGGTAGGCATATAGTGTCGTCTGGACTTCCATCGCTCGTTAACTCAGGGGGCGGAGCGGTGAAGTACACATATTTTGTGCCATTTATTTGCAGTAGTTTTTCTAGTTCTCGATTACGGTGTTTTCCTTACTTGTTGCTTGGGTTACATCGCAATTCGTATCTTGTTTTTAAGTCTTCTTGACTTTTGGCGGGTAATAGGGTTATCTAAGTTGACAAACTTGTTTCATGTCGTGTTCTCTGATCGATCATGGGAAGAATGTTACTCATCCATGGTCTCTTTTCATTCCTTCAACACTTATTTTCTTATTGTAAGGCCAAGGAATGTGTTTGCCTTTTACCAAATTGAAGTTCTGCTTTACGACTTTTAAAATTGTTGAGGTTGAGAATGGCATTCATTTACGGCAAGTTTATTCTTTAGGAATTGGTCTCTCTCATCATTGATTACTTTGAAAATTAGTTGGTGCTTGAAATTTGGATTCGGATGGTTATAGATGTTACTGACGAGTTTTATTGTGGCAAGATGTGAAAAAAGACACATTTGCCTAGTGATGGAATATATTTGATGCCACTTATGAGGTTGCCTTGGTTACAAAAAATTGGTCGAAGAGGTTTCTACTTGAACAGTTTAATACTTGTGATAAGTTATGAACTATCGAAGTAAAATTTGAGTTGACTAAATAAAATAAAGTTCTGGCTGATTATTGGTTTCTAAGGTACGACAGTTAATTGTGATGTAATTGAAGTATCCTAGTTTGATAGAATTAAATTTAGAAGAAATTTCTAAAAAATATTGTGATAATGTTTCGTTTTAATATAGATTCACAATTTTTTCACAAAAAAATATTTTTCACACATTAAATGTTACGAATAAAATGGAACTCCAGTTAAATTTAAGTTGATTTTGCGAGAAAAATTATTTAGTGGCCTTATCTGGAACTGGTTTACACCCGGCGACGAGCCATGGGCAAACATGTGATGGGTCTATCGAGTCTTGCGTCACGGTCGTAAACGTTTGCGACAAGTCGAGGCCGCCTATGGCTGCACCGACCCCAACGCGTCATCTCTCGGGATACCGTCGTGAAGGCGCTTTCGCCGGCTTATCCCAGGGTTGCCAGATCGGGGAATTTTGTTCCCAAAATGGGGATTTCTTTTCTCCGTTGCGGTGAAAGAATGAGGAACATACGGTATCTAACATTCTTATTCGTACACATTGCTTTTACAAGGTTATATATTATTATTTAGGTCAAAGTAAAGTTTTTTTAAAAAACAGTCGTTATAAAATGAAAAACAATCCCATTACAAACTGAAAAACATATAGGTTCTGTAGTATAATCAGTTAGTAAATTAATAAAAAAATAAATAAAAAAGAGAGTAATGTTCAGTTTTGTGCAACTTTGGTATTCGTATACTAGAAATAATAACACAAAATAAAAAAAATAAAAGAACTATGGTTTCAGTACATTGTTGCATATCCCTTGGCTTTTGTCACAGCTTGGCATCGCCTCTTCATGGATAGAATAGGGTACTTCCAAGTTATTTTGTTCCATTCTGCTTACACAAGACTTTTTAGTTCTTTTTTTGTTTTTCACGCCAGTTTTGTAAACTTCTTTTAAAACTGACCACAAATGCTTTACGGGATATAATTCCGGGCTTTGAGGTGATGTTTGGAGTAATTTTGGTACGTTCCATATTAACCATGTCATATTGAGCCGGGCCTTGTGCTTACTGCCATTGTCCTGCTGAAAACGGTAAACAGGCGGTAGGCTCATTTTCTCAGCTCTTTGTTTTACATTGTTTTTCAAAATGTCGAAATAAAACGTTGGTATCCATAATTCCATCAATGAATTGGATCCTACCAACCCCCTTAGACGACATATAATCCCCTAACATAACTGATCCACTACCATACTTTGCCGTGGGAGTTGTATTCATGAAACAATCGCCTGTATTTGGCTTTCTCTAGACCTGAAGTATCCCCTCTGACCCGAAGAGGTTTATTTTACATTCGTCACACAAATTACACTGTTCCAAAATTCTTCTCCCTTATTCACTTGCTCCGTAGCAAATGCAAGTCTCTTCTTGCGATTTTCCCTGCTTACGAAAGACCTCTTCCGCGCTATTCGTCCATTCTTTTCTGTTCTCTTTCTATTTTTTCTTTCGCTATTCGTTTTAGATACATTTTCCACTAAGACACGTAACTGATTAGCACTTAACCGAGGGTTTTTAGCACTTGTTGAAGTACAAATCATTCCTCGCGTTGGTTCAACCTACGTTCTATCAGTTTTCGTGGCAAATTTATCGTAGAACCTTCCTCGCTATACATTCGTACATCTACTGCACAGTGGACTATTCGACCTATCTGTCGCAAGGAATAGCCCTTAAGTGCTAACTTCACAATTATCTCTTTCTCGTTGGAAGTGAGCTCCTTCTGCTTGGTTATTTCGATACCCACTGTTACCTCCTGGCAGAACTATCCCTACAGAGCGGATTGACACTTTGAAAACCGTCAAGTGCCCAATAACTCGACGCGGAAGAACTGCATACTACCACTCACTTCGACTGTACAAATAGCAAAGTTGTAGCGAAAGAGATTTGTTTTATTCAATATTAATATTATGTTAAACATACATTCATGTATTATTTTTATTGACATATATTTGCTATTAATGCAATTGATGTACAATTTCAGCAAACACATTATTTCAAAATATATTACGACGAGATATGATAACTTTTGTTGCTAAATCTGAGTGTACGAATAAGAATGTTAAATACTGTAAATAGACGGGGAAGTGTTTGGGGATATTTTGGGAAATTATTTTCATCCGGAGTCGAGATAGAAATATTATTCCCTCAATTATTGTGAATAAAAAAGAAACGATATCCATTATTCTATCTCATTTTTATGAATCAAAACGAGAAAAATAAACGACAGGCATAGAGAAAGAAAACACGAGAAAAAGGAAGATATCGATATGGAGCCAGGAATGGCTCCTTGGATATAGGGCTTCCAGCAGCTCAAAGTATTTGCTCGATTTAAATTTAAGGGGACAGACAATGGAATCGTCAGGGACAGCTCATGTCATTGGACCATAATTTGGAGACTATTTTTCGTTTCAAAGTTGGGGAATTTTGTTTCATTGGAGAGGTTATTTGTGGACATTTCTTATTAGTGGTGGAGAAAGAACTCGTAACATAACTGGCAACCCTGGCTTATCCTCTGCGGCCTGGGCCGTAAAGAAGCAGCGGATAGATGACCTCGCGGTGCCACACGGGTCACCCGATGCAATAATGCATCAAACCTTCAAGAATGGTGATCTTTGAGCTGCCTGGAACTGATTGCGGCATCTGGAACAAATATTTCTTCTCACACAGTGAAACTGGAGCAGAAATAAACTAGTGATGCTGCAACACAACAAAAAAAGTGATGATGTTTCTGTAAGATCTCTAATTATCTTGCGAAATTATATGGACCGTACTAAAACGCTTAATTCCTTACCAGATTCGCATTTCTCAAACTCCTTGAAAAATTCACAATGACAAACATTTTCTAAGATCCACTTCAAAAAAATCAAGACAATTAGACACCATGATAAAAATCGTCGAAAGCTTCGCCAGTTTTTAAGATTTTTGTCCCTATATAACAAAAAAGTTCCTAAAAATCCTAAAATTACACTCAAAATGGTGAACGCTTTTATTGAGTATATTTTAACTACTTTAGCTTTCTTTTCAATATTTTTCAGCCTGAATATACAGAAGAGAAAGTTTGTTAACTGATGTATTTTTCATCTTCAAGATTTTTTAAAAGTAATAACAATTACATTTTTTCAAAGTCTCATTTTCGTACCTCTAGACATTTATTTGCAAGGCTTTCGAAGTAACAATGGATTCATTATAATATCCTTTGTGAAATGGTAAAAATGGTGCTCTCATATATTAAAATTTCGCATTACTTTTTAAATGAGATCAGGTAGATGCTTTGGGATTGAAAATTCTTTAAATAGTGTTATTCAAACCTAATTCAAATATAAATGATGCCAAATAGGTTAAAAATTAAATGTATCTATGCAACATTAACTCTTCTTAAATGAACATCAAAACAGGTGGATGGTTTTGAACAGAAACACCTTTTCTGTATTACGTACCCCCAAGAACATTCATTTTCAGGAAGGTGTGTTTGAGTTAATTGGACAGTGTAAAGGACTGAATAAAGGTAAAGGAATTTAATATTTCCACTAGAATACTCATCATTACGGAACGGAATTTATTGTAATAAAAAATGCAAAATATGTACATATATACGTACTTACTTTTTCAAAACATGTAAGAAAAAATGTGAAATAAAAAATCATTATTATGTTTAAAATTGTTTTCTACAAACATTTTTCGAGCATATAAAGTTGTCGATCAGTTCATAACAAAAATTCGGAGTGGCTGAAAGTAGTTTCTACCTTTACATACGTAAAGTACCCTAGACATATACTAGACTTCACCACACATTACTATTTTATTCGAAATATAAAATACGTTCATAGTATACATTAGAATGTTTACGAGAAGCCGCAGTTCAAGTGATGTAGTGCCATGTAGGCAGTGATGGATCTCCGAGTAGAGGTTTAAAGGGGATACCCCCCACCCCAAATCGAACAAAGCGGTAAGGCAATTTTCTGTAAAATATATTTGTTAGTTTTCGATCGATTATCGAATGTGATGTTTGAAACTAGAACAAGCCCGTGGTTGAAATTACTTCCGTTCACAAAAATCCGCTCATCCTGGACTCCGAGATCGCAGTAAGCGGGGGGAGGGGGCGTAAGTTGATCAATTCATAGTGAAGATATAGTGTTCATAGAGGCGCAGCAGCATTTCATTTCATTTGTAAGAAAGATGATCTCGTAACATACTATATTGCAAACGGGCATCTGAAATGTTCCGTTTCGACATATTAATAAATATAAATAATAAAATACTAATAAATATAACGAAATATATAGTAATAGGTAAAATATGTGAAAATATGAAATTACACCAAAATATGTAAAAATATGTAAGATAAAAATATTTATAATTCATTGAGAATGTCTTGTAAACCCAACAAATATAATTGAATGCAGGTATCTAGTTCCTGTAAAAACATCTAATTACTTGGAAATCCGTTCCCTATTCATCATAAAATCGTCTCTGGTATTCTGCGCCTATCCCTCCCTCTCTTCCCCTGAGAAATTCGAGTCGCCAGACCTTGCTTAACTGTGGGTATTTAACTCTCCACCGTGTTACCAGGTCAACGTTCCTGTCATTGAGGGTGAGACAATCGCTAAAAAACCCTCTCTCTATTACACGAACAATTGAATTCCAAACGGGGGAAGAAGCGGTTTACTCTCACCCCCTCTGCGACCGCTCGCCGCGCCCCTAGCGGCGCGTCTCTTTATTAGCGCCCCGCCCGCCGAACAATGACCCTGAGGCGCTAAACAGCCACGAGATGGATGAGCCCCGCACACGTCCACTAAGGAAGTAGGCCACGGCCACCTAAATTTACCTTCGTCATTCACCGCGACGGGGCTCGAGCCCGGGGCTCGGACTTTCCAGGCTGCTTTTCATACCCAAGTTATTATTAATAGGGAAGGAACGTTCATACCCAAGTTGTTATACTTGCATTTTTTTTAAACGTGACATCTCAAGGTCACGCGCAAGAGGGAGAGGGAAGGCAAACTCCAATAGGGAGCCGTAAAAGTCGGAGCTGTAGTGACGTTGCAGCTCCCCATTGGAGTCTGTCTTCCCTCTACTGGTGCGTGACCTTGCAATGCCATGTTAAAAAAATAAGTATATTAATAAGGAAGGAATGTTTTTCTTCTGATATTTTTTTAACTCCGTTGAATTTTGACAAGAAACTTTAAATTTCAAAATTATTTTGAGACAGAATTTAATACACAAATTAACACATTTCACATTTATGTCATTGTTGACTTCACAATGTTTCGTTTTATTTTACATTTCTTCAGGTTCTGAAAGTACATTTGGTATTTAAAAATATTGCATAAAAGTAAAAATTTAATTTTAGAGACTTAAAAATGAATTTTCGAGAAGAGGTTTCTTTCTCTTTCCTGTGGTGTGCGCAGCTCTTGGGAAAATATAAGTCTTCATTGACATATAACAGAAGAATTCATTAACACAATACAATGTTTCCCTTCACTTGCTAGTCTGTCAGTTGCTTTAATGCATTTTTAACTGTTAATGCTATTAAACTGTACTAAATTTAAGGGTTACTCATTATCAGTACAATTTTACAAACGCAAAAAAGAAGCGATTTTCGTTTACATTATTATTGCATTATTAAGATTTAAGAAAAATACTGACATCTATATGGTTAATATTTGTGCCTTTCAAAAGATTTAATTTCTACACTAATAAATTATAAGGGTCAGTAATTCTGAGGCCTTGTGTCACCGTTGTCTTCTGACATTTCTTTTCTTCTTGAAAGGTCTTCTGACTGACATAATCAGAGAGAACGAACAGATCATAGCTATGGATTTCTCTCATAGACTGGACCATCCGCTTTGCAAAGGCCTTGCACCGACTTGGAACGAGTGTGTCATGTTTGAGGTCATATATCAAAGTAGGATGTATTATTGTGTAATAATGCAGTTCTACCAATATGTCACTTAAATGCACATCACCTCCCTCCCCAACATATTTTAACACTGCATGAAAACAAAACATTAGTATCTTCATCATTGTAGAAATCACGACCGTTAATAAGTAGTAGGATACAGGATCACGGGATCGGTCAATTAATGGATTACACTAGTTTGCCAAAGTTTCGGAATATTTTATTCCATCATCAGGGCTAACAAACAAAAAACACAATCACAATAAATAAGGACAAACTCTTCTGAACAACAACATGAAAAAAAACATGAATGAACATACATGTAGAAAAATAATTACACAGATAACTAAATAAATAAATACATTATATACTGTATATCTAAGTTAAGGTCATATAAAGGATACACACCTATGTATTAGTAAGGTGTGTATCCTTTATATGACCTTAACTTAGATATACAGTATGTAATGTATTTATTTATTTAGTTATCTGTGTAATTATTTTTCTACTTGTATGTTCATTCATGTTTTTTTATGTTGTTGTTCAGACAAGTGATTGTGTTTTTTGTAGCCCTGATGAAGGAATTAAATATTCCGAAACGTTGGCAAACTAGTGTAATCCATTAATTGACCGATCCCGTGATCCTGTATTCTACTTCCTATTAGTATCTTCCCTTGAAAGTAGCTGCATCGTGAGAGCTCTCGCAACGATTCATCTTTTAATTCCCCAGGATGGCAGAAATAGATTCTGAGTGGTTTAATCACGATTTACAAGAACATTTTGTAGTGGCCAATTACATCCAATTCGCAAGCTTTTTCACTCGATTGGAAACATATTTGTGAATATTTTACCTTCCTATTGTTTGGAAGGCACTATTAAATCGACGTGCATCTCTATTATTCATTTCCTATCCATGAACATAACATTAAATAATCGTTGCTGTGGAACCGAAGAAAAGAAGTAAGAAATAAACGTTTAATATTGCGAAAGGGTAGAGAACTGAAAGAGGCCAGTGAACATTGGAGGTTCCAACAAACTCCCTGATGTGCCGCCAGAGTGAGAATTTGCGTGAACTTATACAGATGTTGGATGATAAGTAGGTAAAGTAGAGTGAAAAAGGTTCGAGGTTTATTTCTTTAGGGAGTTGGTGATTTGTAACGAACCATGGTGCATTGGTTATCTGTTTCCATATTAGGAATGCGACATCTTTGCCGATATTTTAATCATTGATGTATTGAAGCCGATGTGTCTTGAACATCGATGTTTTGTGCTCGATTATTTTTTACGTTTTTGATGTTTTCTTCGTAGATGAAAAATTCACATAATCAACATTTTGAAAAAGTTAAAATATGAAATAATAACTGACGGTTCATTGTTTATGTGTTCGTACCAAACGAATGTACTATCATAAAACAGAGTATCCCTCGGCCGAGATGATCCTCATGTCTTGGTATTTCCTTCATCTCTCCTCGAATTTCGCTCAAGGACAGGTGTTTCATAACCAGGGAACGGAATTTATTGCAGTATACAAAGCAAAATATTGAATACCGGTATCTTGTTCCTGTAAATATATGTATGCACATGAAAATCCGTTCCCTATTTATGACTTTGTTTTCAGTTTTATAATTTTGTTTTATATTCTAATTATAAATTAATATACACGGTCACTGTCAAATTAATTTTTGTTGCGAATGAATGTTATCATTTTGAACATCGATGTTTTGTTGGCGATGTTGGATCACTAGGGAGCGAATTTCTATGATTTTGCATACTTTTTGTTTGTTACTTCAGGCCATAGCTAAGTGAAATTCCTTTACATTTGGTGGGAACTGGATACTATGTAGTGGTGGTAGATACATTATAAGTGGATACTAACACATATGTTAATACACATGTGTGCATATTTGAACAACTTCTCCTGTTGCTCTATATTCGGGTAATTATAAGTGCATATTTTGGAAATTTCGTTAAAATAGAGACTTATCTCTAAAACGTTTCATCTTTTCATAGATTCTTTTTATTTGTGAGCGTTCGTATATTCGAAAGAGCTTGTCGCAGTTTCTGTTTTTTTCTTTCTTTTCTATTGATGATAAAATATTTGTGCAAATGTAGTTTCTTGATATTGTATTTTTTAAACTAGGCAGACGAAATGTAACAAGAATGTGGTGAATATTTACTTCAATTTATTTCTCTCGCAAAGTGAGGCGTGTTATATTGATTTTGCACAAATACTATATATCTTTTCATTCCAAGCATGCTTCTGAAGTTTATTAACAAATGTTTATTCAGGAAATAAAATATTGTTAACTTTAATTGCACATTAAAGCGCATATTTAAGAATTTTTAGGTCATAAATGCATGTTTTTTTAGAAGCATATTTCAAGACTTTTTTAGGGCATAAAAATCCTCCCCTACGCTTCACTATATACAGTCGACTCCGATTATAATGAACCTCTGGAGACTAACGTTTTCGGTTCACTATATCAGAGGTTCAGAATATCCTATGTCAAAATTAAATAGAATTTCTGCACAATGATTAATTTTATTAATATAGAGATACAAAAATATTCATTAACAGCACGAACTGAAAATATCAATATCTTTATTTTTCGTTAAAAATCAATTATTTTTAATTGTTACTTTCTTACATTTTTCATTTGTTTTTTCTCTAAATCCATCTCCAGAGTTCGTGCTCTCTCTATACGTGATTCTGCATTCTCTTGTGCCTCTAAGTATCGTAATGCAGTCATGACACCTTCCAATGCCTCTTGCAATATTGGAACACCGTCCCACTCTCCGAAGGCCCTTCTACTCGCCTAATATCATACGAGATCCAATTAATTCCCAGGACTTGGTTCTTAAGATCACATGGTTCAGGTTGATTATAACCGAATCTTCTTATGCATATTTGTAATGTAAGTAAAACGGGACCAGTATCTTAAATTCACTTCAACCGAGGGTTCATTGTATCCAAATTCATTATAAGAGGAGTCGACTAATTTCCAAAGGGGCACGGGTAGGGATGGCAAAAAAAATCGATGTTTTTAAAACATTATTCTTCGATATTTTCTTCACATCGATATTTTGTTGCAAAAACATCCATGTTTTTTTAAAATTTTTTAAATAATTTTTTAATAAAGGGGTTTGAGCACGTCGTAGAGTAGCAGCAATCTCCATTAATATCGTTTTTTTTTTGCGTCATCCTCTTTATCACGCTGCACATTTCGCCTGTGCAATCTGAGAAAGTTTGGGAACCGTACAAGTTATGAATGTATGGTATGGCCAGGCGTGTCATTGTCTGAATCGACAGTGAAACATGAAATCGATAGCAAAACACGATGTTCTTTATTGTTAATTTTATTCTTTACATTCGGTAATAATATTTACATACTACTAACATGCTAGTAACCAAACAATGAAACATATCCCTTTTACGTACTGTAATTAAAACTGGATAGGAAAATCGCATGTTTATTAGCCTATAATTAAAACATGGATGTTTTGGTGAAATTTGCCATCAGCAGGCACGGGCGCCGCTGCCGCTGCCTTTGCGCCAGGCGCTGCAGAGCCGGGCGGCGCCGTGGGGGCTGCAGCTTTTGGGCGCGGCTGTCCGGCGCGACGGCCGTATTGAGCGGCGGCTGCGGCTCCCCACCCCCGCCCCGCCCCCGCCCCCGCCCCCGCCCCCGCCAGGCCTTGCCTGCTCTCCTCCCCGGAGACACGAGTTCGTGTCGCGCAGATATTAGAAACCGCGTAATTTAGTCGCCCAAAATACCTGACACATAATTTGTTTTAAAATTTACACAACGTTTCGAATTCTTTGATCGGATTTTTCTTTAGGTTCATTAATTCCGGTTTTCCATCACCTTTATCGATAATTATTTAATGGATATGTCGGTGTGAAATTCACTCCACATACATCTGAAAATGTGCTAATAACACAAACATTCATTGTGTCCACCCACGAGTATATTAAATGGACGATGTGGAAAGCTTTGGGTGAATTTTATAGATTGGATTGAACAGGAATTGATTTACAAATGCACCTGAAGCATGCATCCGAAGGAAGGGTACCAAACTTTGTGTAATTTTTAATAAGAATAAACTCTGTTTTTAATATTTAATTCACATTTTCCCACATCAACTGCAGACATAAATCAATATTAGACGTTACACATAATTTTACATAAAACGCATCCTTAATCCACTTGTGTTTATTGCTCTCAAAATGGGACAATGCCATAAAAAATCGATGCTTGATTTTCTTAGTTGAAATGTCTTATATTGAGAATTTTATATCTACATACATGAACATCCTAAACGAAACATTTCAGCAAGTTATGGAATTTTGAAGACTGGATGTTGTTAGCTAACTGAACGCTTCTGGCCAGGGCGTATTCATGGCTTATGACAATGCGAATATCCTATAACCGTACTTAGCTGCAGCTATGCTTTATGCCAGTAGGTAAGTTGGGGGGAGAGGCCTATGTAAAGCAAAAGGTGGTTGGATCGCACCAAAGTTTCCGTGGGCGTGGCAAACACGATGTAATGCAATATTTCACCCAATCTGCTCATGCTTCTTCAAATATAGTTTTAATGCATGTGTTAGAGACAACTATAAAAATAAATTTGTTTTGGGCGATATGGGTCTTGCATCGAAGGAAAAACACGAGAAATTGAAATGTTTTTAAGATTATATATCAATGAAATTATAAGAAAATTGCACATAAATGCAATATTTCTCTCGGTGAGTCTTCAAAATAAGAAGTAGTAATATAATAAAATCAGCGGAACTTGTGCCAACTACAAAGCGTCACAAATGGAAAAGAAATGAGAAAATATTACAAAAGTTTAAAATTTTGTGTTGCAAAAAATAAAGCTCACAACTACATACATGAACATCCTAAACGAAACATTTAAGCAAGTTATGGAATTTTGAAGACTGGATGTTGTTAGCTAACCGAATGCTTCTGGCCAGGGCGTATTCATGGCTTATGACAGTGCGAATATCCTATAACAGCAACTTAGCTGCAGCTATGCTTTATGCCAGTGGGTAAGTTGGGGGATGCCAGTGGTAATGAACTATGATGGAATTATTTCACGAACCGTTTGCAGACGCCTCTAAGTGTATGGTTTAAAGACATGTTACCAATTAAATCAATCTAAACACCCGCCATCTATGAGGAAGAAGTGTAATGCTATGGATTGACACGTTCGAATGATGAGCAATTATGATCGACAAAAGGCGATACGTTTTGCGATTTCTGTAATGAATTGCCTACCTATTAGTAAACAGGTACGTGTTTAATATTTCATAAGTCTGTGTTCATAAGTTATATTAAAAGATTTGCTGTAAAAATGTTTCTTTTCTTAAGAGGCCTTTATTAGAGAATTTCGCTTCTGTGATGTTGGGCGACATGCATCAAAGACGTGACATACTTCATACGAGATCATCCAAGGCGTATGCTTGGATAAGACCATCACGACTGTAAGAAACATTATGATGTGTGGTGTGATTTCTTGAAAAGGCACGGACATGTTACAAATAGTGCAATTTAAATGAAGTGCCCCTTGAAGGTCACTTGAAGGAGAGGGGGAGCTGTCATCCAATCGGGTGCTTCGGTACGATTTTCGTTTTTGGCATTGCAGCTCCCGATTAGATGACAGTGTCCCCCAACTCATTTCCAGCGCGTGACCTTGAAGGGACGCTACATTTAAATCGGAGTGGGATGTAGCAGAATTAGAAATGGATTTAAATTTATTTTCTTTCTTCTTCAATGAATGTCTATAATTTATTATTATTAACACAACCTGTTCCATTTTTTTATTTTTTGACATTCAAGAGTAATGTATTTTAGGGTATATTGATTACATATAATATTTTTTGATTACATGACGTTTCGGCTACACCTTAGAGCCATCTTCAGTCCTGGTTTTTAATTGTACATTTTAACAATTAACAGTGCATAATTTTTAATACATTTTAAAATAAATATATGTTGATACAAGCTTCCCTTTTATAAAATAGTTGGAATTACTATAATAGAATATTTACATTATATACATTATTAACATAGTAAGCGTGCGTACTTCCGCTCGCTAATATGTAATCTCCGCTACGTAATCTCCTAATATGTAATCCGCTCACTGTATGTAATCAATATACACTATAATAAATTACTCTTGAATGTCAAAAATAAAAAGTGGAACTGTTTGTGTTAATGAGAAATGGATTCAAATTCTGGAAAATTGCATATTTCAGATAGGAAATAAAAAATGTTTTTAAGCAAATGAAAGTTTTTTTTCATGCTGGACACCAAGAGCTTTGCCACTTTTTGAAATTTAGGATGAACCACTTAAGGTGAACACTATACAGCCGTCTCCTCCTCAATTACATTAAATAGTTTCTTGTCATTTTCCGATAAACTCTCAACGCACAGCATTTTCTTGGCGTATTTCTTCTTCTATCTATGATTGATTGTTAGTGATTCCGAGCGCGTCAGCTGGTGTCATTAGTCCCGCACCGGTAACGCATTGTCTTTCGTCGGGAGGTGGCAGTGATCTTCCCCCGCTGGATGGCGAGATTCGGCGCCCACCAAGTGAAAGCCAGTAGGGTTTTCCCCAACTAGGTATCTCCCACTAGCGGGGTACTGCCCAACTGGGACAAGCTCTAAGTTCCCGACCGGTCTCCCGGCATGTGTGGTTTTGTAGTGCACGATAGTTTAAGTATGTGTAAGTAAGGGATGAGGATAGGACAAGGAAGAGGAAGGAAAGATTGCACGCGATCCCGTTTGTGATCCAAGTGTGATGTCCCGCAAGTGATGTGGGTGCGGAGCCTCAGGTCGGGAGGTTCTAGGTTCGAGTCTCGACGGTGGCAGGATTTTCGACACTGACTGGTCAGCTATGTCGAGTTCAATCGTTGTCTGCAGGAGAATTCTAGCGACTAGGGTAGTGCTCCGGCATTCGCCTGGCGTTGATCGGAGAAATAACGGGAAACTACCGATCAGAGCAGCCAGCCGCTAGAATTCTCCTGCAGACAGCGATTGAACTCGACATAATTGACAAGCCAGTGTCGAAAATCCTGCCACCGTCCAAACTCGAACCTACCACCTCCCGGCCTGAGGCTCTGCACTCACGTCACTTGATGCCCTGCGCCACCTCTTCCGGTTTCTTCTATCTATAAGGTACAGAAGGTTGTGCTTAAAGCGAGACGGACCGCTGAAGTTGGTTCTATGTATTGCCGAAGAAAAGATCTACTGTTTCTTATGTTATGACTGCCTTGTTGTTATTGTTATTATTATTATTATTATTATTATTATTATTATTATTATTATTATTATTATTATTATTATTATTATTATTATTGAAATTAAATTAGTCTGAATATGATACAACATAAATTTCAAATTAAAAATATTTTAATAATTATCTACATTCAAGTATTATCCCGGTTTGACTGTCTATAATATATACAGGTTCATTTTCGAACTTCTCTAAAAAATCTACATTTTTCTGACATAAGCAACGAAAAACAAAAATTATTAATATAATTGAAATCGCATATCCTGAGAATGATACTAAGAATATATACAACACTTGTTTCCATGAACTCGTACTGAAATATAATGAATGCAACTTGTCCGAAAGTGTAGCGTAGTCATTTCAAAATGCCGGACTCTGCTCCTATTTACGTATCGTCTGTCAACATCTCATTGTTACTCCACGGACTCACTTTTGTACTAGTTACATAAATAACTAGTATATTGCTATTGATATGAAGAACACGCTAATGTTTTTTTTAACTAAAATGATTCATGCTGTATAAAATGACTCGTGTACCTCATAACCGCAATGGTATAGGTATAGGAGGATAACTAATAAGGAAAGGAAGGTAAGACGTATTAGAGAGAATTAATGATCTAACTGATAACGAAAGAAAGATGAAGAGCTAGATGGGATGTGAAGGAGAATAGAAGTTATTGGTTTTATTTAATGAATAATCATATAATACATGCAATGTCATGATGTGGTAAATGTAGAGTGGTTTGAATGACTATTTAGGTAACTGAAGCGATGTTTTCCGCCCGCACCCCTTGATATTGAGCCCAGAGTAGTGATGGCAAATTTTACCAACACATCGATAAATCGCTAAAGGATTTTCGATGTCGATGAAAACATCGACGAGAAAACATCGATGTTTAAAACATCGATGTTTTAATTATAGACGAATAAACATGCTATTTTCCTATCCATTTTTAATTACAGTACATAAAAGGGATACATTTTATTGTTTGGTTACCACCATGTTAGTAGTATGTAAAAATTATTATCGAATGTAATTAATAAAATTAACAATAAAGAACATCGTGTTTTGCTATCGATTTCGTGTTTCACTGTCGATTCATGCGACACGAGCAGCTCCCAAACTTCCTCAGATTGCACAGGCGAATGTGTAGCGTGATAAAGAGGTTGACACAAAACGATATTGCTGTGAATTGCTGCTACTCTACAACGTGCAAAAACCCCTTTATTAAAAAAAAAGTAAAAAAAAAAAAAAATAGATATTTTTGCAACAAAATATCGATGTGAAGAAAACATCGAAAGCAAAATATCAATGTTAATATATCGATGTTTCTGGTGGAAAACATCGAGGTTTTAAAAACATCGATGCTTTTTTGCCATTCCTGACCCTGAGCTCCGACCACGAGGTCCGTTGACGAGTTCTCCGTTCGTCCACGCCCTCGCGCGCGCTGGCGTCGCACCCAGATCGATTGCGGCCTCCGCTGCGCGGCTGCCACCCGCGCCCTCGTCCTCGTCCTCGTCCTCGTCCATCCTCTAATTGCGGCGTGGCGGCGCGTGGCGCGGAGGCAGAGGAAAGCGAGTCTGCCGTCGCCTTGCGCACAAACAGTGACTCAGCCGCCGAGCCTCCTTCCCCCCTCCCCCCCGCCCCCGCACTGGCGGCCTGCGCTGCGCCAATCGTCTGCCCAGGGCTCCGAGAGAGGTGATTGATTCGTGATTGCGGGCGCGTCAACGGCTAAGGTCATTAGACCCGTAAGTGTAGTGCACGTTTTATCGCGGGAGGTGGCGGTGATTTTCCCCCCTGATAGATGGCGAGATTCTGTGCCGGTTTATCCGTCTCTTTTCGGGCTTTTCTCAACAAGGTACCTCTCACCAGCGCGGTAGCGCCCCAGCCGGGACAAGCTCTAAGTTCCCGACTGTGTGGTAGTGTAGTGTATGTAAGTGTAAATGTGTGTAAGTAAGTGGTGAGAGCAGGTCAAGGAAGAGATAGGAGAGATCGCGTGCGATCCGTGGTCCGTTTGTTAGGGTACTGCTCCGGCATTCGCCACGGAAAACTACCCATCAGTGCAGCCGACTGCTAAGTAGAATTCCCCTTCAGACAACAGCTGGATTCGCCCTAGCTATCTAGCTATTGTCGAAATCTGCCCACCGTCGGGTCTCAAACCCTAGGACGTCCCGGTCAGATACACTGCAGTAACATCAATTGATACCCTGAGCCGCGAAAGTCGGTCCACGAGATTGAAAGGGAACTCCAGTTTTTTCTGCTCACGAGACAATTGCGTCAAGGTGTTATCGGATTTACTTGTGCGAATATGTTCAGTTTTGTATAAGAACGCGATACTGAAGCTCAATAGTAGCTTCGGAGACAGAGGCAGATTAACTCCATCTTTCATCCGCTGTAGACAATCGATCATTGGCGAGTGGCGATAGGACTTCCTTTGATGTGTCGGCAAGATTTACACGTCGACTGCGTCGGGCAGGGCGACCGCCGAATGTTCGGCGCTCGTCGAATAGCGAGCAACCCATCCTCCACCACCCAGGAATCGGAGAGCCATCGCTCCGTACACGCCAAAAACGTGGAATAAATTAATTTACCAAATTAATTGAATTAGCAAATTCCTTTTCATTTTCATGTCCCTAACCAAAACTTGATTCAAAAGTTTCACTTTTACATCAAGATATAACTTAATTCAATGAAATGTGAGATTTAAAAAGATACGTAGAACTATTATTTATTGCTTGCATAAAATACTTTCAACTTAATAATGTTTATTTGACAGCCATGGACATCTTATAATTACATTAGAGAAATGTTTAGTTGTGAAATTAATTCTGGATATTAGCTTATAATTATCGCGCGTATTTTGTATCTTTACTGATTGGTATAGTAGAAACATAATGAAAAGGATAGTATTGTTACGCAGGTGTACGCTGTGCGTGGAGAGGAAACGCTTCTGAGAGGAACGCCTCTGTGCCTGAGGGTGAGGGAGGGGCGTCTCCCCTGCCGCACTCCGACCACGCCCTCGGCGCCGGCGCCTCGCACTGCAGCACCGCGGCCCGGCGGGGCGGGGCGGGGCGGGGCGGGGCGGGGCGGGGCGGGCCGGAACGTGGCGGGGCGGGGCGGATCGGGCGCGCCTGGCCGGGCGGCCGCGGGGAGCGCCGCCGCTTCGGGGGCGGGTGGCGTGGCGGGTGGCGTGGTGGCGTGGCGGGTGGCGTGGCGGGTGGCGTGGCGGGTGGCGTGGCGGGTGGCGTGGCGGGTGGCGTGGCGGGTGGCGTGGCGGGTGGCGTGGCGGGACGCGGCGGAGCGGGGCGGGGCGGGGCGGCCGCGAAGGGCGCTGCCGCGTCGGGGGTGGGGCGTTGTTGATGGGGACGTAGCGGGTCGCGGCGGGGAGACGAGACGTGGCGTGACGTTGCGGGACGAGGCGCAGCAGAGCAGGGCGGGGCAGAGCAGAGCGGGGCGTGGGGAGAGGAGGGGCCGGGGCGGATGAAGGCGGCGGGGGAGGCCAAGGGCCCACGCCCTAGACCAAGGATATCCAAACTTTCTTCCACTGGGGGCCGGATAGGAACTTTTTATGAGTCTGGAGGACGAAAAATTAAGTTTTAAGATAGGATGGTGTGTATCCCCTATTTGCTAAATTATATTTTAATTAAAGAAATGACAAAACAGTTAACAATTCGCAAATTAATTCTTAAAACATATATGAGCATATGAGTACACAATTCTGAACATAATATTTGTAAATGATTAATACACATTGAGGGCTACAATTCGAAAATTTAAATATCGACACTTCTTTTCTAAAACTCGGAAATGATAATTTTAAAATGTACCTCAATAAAATTGTTTTTTAATCTGTAAGAATACATTAATTTTGTGGCTTAATGTTTGTTTCACCTCTTATAAAATTGACTTTCAAATGTTTATCACTCAAGTCACAATGGTACGATACTCGGGACATGGGTGGTATGCCGACCAAAGAGATATGTAACCAGATTCTTATATCTTGCAATAAAATGTTACAGCCTGTGTCACGATTAAATTGAACTAGAATGTACTTTGGGTTGGCGGGCCACGCAGAATGCTGCCGATGGCCGGATTTCGCTTGCGGGTCGTAGTTTGGACACCCCTGTGCTAGATGATAGGGCTCGGTCCGCGAAGTAGCGTCAGGCAGAGGTAACTACTGATAAAAGGAATTTTCGGTCACCACGTGGAAGTTCAGGCGAACGAAACGAGTAAGAGGATTTGTTTTCCCAGGGTTTTACTGCCCCAACCACTTGGTTCTATTGTTCCGTCATCGCCGCCCTCAACAGCACTGTCATAATATTTTCATTAATCATTCATAGTCTAAATTTCAAGGACTCAGGCATGACCAAAAAATACATAATTACGTAAGACAAAAATACAAGCACTGCGGATGCAATTTCAGTGTCACTGAGGCTTTGGCCACGATGTCGCAATTGTATAACGAAAGGATGAATTCAGTGAAAATGCATTTGTGTAAATTTCATGAATAGTGGGCAATAAGCATGTAAGTTTGTCAATGGAACATACACACAAGTTACTTGGACACATAACATTAACTCAAAACTAGTACCACATAAAAATTCCTGTCCGAACACTCAGTTCCCTCGTTCGAGTTAGTTCGTCACAGTCCTGGTATCCGCTCTCCCGATTTTGTTTTAAATTCCATAATTTGATTGATTGATGTTTCCGGGCGCGTCAACTGCTATGGTCATTAGTCCCGTTAGTGTAGTGCATGTTTTTTTTCTCGGGAGATGGCGTTGATCTTCCCCCGCTGGATGGCGAGATCCGGCGCCGACCTACCGTCGGCTAGTGGGGTTTCCCCCTAACCAGGACTCTCCCACCAGCGGGGCACCGCCCCAGCCGGGACAAGCTCTAAGCTCCCGACCGGTCTCCCGGAATATGTGGTAGTGCAGTGCATGTTAGTGTAAGTGTGTGTGTAAGGGGAGAGGATAGGACAAGGAAGAGGAAGGACAGATCGCGCGCGGTCCGTGGCCTGTTTGGTAGGGTACTGCTCCGGCATTCGCCTGGTGTTGATCGGAGAAACCACGGAAAACTACCGATCAGAGCAGCCGGCCGCTAGAATTCTCCTCCAGACAGCAGCTGAATTCGACCTAGCTGAAAAGCTAGTGTCGAAAATCCTGCCGCCGTCAGGACTCGAACCTAGGACCTCCCGGTTAGAGGCACTGCAGTGACATCAGTTGATGCACTGAGCTACCGCGACCGGTCCATAATTTGATTTTCTTATTATCAACACACGCGTGAACACATACTCGCCTTACCAATCATAAAGAAAATAGCTTGACAATCACAAAGAAAATTGATAATCGCAATAAACCTTTTCCAGAATCTATATTACTAATTTCCAATTTGCCCAGAAATTGAAATTAAACTGTATCGTCTCCAGCCTTTAGAGAGATGTCAGTGGATATGTTAGGCATCCTGGAAATCAAAAAGAATCCAAATATATTGAAACAGGGTGGATTATCACGTGGAACAACAATTTTGTTTTATATTTTTGGTGTGCAAAGAACTGTTGTATTTATATAAACTATTGGTGTTATTTCAGTACTCGTGAAGACTGTTTTAGTTAAAACACTTAATTCAGTGTAATTGGAAATGTATTCTGATATTATGAAAACAAACATTAAAATATTTTTTAAAAATTAATAGCAAATTATTTTTAAAAATATTTTAGTGTGGTTTAATAAAGTCAGAATACTATTCCAAGTAAACGAGATAACAGATGTGAACATATTCCTTAAAATTCAATTTAATGTATAGAGAGTATTTTATCTGCTGCTGTTGAGTAGCGTGTGTGCTAGCTTTTAGAAAACTATTTCTGTGGTTTTGTTCTGAAGCATTTTTGCTGTCGCAGGTCAGAAGTAAGACACCTAGGGTGTACTCATTTTTCACTGTCACAGCAAAGAGTTTGACAGTGAAAGTCTTTAATGCCGGTGAATCACACACGCTGTAGATCTCTGGCGTACTAGAGAAACTGCCATGGAATTTCCCGTCCCACGGTCATGCAGATTCCCCTGACTTTCTAAAGATTCTCATCATGATTCACGCGAATAGTCTTTTCTTTTGAAGTCTTTGTAAATTCTTATAAACATTATGAGTTCTTACTTAATTGCCGTATTTTCACCGTACATGCCTTCTTTTAGTCGTGCCTATATCCCAATATTATGTCAGTGCACCTAGAAATGCAAATATCATGCGTAATGCATAGCATTTCACATCTCAAGGGATACATTACCATCATTCTTCTTCTCATTTAAGAAGTCCACCAGAGTTACCAGGATATTAGAAAGTTACGGAGAGTGTGGCTTTTGTTTTCAGGCAAGTTAACATGCTGCTCTTAGAAACGATTTTGTTCACTCTGGTCGAATGAAAAGGTGTACTTCTGTGGGAACAATCTCCGGGAGAGAGGTTTCTGGTACGCATTGTGACTTGTGTTACAGCAAATGATGTATAGTGCTATTTACTTCCAGAGAACCTTGCCACACTCATTCTTTCTCTTATCCATCAATATTAAATGGAATTCACGACTGTAGAAAATATGTGTCTAAAACCAGTACCCATTAATTTCCATAGCTATTTTACTTACTATGTAGACAGTTGTTAAGTCAGAATCGACGAAGCTGCAAGAACGACGAAGGTGCTATTTAGTTTCTGCTTCTGAGAGTTGATAATTAATTACCCCGACACTATGCATCTTTGATAAGACGTAAAGCACTTTACTGTGTATAAATCATGTTTCTATTAAGATAATAGCTTTCCGTTCTTGGATCGTTTAGACTTATTCTAGTGATGAGAATGAATAAACACATCATACTGACGATGATTGTGATTATTTATGAGCAGTGGTAAAATTAGATGTACATGAAAGAAATATATTCGGGAATTTCTTATTTTTCTACCAGTAAATATACATTGATTTCGCACTGTAATGCTAGAGGATGAATGGGGTGGGGTAATCTCATCATTCTACCACGAATTACAGATTTGACACGTTTGATACCAGTTAATGTTTCAATTTTCTTGGTAGATTATAAAACTTTTGGTATAGTTTTAAAGTACAAACGGTAATGCACTTATTTCGAATTCTTTCGCTTGAAAGAAAAAATTTCAATAGAAATGTTTGGCATGGCGAGAACAAGTCATTGGCACAGTGAAGTCAGTGTTCATGATTTAGATGTTGGAAGATTTTTTGTAGCAGAACATGCAGTACGTCAAAGAAAAATCTTAAATATTGCCATCTTTATCTCCCAATATAGGGTGATGGAACTAGGTTCGTCAACAGTGTTCATGTAAAAGAGAAGACACTGGACAAGGGAAACAAAAATCATCAACATATTTCTTTTTATAAATATTTAATTTAGACTAGCGTCAGCTCTATTTCTTTTTTCTCTCCATTTGCAATTCGAGTGAAAAGATTCGTTCACAAAATGCAGATGAAGATGGTCTGAGCGTCTCTTTTTTATTTTGGTTGCTAGACTAGACACTGTCATGCATGCGTGTTTCATCTATTTGTGCGTGTCAGCGTTCAGAAAAAGGATATCTATGTTTTCTATTCTCAATTAAACAAACGATACAAAGTATCAGATGTTAGTCATGCGATACAAAAAATGATAACAAATGTTAAAAATTAACTGAAAGAAGGACATGTAAAATACAAAGTAGGACGAGAGGACAATTGGCGTCAATAGAAAACTGTCCTCCGAAATGGAGAATTATCAACACTAGATGGAACACATACTTTAATCTCATCGTCAAAAACTTGCGATAGGTTTATTTATTTATTTATTTATTTATTTATTTATTTATTTATTTATACGTCAAAAAAACAGTTAAAAACTGCGTTTGACGTGCTATGGGGAAAAGTGAATTGTGTGCACATTTTCAAAATTCTGTGATCCCTACACTAAGTCATATACTACTTAAATTTTGAATTTTGAAAGGGAGAAAAAAAAAAAAACTCCCATGTAATAAAATCTATTTTCAAGGATAAATAAGCAATAAATTTTGAATTTTGAAAGGGAGAAAAAAAAACAAAAAAACTCCCATGTAATAAAATCTATTTTCAAGGATAAATAAGCAATAAATTTTGGCTCTTATTACTTCCTGCCGCGACAACATGGAAACGATAATTTGAATAATTGTATTTCCCACTGAATTCTAGAAGACGTGCACAGAAAATGAAGTTACATTTATGTCCAGAAGCAAAACAAGGGGCCATCTCAGCATTTGCTCAATGGATCAGGGAAACTGGACGAAAAACCTGATCGAGATGGGTCGATCAGTTCGAGGTTTTGGTATTGATTCATATCGATATAATCCTGTGGATAGGAGGAGTGCTTCGAGTGATTTCAAATTTGAGAAAATATTTTTTCAAGCATTTGGGAGTAAATTGTTGAAGGAGTTAATAGTTACATCTACTGGATTCCATAACACGGCGACGACAGAAAATAGGTTGCATTCGCTTTGAAGTAGTTTCCCATGGAAGGAGGAGTCTCTCTGAGTGTTACGCAGCAGCGATATATTAAATTATATGACTCAGTGCATTAACTAATGTCGCTGTCTGCGACCGGGAGGTCCTAGGATTCCCGACGGTGGCAGGATTTTCGACACTAGCAACATAGGATAGGTCGAGTTCAGCTATTGTCTGGGAGAAATTTCTAGTGGCCGGCTGCTCTGATCGGTAGTTATCCGTGGTTTCCCCGATCATCATCAGACCAATGCCGGAGCAGTACCCTAACAAACGGACCGCGAGCGGTAGCTCAGTGCATCAACTGATGTCACTGCAGCGCCTCTGACCGGGAGGTCCTAGGTTCGAGTCCTGACGGTGGCAGGATTTTCGACACTAGCTTTTCAGCTAGGTCGAATTCAGTCGCTGTCTGGAGGAGAATTCTAGCGGCCGGCTGCTCTGATCCGTAGTTTTCCGTGGTTTCTCCGATCAACACCAGGCGAATGCCGGAGCAGTACCCTAACAAACGGGCCACGGACCGCGCGCGATCTGTCCTTCCTCTTCCTTGTCCTATCCTCTCCCCTTGTACACACACTTACACTAACATGCACTACACTACCACATATTCCGGGAGACCGGCTGGGGTGGTGCCCCGCTGGTGGAGTCCTGGTTAGGGGAAACCCCACTAGCTGACGGTAGGTCGGCGCCGGATCTCGCCATCCAGCGGGGGAAGATCACCGCCATCTCCCGGAAAAACATGCACTACACTAACGGGACTAATGACCGGAAGCAGTTGACGCGCCCGGAAACACGAAAAATCAATCAATCAATCGAACGTTTCAGCTTCTTTCTAGTGCGAACAATCTGCAATGCAATATATTAATATGCCTTCTTGCTTTGCAAGATTTAAAAAAGATTTTATACGAATCGTATCCCACTCCCTTCACACTTTGCTTCAACTGAAGAGCCTCGCGGCTGAACAATGTACTATCTGTCATTGTAAGGTCGGTATTACACTGTAAAACATCTTTGTTGAAGATATTTTATAAAAGAAAATACGACAGTGTAATACCCAATATTTTATAAAAGATTTCCTCTGTAAAATTTCTTGGATAAAATGTCTGAAGCTTCCACGTTTTATCATACGTTTGGTAACATGGCGTCCGATGTAGGGGTATTGCTTAAACCACAGTTTTAATTGCAGAGTGCGAGCAATTAGGATGTTTATATAATACTGTCCATCCGGACTACAAAAGTAAAATCAAACGAATCGACGCTTTTAGGACACATTTTCTCGAGAAGTGGAAAATATGGGGTTTGGAAAATGCCCAATTCAGGAAGATCATTTTCTTAAACCTCCAAATCAGAGGACTTAATTTCAAAAGAAAGAAGTACGACAAAGAAAATGAAATGTTTCCTCCTCCATCCTCAAATAATTCATTTCGAAGTTCTTTAATTAATGCTTATGGCCTCACCCATGACCCATGGCCTCACTATGGATGAATACCATGGCGTTGCTCTAAGGTCTCACTCTCAAACGTTTCCTCTTTACCTCTTACTTCATCAGCATTAAACATAGATTAGTTATAAAAAATAAGTAGCACGGACACAACTATTTGTGTCTGTGTTTCCATCATAAATCGCGAGCAAAACTACGTAAAATATTGAACGAAATGTAATACGGTCGTCAAATTTCTTGTCAAAGTTTTCTCGTCAATGTTCGAAGAACTTCCACTAAGTTCTTCATCAAAGATATATGTCAAAATATCTTTTACAGTGTAATACCGGCCTAAAACAAAATTTAAAAAAAAAATGACAGGGACTCTTAGGTTCTCGCCCTTGGTAGTGCCCTGCGTCCCGGGGAGGGGGCGGGGCGGGCCCAGGCTAGGACCGGTAGCGGTAGCTCAGTGCATCAACTGATGTCATTGCAGCGCCTCTAACCGGGAGGTCCTAGGTTCGAGTCCTGACGGCGGCAGGATTTTCGATACTAGCTTTTCAGCTAGGTCGAATTCAGCTGCTGTCTGGAGGAGAATTCTAGCGGCCGGCTGCTCTGATCGGCAGTTTTCCGTGGTTTCTCCGATCAACACCAGGCGAATGCCGGAGCAGTACCCTACCAAACGGGCCACGGACCGCGCGCGATCTGTCCTTCCTCTTCCTTGTCCTATCCTCTCCCCTTACACACACACTTACACTAACATGCACTACACTACCACATATTCCGGGAGACCGGTCGGGAGCTTAGAGCTTGTCCCGGCTGGGGCGGTGCCCCGCTGGTGGGAGAGTCCTGGTTAGGGGGAAACCCCACTAGCCGACGGTAGGTCGGCGCCGGATCTCGCCATCCAGCGGGGGAAGATCACCGCCATCTCCCGAAAAAAACATGCACTACACTAACGGGACTAATGACCCAAGCAGTTGACGCGCCCGGTATCACGAAAAACCAAACCAAACCAAACCCAGGCTAGGACCATGCCGTGCCGCTTGCCTTGCGATCGCGTGAAGGCGCCGGCGGTCGCGCTGTGCCAACTTCCGCGCAGCTAACGGTCCCTCGGTGGCGTCGTGTAGCGGAACCCCCGCCACAGCGCGGAATTTTTCCCGTTTGCACGGGCGAAGACCCGAGCTCGACTCACAGGTGGGACTTGATTCAAACGTAGTTTCCAATTCCACATATTTGCAATTGAAGAAAGTGACAAAACACTACTAAAAACACCATTTTGCAGATTCCGAGGTATAACGATTAGCTTACCGGGCTGTTGTACCCGAGTTTTCGGGTTCAAACCCAATCAAAGCCGTGGACTTTTAAAGGCGAAAAAATCCTTTGTACGCCTTCCTTCGGAGAGAAAGTAAAACCGGCTGTCCCATGTAGTGGATTTACTGCAAGTAAAAGATCCACAAGCATAAAGGAAGCCTCTGAGCTAAAATCAAATCGTCTGTTTCATCGCCCACGATAATACCCCATTTCTCCGTTAGCTGGTGAAAGGAGCGTTTCGAAATTTGCGTGGTCAGAAGGAAGAGGGGACCTGATGCTCCGAATCTTGCCACGTAAAATAAGGCAATAACCAACTACTGGGTCTAAATTAAAACTTTTTTTGAAAATATAGACATTGTAAATGAAAAGAACAAAATATAGAAAAATGTGAATGAAAGTGGCGATTTTTTTATTGATTGCCAGAGGCTGCATAATGGAAATTTTTGCCTCATTTGAATAAAATTTCTTTTTTGATTCCTGAATTTATACGATACAAAAAATAAACAACACGCTCCTGATAATAGTAAAATAAATATATATAAAATGTCATTTATGTCTGGGTGTTGTTAAATGATGTTAGGGTGGGTAAGGTTCTTCATAGTTTTGGTAGCATAATCTTTGTACTCTTCATCATCTAATCTTCGCATATTAATTGCCTCAAATATGTGTAATTTCTTCACTTGTAGTTTGTGATGTTCATTTGTATTTTCTTTCTTCATAAAATTCTTGAAATTCCTTCCACATACTTTCTCTGTTTCTTTTGCTGTTTTTCGTAACTGTATCTGTGTATATTTCTTAGGTATTGTAATTTATCAAAGTATATTCTATTTTGTTGCCTTTATTACGTTATTTGTTAGATTCATTAGAAAATGTGTATATAATATATAGAACATGTCAACAAAATAATGTAAAGCAGCATTGCTGATCTTATTGGAAATTTAAAAAAGAACTTGCTTCCATCCTCTTGAGAGCTGGTAAATACACTGACGTTTATACTTTTGCCTACACCATATACATTTAATTTATTCCTAAAATATTTTATATTGTTCCATTAGTCAGCTAGTGTCAAATCATGGTGCTTGTGGCCATACTTATCCAACGCATATACTTATACAACGCATATTATACTTATACAACGCATTGCCAGATGAAATTAAACAATTAAAATTGGTACACAAATTGAAGTTAAGTGTAAAATCTTTTCAGCTGAAAATCTGTTTCTATACAATTAGAGACTATACTGATCGCCAAAAAGAAAAATAATGTTTACTTTAAAAAAACCAAGATATAGTATAATAAATTAGTTTACATTTGCATTGTATAATTAAAAAAAACACTTAATATGCCTGTAACAAGTAATGTACTTCAGCTTCCGGTCAATGACCCCCATCTCGATCGAGGTTTTGTCCAGTTTCCCTGGTCCATTGAGCAAATGATGGCCCCCTGATTTGCTTCTGGACGTAAATGTAGCTTCACTATGCGCACGTTTTGTTGAACTTTCCTTTTGCTTGTAGTGGTAGTAGAGCTTAGGGTGAGTTTCTATTTTGTTAGCAATACAGAAAAATCAAATCTGTTTGTTCGTTTACCGTTAAAAATAAGTTTTCTATAATTCGACAACGAAAATATCTAGTTTTTGAAATGTTAATCTCTCGCTTTTCTAAATTTATTATTATTATTATTATTATTATTATTATTATTATTATTATTATTATTATTATTATTATTATTTGATCTTTCAACACTTAATAGTTAAATTGTTGGGAAGGGATTTTGAAACTCAAGAAAGCGTGCGCAGATGATTTTCTCCTCCATAGCGAGAGCCATACAGTTTTTGACTGTTTTTGACTAAATAAATAAATAAATAAATAAATAAATAAATAAATAAATATCCATGATCAGGAAAATGTATGTAAACGAAATTAATGATATTTCACATGACCACATCCAAGTGCGGTGATATTCATAAATTTAAGTAATTGTAGTTTAAATATTAATATATCTAAGTAGTAGTAACAATTAAGTATTCATAAATGTTTCAGATTGATGTTCTTCGTAATCTGTGATGGGCATTTTTTGGGGTCCATAGTGACTTAATTCACGAATTTTACTCTTTTACTAAGTTCTGATTGGTAGTTGATAAGTTTTAATTGCACGCGTGCAATTAATATAGTGATAATCAACAATTTTTTGTAGAATTAACAAGAATATTTAATTTACTATACGAAAATATATCAATCAAATTTCATTCATTTAATTTCAAATTCAGATTGCTATTATGAAAACTAGAGTTTATTAAACAGAACAAGTAAATTTCCATCCTTTAAATTGGAATAACCTGCCTTTGTGTGCTGCTTCACTTAGGTGGACGGTCTTCTTTAGGTTGGCGCACTGAGTTGGTTTCCTGGGATCTTGTCTCTGAGATAGCCCTTTTAAACGGTTCATGTTCTGTCCTGAGCTCTTGAGAATTGGATTCAATTCTCTCAGGATCCAACTGCTTCAAAATTTAAGTCGTTCAGTCAATTGCACAGTAAAGGCTGATGCTTTATTTTGCTATTTTTTATATATTTGCAACTAATTTCTATTGAGGTTTCAATGAAGATCAGAGGAAAAGTGAGTTGTAATTTGCAATAAAGTTTGAATGGGCCCCAACAAAGAACTGTAGCATTTTGAGAACGCATCAGTATCTCCAACTTTTTATTCCTGAGTCGAATGTCATTTCCTTGAGTGAAACAATTTTTGTAGTTTTCATTTCCCCTACTTCTTTTTAAGTCTCTTTCTAATATTCCAAAACATTGTTTGTAATTTGAGGCTAATTAATTTTACGACCGTTCGTGCACGAATGTAGTGACAGAGCGATCTATCAAAATAGAAAGGCAGGAAACTATCTACGACAATTTACCAAACTGCTCATAATTTCTAATTATTAATTCCGATTCCTGACCCGGAATATGGAATAGAAAAATATGTGTGGAGGTTGAGCTGCAAAGGAAGTCACTGTTATGTTCGAGCCCAGAAATTTTCGTTCAAAAGCTATTAAAAAATATGAAAATATAGCAAACGGAAATATACCTTTTTTCATACGCATTTTTTAATCTGGCTTCTTTTTCGTTTTATCACGATTTCCAAATACATTATTTTTTGTACCTTTCTGAATATTTAGAGTTTGGGGCAAGTTTTGTGAACAATCCACCCACGATTGCAATAATTTACAGAACAATAAACAAACATTTGAACATACTCGTTACTGATTCGTAAAAGGAAAAAAACTTTGGCCTGCCACAGAAAAATAGGTAATCCTCATAAGCCCAAATTCAATTAGTTTAATTTATTTTGTAATAATTTAATTTAATTACATCATATTAATTTGCTTTAGTTCTGAACATTAATGCTATGTATATAGCTCATTCCTGGTAATTAACATTTAACATGAGAATTTCAAACTGAAAATTTTTTAAAATTGATATTAGTAGGTAAAAAGTGGTGTATTAATTATGTAGTATTAAAATTGTTTATATCGCGTGTTTGGTTGTTTTCTTTAATTTACTATTAACATTACTCAACTTTACTATTTGATTTATTTCATGACTTACAAGAGGAATGTAATTTATTATTTTAAAGAATCTACAATTTATTTTAACTGTTCGCAAATAAAAAGGCGAGTAAAATCAAATGGAATGCAGCAAACGGAGTCATGTTAGCAAACATTGTCATTTAAAACATTAATATGATATACATTCGTTAACATTATAATCGTGTAACCAATCGTGTATTTTCGTCAGAATCTCGCCATCCATTTTTTGCAGCCTCGCATCCTAGCTTCGTTTCGCTCTAGGAGAATGTTAAAGGACCTTGACGTGTCCCCTCCTAGACGGCAGGTCCGCCCCGCCCCGCCCCGCCCCGCCCCGCCCCGCCCCGCCCCGCCCCGCCCCGCCCCGCCCCACCCCACTGTGGCGCTTGGCGGCTGCGCGGTGCAGCGTTGTGCAGCGGGGCGGAGGGGGGTAGGGGCGCGGGCGGGAGCGGGGGCGGGGCGTGGTGGCACCCCTGGCGCTCGGGCGTTGCCCCCAGGCGAGATGCTGCAGGCAGCACGTGCGACGGCCCCGCCCCGCCCTTCCCCTCCCCGCCGCGGCCAGCTGCTGCTCGTCTCGTCCCGTCGTCCCCGCCCGCGATCGAAGGCCGCCCAGCCCACGCCTCGCTCGCCAGCGGCGACACAGCACGGCGCATGGGGCTCTGGACTCGAATGGGGATTGCGCGAGATCAATAAGCAGCGAATGGGAACGCCACATCACTCTCTCTTCCAGAGAGGATGTCCCATACATACACGCTTATATAATATAATACGCAGGTGTCTGATAAATCACTCCCTATTTTTGGATAGCTGTAATTTCTTTATTTATGAACCAGTTATATTACAACTAGTGTTGTTAGAAACAGTAATTCTTGAGGTTTAGTTTAACACCTTCCTAAATTTCCATTTGAGCTCCAGCATTCTCAATGCGTTTTTTAAACGAACGGATACGTTGGATGCTGCTGCCGGCAGCATAGTTCGTGGAACAATGGATATGGAACGTGGATAGCACATAAGATATTGTTGCTTCCATGTTAAATTCCGTGGTGGTAGCCGATATCTTTTGGTAACCCATTATAGGTATGGGGATAATCAAAGCACAATAGTAATCTTCCATGTTCTTTGGTTTTCTCTTGTAAACCCCCTCCTTAGCTCTTCTCCAGGGAAAAAATCGCAAGGGGTTAAATAAGTAGCTGTATGGTGCATGTGCACCACGTATAGCAATCCAACGATCTGGGAATTGATCGTGCAGCCATTCGCGTACATCATTTGCTGTGCAGATGCTCCGTCCTGCATGAAGTGAAGCTGCGGGTTGTTCCACTATGAAATTACAGGACATACAGTTATTTCTTAGGGCTCTGCAAGAACATTTCACGAACTCTGCTAACATTCTCTTCTTTCCTCGAAGTTGAGGGTCTTTCTTATCTCCTTGCATCGGCGATACTACCAGTTGTTAGTAATTTGGAATGGCACTTTTTAACTGTTTTTGCATCCAGTGTTGCATGTATCCCTCGTTCACCCCTCCACCACCTTTGTACTTGCACCACAGATCCCCAGACCTCATAAAGAGCTTCTGTTCTGGCTCGCTCTTCGACACTCAATATAGGCGACATTTTTGAACTGAATATAAGAATAAACATGTTAAAGAAACCTCAAGGGCAACTCTGTCTCTCAGATTTTGTTGTAAAAACATTGACTCATAAATGAAGAAATTGAAGCTCTCGAAAAATAGGGAGTGACAGACACCTGTAATATAATATAATTAGGGCGACGATTTTAATGATCTAAATATCATCGAGATATGCAAGCATTTATGACCTAAAACCTGTATAAATATGACCTTAAAATATTAAATCGATCTCCATGAAAGTTGGCACATCTACGTGTTTTTTTATCGAGAAGGTTTATGTGCTGTTAATTTCGTTGTAACTCAATGAGATTGCCCTGTAGAACAAAACTAAATATTCATGTCAAATGCAAACCGCAACTCTCGGTTGCATTTTTGAATCTATATCGTTAAATCATTCCTAAACGAAGCGTTCTAGGACACTAAAAACTAACATTTTTGCGGCCTAAGGCCTCAAAGAAACGTTTCTCGCACCGTAATCTACAGGATGAGATCTTCTTGAACATTCTATTACGTTTCTGCCGGACCAGCGCTTCTCGATATTGCCCCACCTCCACAGAGACGTCAAGAATCTACAACAAAATGTGAAAGTAAGGGACAGAGAGAGGCAAAAACACAAAAAGGCGAGACGGAGAGCGAGACGGAGAGCGAGACGGGGAGAGCGAGACGGGGAGAGCGAGACGGGGAGAGCGAGACGGGGAGAGCGAGACGGGGAGAGCGAGACGGGGAGAGCGAGACGGGGAGAGCGAGACGGGGAGAGCGAGACGGGGAGAGCGAGACGGAGAGAGCGAGACGGAGAGAGCGAGACGGAGAGAGCGAGACGGAGAGAGCGAGACGGAGAGAGCGAGACGGAGAGAGCGAGACGGAGAGAGCGAGACGGAGAGAGCGAGACGGTCAGAAGTAACCCTTAAGGGCATTTAGTATCCAGCAAAAACTTAATGCGTGGATGGAAAAACCTATTCATGGAAGGCATTAAAACGAGATCAGCCAAGCACTAGTCGATGTCCAGTTTGATTGATCTCAGGCCAGATCTTCCCTGAAACGGAAGGATTCATATTTGCAATACAAGATCAAGTAATTCCAACACGCAATTACAGAAGATATATACTGAAAGATCCAAGTGTGAACGATGACTGGTGCAGATGCGGTAGTGGACAAATTGAATTCATACAGCACATTACATCAGACTGAACTTTTATAGCTGAACAGGAACAGGCATGATGCAGTAGCGAAAATAATTGATCAAGAATTGGCCCAGAAGAACTAGTTAACATCTGAAACATGAGCTCCGCATTGTGTGTAAAACCCGGAGAGTTTTTTGGAGAATCATTATTTTAGTCTGGATTGGGACAGAGCGATTATCTTAGACAGAAACGTTATCCATAATCGACCTGATATTGTTGTGTTCAATGAAGAAAACAGGTAGGTCAGTATTTTTTACTGTCTCAATCTTGAATACTTTCAATCCTCAGTTGAAATAGAACTAGAAGTCCTACATAATGGCACAGACTTTCTCGAATTAGTTTTCTATTTTCTTTGGTCTGGGCTAGTTATTCGGACTTGCCATATATTCTTGCCAGTTACCATCTATCGCCGCCCTAAGTACATTTTTAAGAAAATTTCTCAATTCTTCGGTTTCCTAATGGTAGATCCGGAAATATTACAATATAACATATGACATATAAAATTATTTTATATATATATATATATATATATATATATATATATAATATTATATATTATATTACATATAACATTTGATGTAGATAAATCTTAGTTATTGCACTTTAGGTTTAGATATATTTTTGCCCAATATGAACAGGGAAAGGTAATCAAGTTATAGTCTGAGGACATTCAATAAAACAATTATAAAATGCTATGAAAGTACTATAAATAGAACTTTTGTTTACATACATTTTGACAATTATTATTTTGAAGCAGGAAGAAAGAGAGGTGAATGATATGTTTCCGGGTTTCGCTTATTCTGCGACTAACTGTACAAACTGGACTTGACTTATTCACATCAAATGAAATAGTTGTTGAGCGTAGTCCCCATGCGAGTTAGAAGAACTTTGCATTAATTCCGTGGCCGTCTATCCTCGTGCAAAAAGGAGAGGGAGCAGGAAAGCAGAAAGAGACTCGTTCCAAACGAGCAAAGTCGAGACGTGAGTGGCAATGAAAGCGGGAGAGAGAGAGAGACGCGCAGCAAAAAAGAGTTTTGCCTCGTACGGACGGGTCGTGTTCCAATAGGAAGACGATGTAGTGATTTACACCCGAAGAAACGCCACACCGTTGCCTTGTAGAGTCAAAGATAAAAATAAATCTTGCCCGCACCGCCAGGGGCGTGTTGTTGCGAGAAGGATTCTGCGTGGGCGGAGTGGAGAGCCGGGTTGTACTGGTTCACTATTGTCATCTTCACTTACCGGGCGTCCCTCGGCGGAAATGCAGAACAACAACTGTCCGCTTTCGAAGCGATCGCCTTCGCCGAATCGATGTTCCGATTACGTAAAATTCGCCACAAATGTGTAGGTAACCCTAAAATTGTGTAGGGTTACCTGCACAATGTCAATTGTATTGGTTTTTTGAATGAATTTTTGAATTAAACAGAACGATTGCAGGTTTCGCAGGACAGTGCAAGAAAAATGCGTGGTTTATTTTCGAGTTTTTCATGTCTGGGCATGTAATGAAAGTGGCACCTATGACCCTGCACACTGTGATTTCCCGAATAAAATGCAAACAATATCAAATCATATGAGTAATACAATGAAGTTTTAAGAGGTCATTTTCATTCATGTTAATAATAAATTATCATTTAATACGAATCATTATTCATTTCAGTTGTTTGAGCTCATTAAAATTAGCTGCTCTCTCGAGCCAAAAATCAATTAAAATCCTTTGCGGTTAAGAGATTTAATGCGCAACCTCTTTATTCGATCTCTTTCCTACAGCTCCACAATGTGCCATATTATCTTCTTTCTCCGTATGGGTGAGTGAGTATTTCGTGTTTCCTACTGCGACAGTTACTTTGCTCATTATTCCCGGGAGTGTATTATCTCTAGCCACTATGTCCCGTAAAGGGCAATTGGCCTCGGTAGCATTAAAGATTCCGGGGTTCCTAGTCGGTTTCTCCATCACAAACCCGGGATGTCTCTAATTCGCTTAACCTTCGTGATTTCACGTAGTTAACTAATTCGGCTAGCGATGCCGGTCGTGGCCTTTCAGTAGAACCTTTCCAGCATTCCCCTAGATGACCGAGGGAAACCACGGAAACCTCGTTGATGGCCGGCTCGAATATTGAACCCGAGCCTCCGGAATGGGAAGTCAGCGCGCTGGGCCCTGAGCCACTTCTCTCGGGCTCATGAATGTTCTGCATGTTATAGCTGGGAGGAGGCGGTATGCTGGATCGTGAGATCCGGCGCTGACATACACGTCGGTTAGCGGCATATCTCCCCACCGGGTCCCCCCCAAACAGAGCACCGTCCCAGACGGGATACTCTTCAAAGCAGTCTACTGGTCTCCCGACATGTGTGCTACAGTAGTGCACGGACTATAAGTGTATGTGTGTGCAAGGTCAGGGGCGGATCCAGCCGATCATTTCTTTTGGGGGGATAATAGACTTTTTGATAAATAATCAACATATGTGTTATTATATCGTATATTATTTTTGTAATGTATACATGATAATATACAATATTACTTTTAAATAATTATATAATTCTAACATATATATTTGTAAATAAAGGTATCCAAAGTTTTTTATGACAATCCTTTATTTCAGCAATTGCACAACGTTTCGTAACTAGTTTTGTTACATCATCAGGTGCTAAATAATGGGGCACAGAAACCGTTATTCTACATATCAATTAGTGTAATTACTAGTATAGTTTATAAGCACTACAATTGTCTCAAAAGTATAAGTCTATTGAGTAAAATTATCTCAAAATCAAACATATCTACTACAAAACATATCTATTACAAAAGAGATCCTTTTAAACTTATAATTTTTATACAAAACAACACAACAAAACAAAATCAATACAACACCAAATAGACACTCACCATAGCGAGGGAACTTCTATCCCATTGAATTACTACTACTGTAGAACAATTGAGGAAACATTCCTAAATTAACTCGCACTCAGGTGATATCACATAACTAACAGTTACCAACAGACACTCCATATCCAAGTTATGAATGACACCAAGAGGCGTATAAATATGTTGTGAGGTTACAACACGGCGTATGAATATGCAGTGTGCTTTCTTTTTTCAAAATGTCCGTGCATGTGCCCTAGCATGAACAACACTGGCGCCTAAACTTTTCGTACGATAGTTTCCAAAATGAATATTCCTCAGTCGAACTGACTCGACTCAATTGCAATTTTGAAAAACATTCTTAAATTTTGAGAGTACTGTACATGTAGCCATTGGGATAATATGGAAATTTTCTCAACAATGAATCAAAATGTTTTCTTTAAATTTATTGTAAGAATAGAGTGAAATACATAGCAATGATGGTCTGAGTCCCATTTTCAATGTTAACTCTGAAAGTAGCAATATTTGATTCAAATTAAATTCGTTTTATACAATTAGTTCTTTTATTAAGATCATACACGTTTTTTTAAAATTTAGTAGTTTTCGCGCAATTTGGAGTGAAATATGGGCAATATTAAAAAATAAGATTTTATTAAAAACTGCTCCAAATTTTTCCTTAAACTTTTTGTAGGGATAGTGCTAAAGTCATTGCATAAGATAACATAAACCCAATTTTGCTGTATTCTTTGGCGATTTTTTCAAAAAAATATTCAAATGTAATTTTTTGATATTTGTCTCACGTCATTTTTTATTTATTTTTATTTATTTTTACGTCACAAAACAGTTAAAACTGTGTATGACGTGCTATGGGAGTAGGGAATTCTGTGCACGTTTTCAAAATTCTGTGATCCCTACTCTAACTAATATACTGCTTGAATTCTGACTAAAAAATGAAATGAAATAAAAAAATAATTAAAAAAAAATTCTCCTATGTAATAATATCTATTTTCAAGGATAAAGAAGCAATAAATTTTGGGTTCATATCCATGATGTCCTTCGTCAAGGAATAATACTTGCTGCCGCGACAACATGCAAACGATTATTTGAATAACTATATTTCCCACTGAATTCTAGAAGTCTTGCACAGATAATGAAGTTACATTTATGACCAGAAGCAAAACAAGAGGCCATCTCAGCATTTGCTCAATGGATCAGGGAAACTGGACGAAAAACCTGATGGAGATGGGGGTCATTGACCCAGAAGCTGCGATACAATACTTGTTACATATTGTTTAGAATTATACAGTCCAATGGTAAATAATACATTAAATATCACTGTTAAAATTAATGTTACTGTCCTGGTGATGTTCAGTATAGTCTCTAATTGTATAGAAACAGTTATGCAACAGAAACGATTTCACTTTGGATTTAAACTTTTCTATTGAATTTAATCCTTTAATGTCATCTGGCAGAGAGTTGTAAAATAATATAAAAGTATTGTATGTGAATTTTTTGTAATGAGCTGTTGATACTGTCACCTGATGAATATGATTTCTACGTGAGTGTTATAGTCATAGATAGACATCGGCATTTTCTGAAAATATATTCCCGGTCTTAAGCAAGTCATTTTTGACAAAAGCTGCTGATTCGTAAATCAACAGACGAGGTAATGGTAAAATTCCTTGGTTAATGAAGAGAGGCTTACAAGAATCACGTGGGTGGGATTTGGTTATTATTCGTACAATTCTTTTTTGTAACCTAAAAGTCTGGGAGCTATATGATGTATTTCCCCAGAATATTAGACCATATCTCAGGTGGGAATGAACATTCGCGAAATATACACAACGAGCAGTATGAAGGCTGACTGAATGTAAAAGAATTCTGAACGCGTAGCATAATGAACTTAATTTGGTTCCAATTAATTTAAATGGACGTTCTATTTGAGGTTTGACTGAATTGAGACACCTAAAAATATTGTATCCCAAACGTCAGTCAATGGTACACCGTTAATTTTCAATGAGGCATAGAATTGTTTATTTGAAATGGAAAACTGCCTTAAAACTGTTTTCTTTTCATTTACTATTAATTTGTTATTTCGGAACCAATTTGAAACATCTGATATTGTACTATTTACGGTTTCTTTATTGCAAAGAATGTTTGTATTATCCGCAAAGAGAACTGTTCTTCCGTTTCGAATCGTCGAGGGCATATCGTTTACGTAGAGTAAGAATAGAATTGGGCCTAAAATCGATCCTTGAGGAACTCCACGTGCAATTGGCAAAGAGTTGGAAAGGTGCGTACATAATGTTCTATCATTCCAGTAAGGTATTTTACCTCTCTAATCGTTTTTTAAGGTACGAACATAACCAATCTAGAGCAATACCACGGATTACATATGAACATAATTCTGAAAGTAAAATGTCATGATCAATGACGTCAAAAACCTTTGAGATATCTAAAACTAATCCAATCGGTGCTTCGATTTGGTCCAATGATGAGGCGATATCTTTAAGAAAAGAAAATATGGCTGTTTCCGTAGATTTTGATTTTCTAAATCCATGTTGGCAATCTGAAAGCGCATCGTGTTTACTGAGAAAGGTTTCCATTCGTACGTAAAAAAAAAGTCTCTCTATAATTTTTGAAAAAACTGATAGAAGAGAAATGGGCCGATAGTTTTGAATTTCATTTTTGTTGCCGTGTTTGAAGAGCAGCTTAATTTTAGCTGTTTTAAAATATCTAGAAACGTTCCGGTGCATAAGGATGCATTAAATATGAGTTAACGGGTGTAAAATGGCAAACGCACAGATCTTTAACAAAAAATCCGGGAATTCATCTAAACCGGACGAATATATATTTGTTAGTTTACCGATTATTTTGAGAATTTCATATGAAGAAGTTTCGGAAACGAACATCGTGTCTAAAATTTTGGGTGAAATGTCTGTTTTGTGCCAGAAGATCCTTAGTTAGATTGGCAGCAATTCTCGAAAAGTATTGGTTAAAGAAACTAGCAACTGTTGCCGGATCGTTCAAATTAGTAATTAGTAATTACATTAGTAATTACATTTCCGGCGATTTGTATAAATTATGGCATTTGGGAGAACGAGTGTTTAAAATGACATCTGAAAAAGTTTCTTGAAGATTCAAAAGTTTTCCGTGGAAATGAGAGCTTGCAAAAGTGATGAAAATTAAATACCTGTGGAGGGCAAAAGATAATACATAGTTTCCTTTCTTTTCAAAGCAATTTAAAATGAATATTCTCGGTAAAGTTGAGAAAGAAAATATCAGTTTAATTCAATGAATCACATCATCTTTTTTTTCATTGTATTGTTTTCCATCTGAAGGTATTTACAACCTGCAGTTTACATTTCACTCTACATATGTATCACATCATCTTATTCTTATAATTATTTCGCCTGTTCAATTCTGAATTAATTCTGTTTTATACTTTTGAATTTGAATTTAATCGTCAGTGAAGGATGAACGTCATAAGTACTACATGTCGGGCACATAGTAAGATTTTGATTTATTACACAGTAGCAGGATGGGTGATACAATGCTTGGGGATTACGCTCTGGCAGGCGTTCCAGCAAAATAGCAAATAGAAGTTTATATTGTATTTAATTTCTCAGAATACTATCAGCGTCTCATTGTTAAACTTACTATGCTTATGTAAAACACTTCAGAGAATACAATGGTTTTTGTTTTAAATTTTTAAATTGTCCGTTTAAGAAAGAAAACAAAAAAGGTAAAAAGTGCAGTTCAGAAAATTTAATGAATACAATACATACATAAAATGAAAGATGATCTTTTGTTCTTTAATGTCCTAAAATTTTTGTCAAATTTTTGTCACAATTGCAACATGAGTTACAAACTTACCTTAAGCGATGCGAGCATTTTTTTTTCAACAACTGAAACTTAGTAACGTCTGGACTAGAGAAAACATCTTCCCGGGAACGGGAAGTTTCTCGACCAATGAAAGTGCAGCAAATGGCGGCGAAGTTTTCGAGCTGATCGAGCGCGCGACACTGGTCTCGAGCGGAGTTGAGAGTGTAGTGCGACATTGAGGTTAGTGCGTGGATTTGCGAAATTACGGTTTGAGGGTCGTTTCGTTAGTCATAGTTAACTTTTTGAGTTATTTTTAGTAATTATAGTGCAATGATTTTTTTTTATTCATGTTAATACTTAGAATTAGAATTCCCACAAAAATATATATTTGGTTAAATTACATTGAAGCCCTTTGCTTTTTGCTAAAATTTTCGTTAGTGGTATTTCTGAATGTACTTAGGAGCAGTGTACTAGAAGTGCACTAATTTCGGCCGGCGTTTTTTCTTGTAGTTCTCTTTTTTGCCGTTAAAGGTTTGTAGTGCTACCAATATAGTCCCTTTCCATTCGCGTTTCTTGTGAAGCGCACGTATCTTGCGGTGCCATTCCCGTTCGCGGGCTGTTGTGGAGAAGCTGCTATTAGGAGGATAACAGAACGGGATGGATTCGGGCTATGCCTTTTTGTGGCGGTAGATAAACAGTTTAGGAAAAGTTAACCGCGAAATGCCATCGATATATATCGCCTCCGAACCTTCGGGCCTCACCGTCTGACGCTGCAGCGGCGACGGCTATTGCCACTGACCTATTGCTACAGCAGCACTCATCTGCTAGGCACGTGGATCCAGAGGCGGCAATAAGCGATGTTTCCTCCAAGCGTGCGTGTAACCGGCATCCTGCTGTTCGCCCGCGCTCCGCGGGGCGGGACATGGCGGGGCGGGGCGGGGAGGGGCGGGGCGGGGCGGGGAGGGACGTGGCGGGGCGGGACGTGTCGGGGCGGGACGTGTCGGGGCGGGTCGAGGTGGGACGGGGCGGGGGCGGAGGAGACGGAGGGACGGGGCAGAGCGGGACTGGGACAGTCAGTGTGGGGAGGGGCGGTGCGGGCCAGAGGGGGCGGGGAAGGGGTGGGGTGGCCCTTGGCTAGGCGGGGCGGGGCAGAGGAAGCGGAGCGGGGCGGGGATTAGCGTGACTGGGTGGGGCAAGGCGGGACGGGTGAAGCGGGACAGAGGGGGCGGGGATGGGTGGAGCGGCGCGGGGCAAAAAGGGGTGGGCGGGGCGGGCTGGGGCGACATGACGTGACGAGGCGCTGAAGCGGGGCGGGCGCGGCGGGTGACGTGGGCGTCTTGCGCTGGGCGGGGGAAGGGAGGGGATAGGCCCGGCGGCGGCGGTGGCGGGCAATTGCCATAACGAGAAGTCGCTTTCTCCGTTTGCCGGCGCCGCAAGGTGCGCTCACGCGCCGCAAATACCCCGTGACGACGCCAGGCGGAGGCTGCGCGCGCCAGCGCCGTCTGGTGCGTTGCCGGCCAAACAGCTCCTTCACGTTCTCCACTCGTAAAATAGGAATGGATTGACGTTGTTGCCTACTTTCTTCGTTGGAATAATATACAGTGTGCACTAAATACTCATCATTCATTCATTACTTATATCATTATATATATATATATATATATATATATATATATATATATATATATATATATATATATATACATACATACATACACACGTACACATATATGTGTATATATACACAAACGTCATGTCCCGTCACATGACATGACACGTTAATGTATAATAATATCGGGAATAACAATAACAAAAATATATTATTATTAACATGGCTTATTTTAAAGAGCTTTTCCTTGCTTTTTTCAGGCGCACGTGACTACAGTTACACAAGCAACGACTGCGGTGTTTAGACCATCGTGTTAAGAAATATCTAACAATTTAAATAAAATTTGGTACCGTCAATATTCTTACAGTCCTAAGTATAGGACTGTAAGAATATTGATGGTACCAAATTTTATTAAAATGCGTGCCTCTTATCCATCGTTTGGAGCTGAATTTATTGTAACTAACGAAAGCTATTTGTCAACAGTGACGTTGATCGACTAACCGAGGAGTTATTTATCACAGTGTCCAGTTCTCTCTCATAAGCTCCTATTGAAGCGACACTGAATCAGTTCCATTCCGACATCCCCTCTTTCACTCATGGCAGAGGTGCTTTTTAGGTAAGCAAATGTCATCAAATTCTCTTCTATAATCTACCGAAATTTCACAGCAATCTGTCTTGTTGTTTTACACAATTTGTTTCATCAAGAGCGTTCTTATTTAATGAAATAGTAAAAGGTTCTCAATCATGATTGGAAGTCCTAATTTCCTCCATTGGCAATACTACTGGTAACTGGAAGAAATACATCCAAATCTTGCCTGCACGATTAAGCGTGTTCTTCTTGGAATCTAAAAAGGAATATAAACTTGTTTTCGTAAAATATCAAGGAATATTATTCGTAATCTTATCGTCATACGAAGATGGTATTAGAAATGCCGGCGTCGCCAGCCGGATTTTTTAACTACGGTCCGTGCGGTCCGTTAAAAAATTCGGCTTAACCCTCGTACCCTCTGTTACGTAAATCCAGATATCGCGGGTTCCTGGTTGGGTGACCGTATGGAAACCCCAGGATCTAACGGCGCTAAGCATCTGGCTGAAAAGATACAAGGCAATGACGATTTACGTTGTCTGACTAAATTCCAGGAAGACTACCGTACCCGTGCGAGAACTCTCGCATGTTAAACCTCATCCTCTATCATATGTTTCCATTTCCACATTATGCCTGTGATATATAATTTTCTTCAAGACCTTCTTATTCTCCGTCACTTGTTTTATATGTCTCCTTGTAATTGATTACAATAAAATACACCCTTGTCTATACAAGCTATTCTTTTCTTTTAAATTTATTTCTGCCTGTTCGACAAGAATGTCTTTCAGGGTACATTACAAATTGACACGACTGTTGTTTTAGATCTCACAGGGAACCTGACGAAGGAATTATTGACAATATTATGTTAAAAATATAAATTCTATTAGGATAAATTTGTAATTAGATAATAATTATTTTTCGAATGAGGGAGAAAGTGAATAAATATAATACAGTTTATGAGGGATGGAATTTATCTTTCGGAAATCTTGAAAGTATTCGTCGAGGAAATTGATATGATTGGTTTAGATTAAAAGTGTGTGTTTGTTGCAAATCGTCTAAGAAGTTGGAGACTATTTGGCTGTGATAATTATTAAAGTGTGAATAGTTTCAATTTTTAGTTCATTGGGTAATTGTGTTAGGAATGTACCATGGAGTATGAAGAATTTTACGGATGAATTTATTCTGGAGTATCTGACTTTTGTTAATGTGGAATTTGGCCGCATTGGATCAGATGGAACAGGCATACATTAGCGTGGGACGAATGATTGTAATATATATTAGTTTGGTAGTATGAATATGTAGAGGAGATTTATAGTTAATAATGGAATGAAGTTTATGTATTTTTATGTAAGTTTTACGAATAATATTTTTAATGCGTATATTCCGTGTAACCTTTGTATCTAAGAAGAGACCAAGGTATTTGATAGGTGAGTTAGAGGAAAGTCATGGTATATTTTGATTGTATAATAATAATAATAATAATAATAATAATAATAATAATAATAATAATAACAATAATAATAATAACAATAATAATGGAATGATAGGTTTGCAAAGTGTAAAACTTAGGCTTGACATTTTGTCGTATAAACTATTCTTATTTAACTTTAATACCGAACGGAGAGGTACACCCGTGTAATTCACTCGCGTAGAATACCAAGTAATTAGTTTAATTTCACATACAGTCAGGGTTACTAGAAAAGTTTTTACCAACGAACGACATTTTACCCAAAATAAGGACATTCCAATGAAAAGGAGGATATTTTACATTTCTATAGTCCACGATGTATAGACTCAACAATTCCAAACCATTAATAGTCAGAAAATCATATTAGACTTTGCGTCATTAAAAATGAAAGCTTCCGGCTGGATCAGTTCGCCTCCGTTCTCACCTTCGTTATCCACCAAAAAATAAGCATTAAGTTTTATATCACAATAAGCCTAATGATCTATTATGCAGGCCATTTATTTGAGTAAAAATGTAGATTTTCAAAACATAAAGTGCCTTTAATTAATTAAATTGCTTTAAAAAATGCTAGTATTTTTTCAATTCATTAGAACAAAAATGAGGACATTTCATATAAATTTTAAAAAGATGGAAGGACAATGATAAAAAAGGAGGACAGATGGGCACCCGAATACAGTTGAAAATTCTACAGGCTCTGAGCAGGTGGAGTAGAATAGAGAATGTAATAGAACGTTGTTACGAATTGTAACAGAGTTGAGAAAACAAAAGTGAAGCGTCTGCCTGCGCCGCTGCGTGGGAGGTGGCGGTGCGAGTGAAGGTCACTTCGTCGGCCGTGAGGCCGTGCGAAGGCGGTGACGGGGTCGACTGCGACACATTACGGCCTTTAAGTGCCTTGATGTTAAATTATGGACCCTGCACGGGGAAATTGCCGGACTTTCGTATTCATGTTTGACGTGGTGCCGCTGCGTCTGAGAAATGGATGATGTGTAACTTGCCGTAATCGGCGCCCTTACGCCTGAAAAAGTGTCACGTGACGTGTTGACACACATTGTATGTATCATCATTGTAAACGAGGAGTTTTAATTTTAAAACGAAATATAGTAATCCGCATTAAAGTTTATTCATTACTCAGGTGGAATTGGTAATTTCAATACAAAGAGATGATACGGGAAACCAAATCATTCAATATAACAATTTGCTAGAGACCCGGAAAAGGCATGAGAATTTCCGGTATTAATGCCACTTCTCAGAGTACTCTACAACTTCTCGTTTTAGAATTATCATGGTACTAGGAACTCTGTGGAAGGCAATTACTAGGGGACGGATTTCCATGTAATTACTTGTTTTTACAGGAACTCGATATCTGCTTCTGATACTTCAATAATATTTTTTTGAGTTTACAAGACATTCTGAATGAATTAGAACTATTTTTATTTTACATATTTTGGTATAATTACATAATTTTACCTATTTTAACTATTAGTATACATTTCGTTACATTTTAATTCATTTGTACGTCGAAACAGAACATTTCAGATGCGCGTTTGCAATATATGTAACATCTTCCTCACAAATTAAATGAATATGCGCTTCTGTGACCACCATATCTTCACCATGAATTGGCAAACATCCCCCCCCCCCGCTTATTGCGTACTCGGAGTCAAACATGAGCGGATTTTTGTGAAGAAAAGTGTTTTCAACCGCATACCTTTTCATGTTTCAAACAGAAATTTGTTAATTGATAGAAACCTTACAAATATATTTTACAGAAAATTGTCATCCCACGATGTTCGAATTCTTTTTTGGGGAGTAACTCTTAGCCCCGTACCCCAGAATCCTTCACTGGCAGTCTTATGTGTGGGGAAGTCTAGTTAATAATTACTCCTGTCGAGGTAGAACCTACTTTTACCCACTCCGAATACTTGTTAAGAACTGATCAGTGACCTTCTATGCTGAGAAAATGCTTATAGAGAACAATTATAAATACAATAATGAAGATTTATTTTACATATTTTATATTTTTTCGTATTTTTTGCATTTTTATTACATATTTTGCATTTTTTATTACAATACATTCCGTTCCTAGTAATTACTGTACAAAGAATATAATACTACCGATATGCCGGCTTGTCTCACTTTCTCACAAGACTATCACATTCATCTGATACACAGTTAATTCATTCTCTATAAAAATTACTTTAAATGATTCGTTAATACTTCTTCTTGTAATGTGGCGTCTCAAGGTCGCACGCGAATGAGGTGGAGGGAAGGCAGACTCAAAAAAGAGGATCTGCAACGTCACTACACGTCCGTCTTTTACGGCTCCCTATTGGAGTCTGCCTTCCCCCTCGCTCTCGTGCGTGACCGTGAGATGCCCCGTTACAAAAACGAAGTATAAGAAATTCACTAATTCGTTTTAGGTAATTGACAAAATAAGTGCGAAACTAGCACACTTTTGAAACGGTAGATACATATCATTTTTCGAAATATGATTTAACATCGTGTATTAATGTCTAAATTAATTTAAAAACGTACTTCACACTTTCAAATAATTATTGTGCATCTCTTTTAGAAGTGAAATTTTAATTATGCTACTACGAATTTCACTTTGAGAGAGAATACAGCCCTGAAAATAACAAATCTTTTATTATTGTAATATATACCAAATAATTTTATTTCGTTGTCATCACCTCTAGCAGCAGCAAAAGGCTGGAGTGCGATCACCGTGTTTTCGAAACCTAGAAAGATTTCGTTTTGTGTGAATTCTATTACCAGCAATTGTTTCAATGCAGAACTAACGTAAAAAACTCGAGTGTCCTCTGGAATTCAAAGTCATGTGCTTGGGAGGTGAACATAACTGACACGGACACAACGCATACAATTATGTAATTTTTGAATATAGACTTTATTAAAGTTAGTTTTAGTTAATTTACTAGTATTGCTTACGTTTTATTATAAATTAATGTTCTGAAATTTGGAAATTACATTAAAAGATCATTCAAATGACCTGCAACCCCCAGTTCGTTGAGGCAACAGACGCCACTGGTTTTAGCAATCGAGTATATAAGCTGAAACGTATTTAAAAGCTGAAAAGTCGAAAATGAAGTCAATTCAGATCAATAGTTAATTCAAATTTATTTATCTGTATCGATGAATCGATTTTCACAAGTTTTTCATTTTCAATTTCCGTTTGAAATTTCCGTTCCGTTTTAAATATTTGAACTGTCAATATTCATGTAGAGCACCTGAGAATCAAAGCAATGTTGAAAACACAAATCCGGTAAGACATCGATGAATATCAATTCGGGTTATCAGTTGACCGTAACCCATTGAAGTACTAATCAGTTCTTCCGCGGGCAATGAATTAATGGCTTAGTACACATTCCAGTATAATCTCCCTACGCGAGGCATGTCACGGTCGCTGGCAATGTAACTAGCGTACTACAATAGAGTTTGTAGATGAAGTGGAAGATTAAAATCAACCCCGCGTTATCAACAGCTAAAGTCTTCACTTTCAGACCATATTCTTTCCCTATGCCATTTAAAATGAACAACAACACAATCCCTTGGACTCCTCATAACAATGCCGTTAAATACTTTGGACTCCACATGGATTCTACACTCAACTAGAAAATACACATAGATACCAAAGTCCAACAGGCCAATGCCAAAATAAAACAGCTAAAACCACCGATAAATAACAGTAAACTTTCACTAAATAACGGTATCAGCTTATACAAAACCATCATTAGACCTCTTCTCCTGTACGCTTGTCCAATTTGCTGCTAAATATATCAACAAAAGTCAGATTATTCAGAACAAATACCTAAGAACTATCACCCACGCCCACTGTTTTTTTAAATTTTATTTTACGTCAAAAAACAGTTAAAACTGCGTATGACGTGCTATGGGGAAAAGTGAATTGTGTGCACATTTTCAAAATTCTGTGATCCCTACACTAAGTCATATACTACTTAAATTTTGAAAAAAAAATCTCCCATGTAATAAAATATATTTTCAAGGATAAGCAATAAGTTTTGGCTCTTATCCATGTTGTCCTTCGGAATAATACTTCCTGCCGCGACAACAAGGAAACGATAATTTGAATAATTGTATTTCCCACTGAATTCTAGAAGACGTGCACAGAAAATAAAGTTACATTTATGTCCAGAAGCAAAACAAGGGGCCATCTCAGCATTTGCTCCATGGATCAGGGAAACTGGACGAAAAACCTGATCGAGATGGGGGTCATTGACCCGGAGGCTGTAGTACAATAGTTGTTACAGGTTGTTTATACACATTTATACAGTCCAAATGGTAAATAATGCATTATGTATGATTGTTAAAATTAATGTTACTTTTCTTGTGATACTCAGTATAGTCTCCAATTGTATAGAAACAGTTATGCAGCAGAAACGATTTCACTATGGATTTAAACTTTTCTATTGAATTTAATCCTTTAATGTCAACTGGCAGAGAGTTGTAAAATAATATAAAAGTATTGTATGTGAATTTTTTGTAATGAGCTGTTGATACTGTCACCTGATGAATATGATTTCTACGTGAGTGTTATAGTCGTAGATAGACATCGGCATTTTCTGAAAATATATTCCCGCCCTTGAGCAAGTCATTTTTGACAAAAGCTGCTGATTCATAAATCAACAGACGAGGTAATGGTAAAATTCCTTGATTAATGAAGAGAGGCTTACAAGAATCACGTGGGTGGGATTTGGTTATTATTCGTACAATTCTTTTTTGTAATCTAAAAGTCTGGGAACTATAAGATGTATTTCCCCAGAATATTATGCCATATCTCAGGCGGGAATGAACATTCTCGAAGTATACACAACGAGCAGTATGAAGGTTGACTGAATTTGCAAGAATTCTGAACGCGTAGCATAATGAACTTAATTTTGTGTTCAATTCATTTAAATGGACGTTCCATTTAAGGTTTGACTGAATTGAGAGACCTACAAATTGTGTTGCCTTAACATCAGTCAATGGTACACCGTTCATTTTCAATGGAGCACAGAATTGTTTATTTGAAATGGAAAACTGCCTTAAAACTGTTTTCTTTTCATTTATTATTAATTTATTTCGGAACCAATTTGAAACATCTGATATTGTACTATTCACAGTTTCTTTATGGTTCATGTCCAATAAGCAATTACACCACGAATTTAACCTAAATTCCATAGCACATCATTTAGCCTTTCTTGCCAATAACTTTTATTCCAATCTAACCCTCATCAATCAAGATATACGTATAAATATAGGAAAATATAATAAAAATCCAACTAGAATAAAAAACAGATATCTTATCCATTCTTTTCTGAACAATTTTACAAATTTTAGTAATTTTTAGAGGTGCTCGGTGAGTCACATCGTCAATTGTAGTTTAGAGTTAGTATATAAGAATTAGATGTAAGTCAACAATACAAATGAAGAGTTTTATGTAAACTGAACTTTATAAGTCAATCCTAGTTTGTAGGCTTTGCGCCCAGAGAAACTTCCGCGAGGTTTAAAAAAGAGGGTTATATACATTTCTCCACTATCTTCTGATTGTCTTTGGGTTTTAATTCGATTTCTTTGGCCAGTTTTATTTTAAACAGTCATATATTGTACATATTAAAAACCATAATTTAGATTTGGATTTGTAACTGGACTTGTGCGCTTAATATTCCATTCATTTCAGTAAAGTTCCAAATCTAAATTACGGTTTTTATTAACCTTTTGGATTCTAACATGTACAATATATGACTGTCTAAAATAAATCTGGACAAAGAAATCTAATTATTTACATTTCTCCGGGATCTATCATTCTGAGAAGTCCGTTGATAGTTAGTCCCAAATTTAGCGATATTAATTTTCTTTGCCTCTACTCAAGCTAATGAATTCTCCTTATAAATCAAATTCATCATTAATATTTGAACTTAACAATGGTGATTTAAATTACGATCCAAATTTAGCGATATTAATTTTCTTTTCTCCTTCTGAAGCAAATGAATAATGTTCATAAAATAAATGTAACAGTAATGTTTGATCTTAACAATTACGAGTAAAATTAAATATTTTGAATCAGAAGGATCTTGATTTCGTAATCGCGACTTTTTAATGGTGCAATCATTGCATTAACTTCCTAGATTAGGAATAAAGATTCTTCTCTGATAAAAGTGATGTCCGTGTGCTTAGAGAAGATAGACTAAAAATATTATTATTAATTTTTTTCACATTATTGCTAAATATAACAAATGAACATGAAATAAAGTAATTAGTAATCAAGTATGGAATCATTATTCAAATTTCGTTTGTTCGAAGAAAAATCTACCAAACATGTTTTTGTATTAATAAAAAATTCTCCATGATCATTCAAGCGCTTTGTATTTAGCTCCCGTGCTACAGATTGCGCGTGTACACCACTTTCTGGATTTGGAGGATTGTTTCATTGTTAGTGATTCCGGGCTCGTCAACTACTACGGTCATTAGTCCCGTACGTGTTGTGCGTTTTTTTTGCTCGAGAGGTTGTGGTGATCTTCCCCCGCTGGATGGCGAGAACCGGCGTCGACCTACCATTGGCTAAGGGGTTTTCCACAACCAGGTATCTCCCAACAACGGGGCACCGCCCCAGGCCGGACAAGCTCTAAGTTGCCGACTGGTCTCCCGGCATGTGTAGTACTGTAGTGAATGTTTCTGTAAGTGTGTGTAACGGGTGAGGATAGGACAAGGAAGAAATAGGAAAGATCGCGCGCGGTCCGTGGCCTGTTTATCAGGGTACTACTCCGGCATTCACCTGGTGTTAATCGGAGAAAGCACGGAAAACTACCGATCAAAGCAGCCGGTTGCTAGAATTCTTCTCCAGATAGCCTCTGAATTCGATCTAGTTGACAAGCTAGTGTCGAAAATACTGCTACGGTCGGGACTCGAACCCTCGGACCTCCCGATCTGGGAGTGAAGCGGCATATTAACATTCTTGCGTATTCTGGAGATAGCCTGCTTGTAAAGTCACTTAACGGTAATGACGACTTAATATGATGGCCCTGCGCGGGTGACGTCGGCAGCTCTTAGTAGGTACTTGAAGATTCGCCGGCAGGGTAATTTCCTCGTTACTTCTCCCTACTTACTTCCAGAAGCGCCGCTGCATCCGAGGACACGGCTGATGTCACATCCTCTTTCAGCATTACCTCAAGCCCGAGCAGAACTCGAACAGTGCAGGAGTCGGACAGATGGCCCCTGCGTACTGGGTGTAATGTGTAATTGGTAATTCTTGTTAACCTAATGAAGCTAAGTTTTAATTTCTTCGGGTTTCTTTGAAACAGGATTTATTTTTTCATAATTGAAGGGGTTACAATATATACTTAATGTAATTTTCTTCGTGTAATTTTCTTCGTGTAATTTTCTTCTTTAATTTCTTCGTTTAAACTCATAATTGAAGGGGTTACAATATCTATAATTTTTTTTTCTTTTAAATAAATTATTAATCTATAAATTCGTTATTTATAAAATCCGGAAGTTCAGAAACTTTTGATTCATTTTCCTATTGAAATCTTGATAATTTATTTCCTTTTGATATAATTTCTTATTCAAGTCACGGGGAGGTTCATTTGTATATTTTTTTAAATTTATTTTACGTCAAAACAGTTAAAAATTGTGTTTGACGAAGAGGTGGTCAACTCAATAGACCGATTCTACCCTAGTAAAATCCGAAAGGATATCAGCGAATTCTTCGCACTTAAAACCTATGCAAAGTTTTTTCGTCGATAACAGGTCATTCTTTCGCGTATTTGATCAGGCCACACTAAATTCTCTCATAGTTATACTAAACTAAATAACTAAATAAACTATACTAAATAAACAACCCACATTATTGTGTGATTGGTGCAACAAAATGCTGGATATTGCCCACGTCCTCATGGAATGTCACGAATATAATTCCAAACCCAAATATATACAATATAAACCCAAATATTTTCTTTCCAACTCAAGATAATAAACTTCTGTAAAAAAAATAGGCATTGTGGATTTAATTTTACCTTTATATATGTAACAAAACAACAAAGACTCTTGAGTCTTTGTCATTGTTTCCTTCAAATTCGAATCTGCTGCACTACCGAACAAGTTGACACCACATGGGAGACACCTGGCGACTGATTTCGGAGGCAGAAAGACAACTCATGAATTATCGCATGTGACAAGAAACACACGCTCTAAGCTATTAATTCACCTGAAGTAAAAACTTTAAATGTTGTTTTCTGTTTTTATTACAGGTAATCTACTGATCTATTGTTTTTATTTGTCCAATGTAATTATTGAAAATTGTGGAAAATTATATGAAACTGTTTTTATTACAGAAACCAACTAAGTTTTTATTTCAAATTAAATACTTGAAGGATATAATTGTGTGTGAATATATATTGTTATGTGTTTTCTGTCATTATGTACATACATTTATTTAATTCCGTATCTCAGTAATACATCTTTCTAAAAATATTTGTATTTACTGTTGTATCTATTGATTGTTGCTTTAACAAGAATAATAATGTAACACGGTTCCAGAAATGTATCTTTATAAGTAATATAATGGATGTGTAAGTCCAATAAGATTTATAATAATTATGTAACTAATGGAGTCGCTAATATCCTCTGCTGTTCGTGCGACTTAAAATAAACGAAAAAAAAGATATATAGACCAAAAACTTGAAACGATGTCAAACAACTTTTCATTTCAATTTTCAACGACAAAAATTGTACCAATGACTTAGCATTTAATGATATAACCGGACGATGTGCCACAGCTTGCGGGGTTGCCTGCGCCGAGAAGTCCGAAAACACTATCCAAAGTCGCTCCAACAACAAATCAATCACAGTCCAGGTTCCCGAGCTTCAGTGCACAACTCGCCAGAAAATTCGTATTATCCATTTTTCCATTTTCCCTCTCCAGAAACCCTGGAGAGGTGGCAATTTATTCATCAATAGGTGTACCACATTTGGCTGAAGCCGATATGGCTTCTGCAGCGGAGGAAAGACCTATCTTAAATAAACTAAATATAACTAACTTAAAACTAATAACATGGCCGCTTTGGGCGTTGTCTAGTTAAATGAATTTAATTACTTGAAATTAATTATTTCTGAAGAGTTCTTTTAAGTGTTCTTGCTTCTTTATTTTCTTGTACTAATTCACACTCTCATTCATCCTAATCTATATTAACAAACACAATTCATTCACACAGGCACACTACACTACACTTAACTAAATATATTTTGTACACATTTTATTCGCCACCGCGCACACTGGCTCAATCTGGCCAAAAAACCTGACTTTAATGGCAAAATTCAAAGTGCGCGTTCGGAATTCTGAGTTATCAAATTTCGTTCCGAAGACATTGGAGCACATCACTTCTGTTCCAAAAAGTTATTTCAATCATTTTTGACGTCCTCAGTGTCTCGTAAAGTTACCGTTGCTCGAAACATTCGAATTTATTTATTCTTGTCAACGATATTTGTGAAATTTAAAAAAAAAGTTTAAATTTTTGTGTGTAACCTTTTTATAATTACGAATAGAAGACACTTCTGACTAATAGGTGGGTATATTTTTAAGAAAAAGTGTCAAATAATTGTATTATAATACAGCTGAATTCTCACTTATTGAGCGTAACAATGTTAGTCATGTACATTGTGGATTATATTTTTTATCCTGCGTATTCCTCCCTCAATCAATATCTTTATTTATCAAGTAGAATATCAGAATAACACAAATGTAGCTGTAGATATCTACACCTTTTTGTTTTATAACCTCTTTACTGCAATGCTACATAGTAAGATATAACACTCGATATCCCGGAATTGCCTTCTACGTCACAGGGAATTATTTTCTCTGTATATTTTTCCAATTTCTCCTTCTTATAATTACTTTTAATAAGAAAATTACTGTTATAAATTTTTGGAATGATAACAGTATTAACCCGCGACCTCCAGAACTATTGTATCCAAATTTCTACACATATCATTATTTTTATGACTCAGTTAGCCATTTACAAACAGTCATTTTGAATTTTGAAATTTCATTGATATTCGAAATCAGTGATCACCAGAACCCCATATGTATATTTTTATGCATTTTTGTTTATTTTAAAATGAGAAGATTCGCTATTCTGAATTTCGAAATTTATTTATGATATTCAAATTCAGCGACCACAAAAACTCATTGACACCAATTTTTAAGCAAATCCACTCGCATTTACAATTATGACCAGGTTTTAGGCCCGATTGAACCAGAGTGTAGCGCCGACTTTACTCAAGCGTCCGTGGCGCCGCGACGTCTTCAGGTTCAGGCGGCGGCCCAGGTCCGGCGGGGCGCGTTTCCGCGCCGCCCACGCGGGTTTCCGGCTCCAGTGAGCGGTGAACGCCTCCCACGCACTTGCTGCTCCCCCGCGTCGCACTGCTCAGAGAGCTTCTGAGGGGGAAGTGCGCGGAAGGTGAAGGCGACGTGCTTTGGGCCCTTTCTTCTGTGGAAGGCCCTGAGCACGCCGCTGTTCGCCGCTTTGCCGGTCTCGCTCAAGATGTGCGGAGCGGACGGATCCAGAGTCCTCGCGAACGCCGTCTTCGCCCTCTTCTTCAGCTCCGCCGGGAACTGGTTGAGCACGCCCAGAATTCTGAATACGTCATATCATCCATTGAACGTATCATCCATTGCCATGAAAACTCGTCCTTTTGGACCGTCCTTGTTTTCCACGGCCGTCTTATTCGCGGCTTCTTTGTGCTTGCGTTTTCTTCCTGATAGCACCAAAAATGTTCAAATCTGATGTCTTATTCTTCCCAATCTTCTACGTCTGCTAGGAAACGTGGGAAATGTGTCGAGGGACGTTCACCAACAGCTTCCGCCAATAAAAACAGTTGTTGCTTCTGCGCTTCAACCTGCTGCTGGATTAATGTATTTCTTGTTGCATTAGCATAATCATCTGAGCCATCTCTTCGTTGGCAAAAGTTCCAGGGTTGCCACCCCAGATGGCGAAAACCTTGTGAATGCTGTGGCTTCCCCTCCTCTCACCACTGCTCCCTCCGTTGGCACTATTGCCAACGCCGCCACTGTCGCGCTGTCAACAATCGATGGAGAGATATTATTATGCCGTATGTATTTCCGTGCTTCCTCTGCGTCCGTGCAACGCAGCTGACGTCACGGCCTTGTCGCGTGCCGCTCGCGGGCCGCCGCTACCCCCCCCCCCGGTGAGTCGTACCGTCGCCCGCCAATGCAGGGCACCGAAATGGCCTAAAGAATGTGACGTTAACAAATCGTCGATGATAGATAACCTCCTATGTTAAAAAACAATTTTTTTCAGGAGGAAGGAAAAACAACTTTTTTATATATAATGTACTAGTTTAGGCATTCTACATTTTCTGTGTAATAGTGCGACGAGCCAAGAGACCCTACCTTCTTTTCATCAATATAAATATTCCGAAAATATGTATTGGCTATTATGTGGGTATGTTTTGGTTCATGCATGCGTAAGGAATGGAGTCAGCACAGAGAGGTTGTTATGGTAGTGGCGTAAATAAACAAACTCCGGAAAAATGAATCCTCGCCGTACAATAACATACTGCATATCCGGAGGGGGAATCAAAGTCTCGTGTAAAGAAAAGAAATGATATGTATAGGAGGCGTAATAATGAACAGAAGGAGCGGTAATATATTAGTTAGGACATAAAGTTGAACGTACAAGGGGAGTGGGCTGGCGTAATATGTAATATTTATTCTTAAATTATATTTACATAGCTAACTTATGGCCTAGCTTACAAACTAGATACTTACAAACTAATCTAAATCTACTTTGTCTTACATCCTAACTTAATCTAACAACGAACATTATTTACATTATTTACAGTAAGCAATACATACACATATAACACTTACAAAAACATACACTTTTAACATTACACATGAACTCATCATTATTATCAAAACAATATAAAAATAATTTGAATAATATTATCATCATACAGTTTGCGGATTCACAACAAACGGATATGTGTATGCGAACGCAAATTAGATTAGGAAATAAATCGTAACTATTTCATTCCTTGAACATTTTTTTGTGAATATTAGGACGTGACGCCCAATATGAAGGATAGGGAAGTATCACGTACGCCCATCAATTTATTGACAACTATCCGACGAACCGGGTAATCATGTGGCGGAGTCGCGGTTTGTCATATTTCTCTAGCAACTGATACCGTGCAATATCGCGTTGAGCAGGACGAGATAGGATTCATCATCGCGGCGACCGAAGGAAGAAAATGTCTTGGAGATTAGAAGATTCTTCATCAGGAATTCATCCGAGAAGATCCTGAATACGCTCGAAGATATGAACATTTAAATTGATTTGTACGAGGAAGGATTATAATCGAAAGCGATATTTAATATAAAGTGAGCTATTTAGGCAATGTTAGTAGCTAATTTGCAATAAATATTTTATTTTTTATTTGTAAACGAGGCTGATAATTTACGTTTAATTGCAATCAATCATAGAATTTCTTAGTCAAATGGAAATTTCCAGAAATCGCTGATCTGTACGGACAGCCCGTCTGCATATAAAAGGTTTTTGCCAAATGATGCCAATTTGAATCATTGATGCCAAAATGTAAAATTCGCCCATTCTGTCATTTGTTGTCCATCATCGACGAAATAAAAATGTTTCGATGGTTAGGGCTATGTAGCGTTATGTTGTGCTCCCCCCCCCCACACACACACCAGGGACCCGACGGCCGTAGGGTCAGAGGTTCTAGTGGAGACGGAAACGTCCACCGGGATCCTAGTTTCTCGGCGGTACTCACGTCGTTAGCGCCAAAATGGGTGCAGTGTGGTAACCAGGCGCTGCTAAGCTCCTGGTTACTCCGGCTTGTCCAGTAACCCACCAGTTGTGCCCCTGCCTGCCGATCTTTAGAGAAGGATTGGGAGTCGGATTATCCCAAACCCAAATAAAGAAGTCCGACGAAAAACTTGAAACCTCCCAACAGGCCGCCTGGACCTCGTGCCGGGTAGCCGCCAAACGGGCATATGGCGTCGTCGTGGGGGAGCCCTATACTCATAAGTTATTTTGGAGGGATTAAACCCGGCGCACCGTGAATGGCGCCGAATTGAACTCTGGTGCTAGCCCGGAGAGCTAGTAGCTCTGAGTTGGCAGAGGGACCCTATGAAAACATAATTGGGGAGGCGCCCCGGAGGGGACTGCGTTCTGGCGTATCCGGATGCTAGCGCGAAGGCGTACATCCCCAAGGGGGTGTGAGAGGGTCAAAGAGCCTAGGTAGATACCTTTAGGAGAAAAAGGATGACAAAAATGTGTGGTTTAGTAGCTCAAGCAGGGAGTCCATTGTAGGGTACTGTGTTAACTCTCTACTATCATGAAAAAATGAATTCCAATAACGTTAATAGAATAATATCACTGGGGGTAAATCCACAAAATTAGGCTGATACAAAAACACCTTTCATTCAAATGCGCTGCATCACTACAATCCGCATGTAACTGAATTACAGTAAATCATAAATTGGAATTATTTTACTATGGTTTGTCAGCTTCCTGGCATACAACATATTACTCCTTACCTTTTGCATGTAAACGTGTAACTCTATACAGAATCACAATTCCTGGATTTCTATTGATTGAAACCAATTATTAAATTGATGGCAATGTGAATACATTGCCATACATATTGAATATACACACATTGAATATACGTTCGTATGCTTACTAAAATATCTTGACAGACAGCTTCTCGGCTGACTAGCAGGATGTGGTCCGTGGGATCCTTGTTACCAACCGCTTACATGCGTTCGCTTCAATACTTTTCCAGAGAGTGATTCCATGCGTCCTTTCACAAGATCATCACTCCCAACGCCCTCTTCACACCTTCTGCACAATGTGTTCGGGACCGTGTCCATCTGCACAGCGTTATGACACCAAGCATGGAATATTAAACTTTGTTCATCGGTTGTCCTAACAACGCGTATTCTTTGGTTCCGATTTTGCAAACAAAGCCACTGGATGTCGATTCTATCATTGAAACTAAAGCCAGGGTTCTTGGCTTATCACAGATGCGTCTATTTCCCTTTGGATGCATGCGCGCCTTTTGGGCCTCAGGTAGTGTGGGCGCAGTCGCTCCATTGACGGCGCGGAGGCCAATCAATGAGGCACACGCCCTGGCGCGCGGCGGAAAGGGGGGGGAGGCCATTAACAAAGCGCTGTCCTTATCACCACAGCTGATACGAGGTTCCGCGCTTCGTTGGGATTCGTTCATTCGTTGGTATGATTCGGGTTGACAACCGTCCTCCATTTGGGAGGACAGTCCTCCACTGACATCAATTGTCCTCGCGCCCCTTGTGTGTTTTGAATCGTTCTTTTAGTAAATTTTTAACAATTGTTGTCATTTATTTTATCACATGACCAACACTTTCTGCGTTTTATCGTTTATTGTTTAACTAGCTGACCCGGCGAACTCTGTTCCGCCTTAACAGCCGGTCCCATCTTTTTCTCGCGTCGCACTCACTGTGAGAAACTGTACTATCCTTGTTGCACTCGTGATAATAAAGCAATTGCAGATTTGTGTTTTTCTCTCAAACAAAGAAGAATTTAAAAAAAACGCTCTGATATTAAATAGATAATTAAAAAATCTATTACGTAGCAGAGCGTTTTTTTGGAATTGATTTTTGTTTAAGAGAAAAATACAAAGCTGTAATCATAGCGACCGGCTGTTAAAGGCAATAAATAAGCAGATTTTGGAATTTATTAAGTTAAATTGTTTATTAGAAAATAGAAATAAAAAAATTAAGTAGATTAATCATTCATTATTGTTCCTGTATTTTGGTGCATAGGTTGCACTCTTCAGTTAAGTACCTTCACGCGAAAACATGCGAAATCACGCGAAAACGTGCGAAAACGTGCGTTCTCACACAGGAACGCTGTCGAACGGGATAAACAGTATCCTATGTCAGTCTCCTTGTTCTAAGCTTCCTGCTCACCAATTTTCAGCCAAATCGGTACAGCCGTTCTTGAGTTATAAATAGTGTAACTAACACGACTTTCTTTTATATGTATAGATTTAGAATACAAAATATGAATTTTTTCTGAACGCTCGTGACACAAATGAATGATAGTCTCTCTTTCTGTCTAGCGACTAAAAGAAAATAGAGACACTCAGACCATCTTCATTTGTATTTTGTTAAATAATATTTTCATTTTAATCGCAAATGAAAAGAAGAAATAAGTAGAGCTGATGATAGTCTAAATAAAATATTTATAAAAAGAAATGTGTTGATGCGTATTTTTTTCTGTTTTGTTTTATCGAGTGTCCTCCCTTTTATATGAAAATTGTTGGCAAACCGAGGTATAATATTCAACAATCAGAAACACAATGGTTCCTCGATATGAGGGGGTGACGATAAAGCTTTGTGGCGCCTGTACAGATTTATTTCCTAATAAAATGCACATAAAAATAAAAATTAGAAATAAAGTGTTCTTAAGTTTGAGAACGACCTAACAGATTGTCTGCGAACAATTATTTCGGTGGTAATTCTTCCTAGTCTTACTTGTTGCGAGGTTCGCTGACATCTTTGCTCCCATTTCATCAGTGGGGGAGATAGGGCTCAGGGCTCACGATGGTACAGTCATCTTCAAAGTAGTTTTCAATAAAATCGGTGCATAAGAAAATAATCATGCACCGATGTAAAAATCGCCACAGACATAATCTGGCGGTGCTTCAGAATGTCGCAGATTTTCTCGTTTTAGTTAATTTCCTTACTCTTCAGTGTGTGTTTTGCTCCACTGTGTTCTGAGCTGCCACCCACTGGCGACTAAATCACGTTTTTCACATTTTCTCAAGTTTTTGGATCCCTGATTAGAATTGAAATGTAACTTTAAGCGTGTAATAGAAGTGTCAATTCTGGTACTATACGCAAATTTTCATTGGAAACATTTTATCGGTTTTTAAGAAAACCTCGTCTGAGTGTTTCTGAAAATACGTATTTTGAATTCATTTTCACCCCGAACCTTCTGTTTTTTCGAGAAACTATGTAATAAATTATTTGAAGCAATTGGACCACAAATGCGATAGTGTGTGAGAGTGACCAATAATGTACATGGAGAGATATTAAAAAAAAAACTTTTGTTTAATTTTTGAAATAAAATAATACCTCAAAGTAGCAGTGATGTAACGTTATTCAATCCTTTTACCACTCTCCGTACAAAAAAAAGTAAAAAAAAATTGTCACATTACCTAGTAAATTACGTTTAAACGTTTCTAAAATGCGGAATTTTGTGCGCATTTTCACAGAAAAAAATTGGATTTTTCGAGAATCTTTCTAAGACATAATTTAAAGCACTTGTACTAAAAAATTCAATAATATATACTAATCGCCTGCAATGTAAATACTAACGACGTGGAGATGTCAAAAAATATTACGTTTGCATTATTTTGACAACAAATGAATGCAGGAACAAATGAATACATCAAAACTAGTCATATCATACAGTGAATATAGCACTATCCGTAAGAAGAAGTGAAGAAACCTTGAAGAAAGATTTTTTTAACACTTTTACTTTTTCGCGCATATACATAGTATGTACAGAGCAATATATCTGTAGCTTGGAGTAAGAAAGAAGAGCCAATGTGAATATTCAGTTATAGAATGGGTGATTTTCCTGTTTGGGAGAATATACATAAAATTTGCAACTTGTGAAGATTTTACTATAGCTTTTAAACCTTTATATCCTTACTTTTAATTTGGCCTGTTCATCTGTATTAAATTTGAATTGTTTAAACACTTTTATGACATTTGTTCTTTTTGACAATGCCGAACCTAAGTCTTTGAACTGACATATGCCCCACTTTGCTGGGTGAAGGGGAGAACTAGAATATTATTTTCCCCTTTTATTTAATGTATAAAGGGTTAAAAATCAAAATATGTGTGAAGTTTGACTCATTTTTTATTTTCCTCCAATAAATAAACAGTTACACAAGCAGTCATTGATTTCGAAAAGTAAGGATAGCATTTTTTGTGCAAGAACAGTTAAGTATTACTGCAATGTTAGGAGATTCAGTCATTCCTGTTTCTAGTTCTCTAAATGTTTCTTCATCGAAGCTGTACTTGTACAAAATTATTCCTGGAAGATTCGGTGAGTAATGCAAATGTTCAGTTTTCCAAGTCCACATTGATCGCATTGGCATATTTCTTACACCATCGAAATAACAAAAGGTCGATATACAAATCGATACACCGATTTAATGGCCGTATCATCAGCAAAGGCAACTAAACGATTGTAATGGCCGTTACATAAGTCATTTATATGAATCAAAAAAAGAATTGACCCTTACCATTTAATAGGTAGACCTCTCACTCCAGCTAATCATAATTTATCAATCAAAATTCCATGGTCGATTGTGTCGAACGCTTTGGTAATGTCAACAAACAAAGCAGAAACCTTATCGCCCTTATTTAATGGATCATAAATAACTTCCATAAGCATAATCAAAGCATCCATACTCTGTGGAATTACCTTCTCGAAATCAGAATTTATTACTACTAAAAAAAATTGTATTTAAACGTTTAGTCAATTATTCTTTTCTTAACGATTATTTCAAGTATTTTTGCAAACACTTAACAATGAAATTGGTAGGTAGCAATTAGGTAGCCTACGACATTCCTTCTTATGTTTTTATTTTAACTATTTCAAAATACATTAGTTAAAGTTAGGACATTCACCGCTTATTCATAATGCAGAGGTTTTATGACTAAAGATGGGTCTTTTTTAACTTTCAGTTGATAATTTCAGTTTATCTGCTCTCAGTTTAAGCCATCCCTAAAATTTAAGGTTCCATATTGACTTTGGAATGGAATCCGAATAGACTTCGCGTAATTCATTATAACTTACGAAATTGCAAATAAATGCATGCAATTTTGTCACTAGTTAAATTTTTTTCAAAGGGAATATACATTTAGGTTATACATTAATTCAAATTATCTAGTATGAAATTAACCAGATTCCTATGTTATAACTTGACACATTCAGATGGATAGATTTACTCTTTTAGGTGATATATTATGACAGATGATGACAATAAATTTTGCTACATTTAACAAATTTGAATATTGTTCTCTCATTCTTTGCAGAAAATACGTACCACCAGATAATACTTACCCATATCGGAGACAAAGCGTAACGGATATTAACATTAAATCGATGAATTCTAATATTGTAATAGTATATTGAATTAAAGAGACTCCAGAGATGTCGTTGAACTTCAACAAGCACAGGACATTCCTACAGAGCAGAAGGATTTTTCATTCGGAAATTGAAAATTTCAAACCTCGTGGAGTATTCCACTTGGTTGTGAATTGTTCTAACTTCTTAATTATTATATGTTGCAGGTCTTAAGTAAAGATGTTGGTTGGTTGTTAGTGATTCCAGGCACGTCAACTAATGAGGTTATTAACCCCTAACGTGTAGTGCATGTTTTTCTTCATCGCGAGTTGGCGGTGATCTTCTCATCGCTGGATGACGAGATTCGGCGTCAACCTACCGTCGGCGAATGGGGTTTCCCTCAACCAGGTGTCTCCCACCAGCAGGGTGCCGCCTCAGCCAAGACAAGCTCTAAGCTCCCGACCGGTCTCCCGGAATATGTGGTAGTGTAGTGCATGTTAGTGTAAGTGTATGTGTGTAAGGGGTGAGGATAGGACAAGGAAGGAAGGATCGTGCGCGGTCCGTGGTCCGTTTGGTGAGGTACTGCTCCGGCATTCGCCTGGTGTTGAATGGAGAAACCACGGAAAACTACCGATCAGAGCAGCCATCCACTAGAATTCTCCTCCAGCCAGCGACTGACTTCGACTAGGCTGACAAACTAGTGTCGAAAATCTTCCAACTGTCACAAAGATTTCTGTAAGTCGATACCAATAATGTTCACGTTGCAGATGTTTAAAGTGTTTCTCTCGTTGATAGCGACGTGTACTGTGAAATGTCTCGGCGACATTTTCGCTCTCTCCTTTCGTCCTCCGCTTCTTTTTCCCTCGACTGGCTGGTCCCCGCTGCAGGCAGCGTCGCGATTCCAGGCCACGGCCGCCGAAATGGTCGCTCTGGGCCGGGGGCGGTCGGGCGAGGCGAGGGCCGGCCCGTTATCCTCGCCTGCAGCTACTCGTCTCTCCATCGCTCGCTCGTCTGACCCACTCATAGCTCACAGCTTAATGCCATTTGTTACCATTGACGAGGGAGATGTGGCTCAGAGAATTAATTGATGTCACTGAGGTGCCTCTACTTGGAAGTTCTCATGTTCTACTCTTGATTGATTGATTGATTTTTTCGTGTTTCCGGGCGCGTCAACTACTTCGGTTATTAGTCCCGTTAGTGTAGTGCATGTTTTCTTCTCGGGAGATGGCGGTGATCTTCCCCCGCTGGACGGCGAGATCCGGCGCCGACCTACCGTCGGCTAGTGGGGTTTCCCCCTAACCAGGACTCTCCCACCAGCGGGGCACCGCCCCAGCCGGGACAAGCTCTAAGCTCCCGACTTGTCTCCCGTCATGTGTGATAGTGTAGTGCATGTTAGTGTAAGTGTGTGTAAGAAAGGGGTGAGGTTACAGGAGCCGATCCAGCCGATCAATTTGGGGGGGGGGGCATTATAGATTTTTGTTAAATAATAAACATATTTGTTATGTTGTATATTTTTTTGTAGTGTATGTAAGATATTGTACGATATTATTTTTTTAAATAATTGCGTAATTGTAAGTAAATAAATATTTAAATCAATTTTGTCAAAGAAAGAAAGGAAACGAACGAAAACTCTGTGAGCATGCCCCCCCCCCCTGGATCCGCCACGTAAGGAAGAGGAAGGTCCGTGGCCCATTTGTTAGGGTACTGCTCCGGCATTCTCCTGATATTGATCGGAGAAACCACAGAAAATCAGAATCTTCAACCTATCAACCGAATTTGGAGTTGAAAATCAATCTTAAAAATGTTGTCATTGTTGACGAATTTTATACTGCAGTTGTTAAACTTAAGTCTAGATACTCGTCCTTCATTATGTTTTGAGAATAAAGTGCCGACAGTTTTCTGAGCAGAGAACTTGAAATTGGATTTAAGAAACCATTAATACATTTTCATTAAGGCAGGTTACATAATTCGTCACTTGAGTATATTATTCGTCCTTTACTTGCATAGAAAAGTACTGTCCTGTATATTTTCTAACGGTGTCGAGAGGGAGGATTGTAATTTGTATGTCAGTATCATTGTTTGCCAATAGAAACTAGAGGTGCTACAGAATGGCACAGATTTTCTCGTAGTTACGTTTTCTAATTACCTTGCTGTGGCCTGGTACTCTACAGTCTTGCCCTTCCATCTTGCCAGCTGCCATCTATCGCCACCCAGAGTACATTTTTTTGGAATTTTCTCAACATTTCGGTTTCCAAATAGTAGAACCGAAATATTATTTTGAAAATATTAAAGAAGACTTAAACCTTGTCCTATATAGCAATTTTCATTGAAAAATTTGGAGCCGTCTTTAAGAAACGGCGTTAAGCGATGTAAATGAGTAATTTGAAGCTATTTTTCACAAATTTCCATTGAGTTTTCAAAAAATTTCATTTGAAGAAATTTGAATAACATCCACTCAAAAGTTCAATAATAAATACAAATCCATTGACATGAGCATATTAACAGCGTGAGAGAGGTTTAAAAAAATGTGTTTGTGTATTTTTTTGAAAACAAAAACAACAACAAATGAATATACAAAAATGAAATTTACGATAAAGTTAAATAGTGCCATTACCTTGGTCATGGTCATTGTCATGGTCATTACCTTGGTCATGGTCATTTTACAACATCCGTTGTAAAGTTTGAAGAAAAAAATTGGAGCTATTTTTGAGAAAATGGCGTTTGAGCGTTTTTGAAAATGCGAAATTTTGAGCTAATTTTAACAAAAAACTGTTCAGTTTTCGAGAAACTTTATTTGATATTATTTAAAGCACATTTACTCATAAATAAACCAACGTGAAGAAATGGTCTCTAATGTAAATATTACCGATGTGAGAGACAAGTCAAAAAAATTACATTTTTGTAATTTTTTAAGGAAAAAAGAATAGAACGTTTATGTTATCTTATACAGTGCATTTAGCACTATCCATACCAAAAATTTAAAAAACACATTTAGGGCCGTTTTTGAGAAAATCTTGTTTTTGTATTTTTTTAAATTCTACTTACTCGCCACATTGCGCCAAAACTACTAAAATTTTCAAAAAAATCTACATGACCTTATTAAAAGAACTGATTATGAGCAAAAATTACATTTGAAGTACAAATCTCTATCGTTAATTTTGTAGTTTAAGGAAGACGCCGAAAAAAATTCAAACTTTTGTAATTTTCGAAAATTGAGAATTAACTGCGAAAATTGGACCTGCGCCACCTTTATAAGTGTATTTTACAAGATTCTTACAAGAAATTTAAAGAAAAAAATTGGGAGCAGTTTTTGAGAAATTTTGAAAATGTCGGGAGGGGGTAAATTACCCCTAGATTTTAAAGAATGTTTTTCAAAATTTCAAAACTTCAAGGAGAGACAGATGGAGAGCGGTTTCTTCAATTTGGGAAAGACCGTACGTGTGGTTTCGGCGTTAGTAGTGTTCACAGACGGACAGACGAACGGACGGGCGGGCGTGTTGAAAAGAATAACTTTTTCGGTATCAGGAGCCCCCAAAACGTGTGTTGAAATCTCTAAATCGATTTTACGCAGAATTACATAACTTTCTCTATCCTACGTATATTACTCCCGTATATATGAATGTATACGAGAAAGTAAAAGCGTTACACTCATTATCGATCCTTGTGTCATCATTTTCGATGTTCTTTTCTGAGAGCTTACCGTTACTTGGATGACATGATTTTTCGCAAAATATTTAATGAATCGTACCTCATAGTTTATAATTATGTGAACCTGTGATTTTATTTCCGAATTTTTGAAAACGCGTGTCTGTCAAAAAACTCTTTGCCCGATCTCATCTAATGTGAATGAAGTAGAGCTATTCCCGAGAGTCTGCAGTTTCGTATATAACCACGAGGACCAATAACCAGTTTACTTCCCACCTATTGCTGTAACCAGCGCCGTCGTCTCCTTGGCTCCCATCGGAGCATCCCATTGTCGGAGCATATTATTGATTTTATTAAAAACTGCGAGAGAATTCGACCTTTTTTAATACAGTGTGTACGCGTTGTCAAATTCCGTAAATCAAATAAAAAATCACTATGACTTAAAATTTCGCGGAGGTACATCAAGTGGAGGTCAATTTTTGCCTCTCGGAATCAGGGAAATTATGTATCAGTAAAAGAAGGCTCATGAGTTTATAGGATTATAACGAAAATTTAGAACGTAAACCCTTTCCAACTTCACGCCTCCACTAACTTCATAATTTTGGTCGCCGTTATCAACGTTCAGGAGATGCCATTTGATTTTGCAATGTTAACTCGTGCGTATATTTGCACGGAACAAACACTAGCAGTAAACACATAATGGCGAATGTCTCCATATGTAAGACCTTTAATTTGATATTGAGATGTCATTACTATCTTGAATAAAGTTATCTCACGAAACATTTTCGTGAAAATAAGCTCAATTTCAGTTTTCTGAAATTTTAGAAAAGGAATTGGAGTCCCGCGAGCATATTTGTGAAATTTTGTTATTTGAACTAAAGATAAGTCTTACTAACTCAAAAACATGGGCTGCAAATAAACATTCAAGACAAAACTGTGTCTAATGTGGAAATCGAGTATTTGAGCAGTTTTGTTGAGAAGTATTAAAAACGTATCCAGATCTCAATGTGGAATTAAGGAACGTCAGGACATTGTACAACTTGTAGATGAGACGGAATACACTGAGTAGCTGCATAAAACATAATACCATAAAATATGTGATTTGATTCTTGAATTGAAGCTACTGTTCTTTTTCTAAAGCAAAACTACACTTAGAACTTTCCCTTTTCCCATCAATATATCAACAGAGAAACGCGCATTACAATGTAACCTTGAGAAGTGCAAACTTCGATAGGAGCTGGAAATTGGACGTGAGAAGACCTTGAACTTTCAGTGTTAGTTTTTTTCTTGAGCTGGGAGTTCCAGTGGGCGGTGGAGCCCACGCGTAACCCCGAAATTGGAGCCTGTCCGCCCGCCCGCATGGTGGCTCTCCCGGCGTCAGGCCCCTCCCACGTTTGGGCCACTTACATCCAAGGGCCGCCCCGCGTGCCTCCCGCTTATCTGCTCTCTCCGCAACCCGCTCTTTCGGCGCTCGAGTGGAGTCACTTGTCGGAGAAAGTACGACTTGGTCGCATTTGATGAATCGCGGGAAATGACTTGCTGGAAGAAACAGCATTCTTGGAAATGTCTTCCTTATAATGTTCGAAAGCTTTTTACATTCGTCTTCCCATTAGTAGAGTTGAACTGTTCTCGGGATGAAGTATAGTACTTCTGAAGATGAGCACATTGTTATATTCTTGCCCTTACTTCGTAAGAAGAGAAAGTATTGTAACCAAGTACCTTCTTTAAAAACAAATCTTGAAATAAGGTCGCGAACAATTTTTAAAAAATATTAGCAATTTTTCGTAATATTGCCTGAATTACAGGCAACTTTTCATATTTTTAAACAATTTTCCTCTCAAAAACAGCTCCAATTTTTTAATTTGAATTTTGCTCTGGCATCTGTTAAAAGTAGGTAAAAAAGTGGCGCTGGTTCCATTCCGGCGAACATTCTGTATTTTAAAACAATGCTAACTTTTTACATTTCAAAACTACAAAATTAAAGATAGAGATTTTTGCCTTAAACAAAATATATTAAAAAAATGATCAATAAAAAAAGTCACCTACAATTGTTTGTACAAACGAGAAGTTGTCGCGTAATTTGTGCTTGAAATTTAGGCAATTTCTAAAAAAAAACATTTTCAAAAAAAGCTCCAATTGTTTTTTTCAATTTTTGGTTCCACAAATAGAACAAGGAAAGCTTAAAAGAATTGCGCGTTTCAATTTTGTTGAACTCTCAATATTTCCGAAAATTGCAAATTTAGAAATAATGCAAGAAAGCACCACATGCTCTTTCTGTTATTTCAAATTTGCCAGGATGCCAAAAAAGTTCGGATTCATAAAGCCGGAAATAAAATTGGCACTGTACTTTTACAAAAATTGTTAAACGATAAAAACATGCCATAATTATGTGCATCTTAAAGTCTTCAATTCACACACAAATGTGTTGTTCCATTAATGAGGGTAAATAATTTGTTCTTAAGGCAAGGGTCTGCTACTGGGCGGGTCCACTAGATGGTCAATAGTGGACGGGCCTGCAGATGGACGGATATGCAGGCTAGGAGCAATGAAGGCACGATCGGGTGGCACCGCTAGGAGCAATGAAGGCACAACCTGTAACAACTATTGTAACACAGCTTCCGGGTCAATGACCCCCATCTCGATCAGGTTTTTCGTCCAGTTTCCCTGATCCATTGAGCAAATGCTGAGATGGCCCCTTGTTTTGCTTCTGGACATAAATGTAACTTAATTTTCTGTGCACGTCTTCTAGAATTCAGTGGGAAATACAATTATTCAAATTGTCGTTTCCATGTTGTCGCGGCAGGAAGTAATAAGAGCCAAAATTTATTGCTTATTTATCATTGAAAATCGATTTTATTACATGGGAGTTTTTGTTTGTTTTTTTCTCCCTTTCAAAATTCAAATTTATTGTATTTATCATGAAAATCGATTTTATTACATGGGGGTTTTTTTGTTTCTTTTTTTTCTCCCATTCAAAAATTCAAAATTTAAGTAGTATATGACTTAGTGTAGGGATCACAGAATTTTGAAAATGTGCACACAATTCACTTTTCCCCATAGCCCGTCATACGCAGTTTTTTAACTGTTTTTTGACGTAAAATAAATAAATAAATAAAGGCACGATCGGCTTCCCCGCGAACCGAGGCGGCTATGTCATCAAAGCGGGGGAGGGTGCTTGGTGGCGGGACTACACTTAGCAAACACCGCATAGACTTGATGACGACCTAGTGATGGGCAAATCAATAATCAAGCATTTTTTTATCTAGGGCTTTTATCCAGCCGACAGCCGGTTACCCTTTACGCCCCGATGGGACGCATATTCGACCATACACTAGACACCAACACACTTGCGGGCTCCTCTGATCTGGGGTCAGCAGAACGCAAGGCCCTCCGCGACAACACATACATACAAAGTCAAGGGACAAACAGCCATGCCCAAGGCGGGACTCGAACCCGCGACCCTTCGGACCGAAGCGCTGAGTCGGTACTCGCTCTTAGCCACCTCGGCCATCCAGGTCGGCATAATCAAGCATTTACGAGGCTCAAAAGGGGAAGAATTAAGCCAGATTCGGAAGCACTTGTAATAGCTGCTCAAGATCAGGCATTGAGATCAGGACATTATGACCAAGCGGTTCTCAAAATTTCCCAAGATGATAAATGCCGCATTTGCCAGGAACAAGTAGAAACCATTGATTATATTGTTCCAGCGTGTCCAATTCTAGCAAAGATCGAATACTTGGAAAGAAGACATAGGGTGTGTAGTTACCTCCTCTGGTAGGTCAGTAACGCACTCGAAGTTCCAAACACATGCTCCAAGTGGTACGAACACTAACGAAAAGCGATGACATCTGTAGGACTGTGTACAATATTGTATGACCAACAAATTCAAATTGATCGGGATTTGGAAAACAAGTTGTCTACTTGTAGGTATTGCTGTGACGTGCGATCAAAACGTCATAACCAAGGAAGCAGATAAACCGCTTAAATACAACAGTTTGGAAATCGAGATCAGTCGATGGTGGGGCGTAGGAGCACAGGCCATCCGGTTATATATCGGAGCTCTTGGATTTGTTCCGCAAAATTGGTTTAAAAACTTGGCTAAACTCTCAGGTCATTCAAAAGAATGGGAAGTACAATTGGCGTACATTTGAACACCATTGAAGCACATTTGGTGTAAAGTATTATAGAGGCAACAATAGTTCCTAGATCTGCTCCTTTGAAAACTCGTTGCAACCTGGAGTAGATTTTACGTTCAACCGACTCATAACATCAATAGTTGTGAAGTAGAGGAATAATAATAATAATAATAATAATAATAATAATAATAATAATAATAATAATGACTAGACATCGGATGTTTAGGCACTAAAAAATCGTCTTTTAGGCGCCTAAAAAGGCGCTGAAAAAGTCAAGAATAAGGAGAAAAAAGGCACTGTCATAAGAGCCATACACATTAAAATGGAAAAATTGTATTTTTTGTCTATATTATTTTGTAAACTTAAATGCACAAAACCAGTTCGTATATTTTAATGTAAAACTAGATTTAATATTTACAACTCTTCCACATTTTATTCTTAACAGTTTCCATTAACCAGCAATATTTACATATTACCAGTAACTTTTCAAGGATTACAATTTCAAATTGGCGACGACTGGGGGACAAAATCAGTTTGAATGCGGAGAAGGATATCTGAAAGATGTGACTGGCATATATTTCAGCAGTCCAACACTAGCAACACTGAAACCTTCTGGGAATTTATATTAATTTCCACTTAAAATTTCGGTTCCCTCGGCGTATTATCAATCGTCCATGTTCTCAGATCATGGCTAGTATTTGTGAAATAGGGAAATGGAGAAAAATCAGTTGGTATACTTTCAGGAATTCTCTCGTAATTTTAAATTTCAAGACGTGAATTGAAGGTTTCGTAATGAATGGTCACGTTGGACCATCGCCGATTTTCCGATATCTTAGCATTGTATATAAATATAATAAATAAAAGGCAAAAAAGCCCTAAAAATGTATTTATGCAAAAAAATAGGTATTTATGCTAAAATAAGCAAAAATAAGCATTATAAAATTCCGTCAAATGTCATCATTTATCATGATTCGTGGACATATATTATCAGCCTTTAAATAAATTCTCTAGAAAAAAATAGGCATTTCCCTAAACATCCGATGTCTGTTGCGGCAGCCGTCGTCTGCGCCGAGGAGGCTGCAGGTTCAAGTCCTGCTTAGGCATAGTTGTATTTGTGATTGACCCTTCACCTCATTGTCATTCTATCACCTCACAATTCATAGATCAAGACGCAACAGCCTTGTCTTACCGAGGGATACAGTCGAAAAGCTGATTCCCATAGTTACAGATACACGTTAACCTCTCTCCATGGTAGAATATAACTGGGTCTCGGAAGAGAACGTATAGCGTGGTTAGAAATGGTCGATACGATGATGATGACGATGATGATGATAATGATAATAATAATAATAATAATAATAATAATAATAATAATAATAATAATAATAATAATAATAATAATAATAATAATAATAATAATAATAATTAATGTTCTTCGTGGCTTCGTGGCGCAGGCGGTTGCGGCAGTCGTCGTCTGCGCCGAGGAGGCTGCAGGTTCAAGTCCTGCTTAGGCATGGTCGTATTTGTGATTGTCCCGTGGCCCCTCATCATCATCCTATCACCTCGTAATTCACAATTCAAGACGTAACAACCTTGTCTTAGTGAGAGACACAGCTGAAAAAGCTAATCCCCATGGTTACATACGTCAATCTTGTAGCGCGGACAGAAATGGACGATACACAAGTAATAATAATAATAATAATAATAATAATAATAATAATAATAATTACAACAAAAACAATGAGCGTAGTGTTGGCGACCCTATCGTCCGCAGTGCCTATCCGGAGGTTAGCGGCTGTCCAATCAAACCATTTCTCTTACATACAAAGGGGCGCTGACCGTTGACCTGCCCTTGAAAACCTCCCTCTCACTTCCCATTCATTCTCTTACAAGTCCGTGGGTGGACTGAATAGCTCACTTTCCCCTCTTTCTCCTCTATCGAAACACAAACTATTTCCATATCTATAAAATTGTCCTAATAAGATAATTCCTTAATCTCAATTCATCCTTAATGCAGTGACTCACCTGGAGCAGGCGCCTGCAATCAGAAGAGTGAAGGGAAAGGTCAGGATATGAGGGACAATGGCCTCTAATGGAGAACTTGAGGTATCGACGTTTTTGGCATTGTAACCTGGCAGATAGATATAAAATGCGACACTCATGCAATTATGGGGAGAAACAAGACAAGTAATGCTTCGGACACATCGACCCATGTGACTGCCCTCGATATGAATCGTAGACAGCGTCCAGACGACGACAGGAGCAACAATGTGGATCTAACCGCACGGATTGATTGATTAGTGATTCAGGGCACCTCAACTGCTGAGGTCATGCCCGTAAGTGTAGCGCATGTTTTTACGTCGAGAGGTGACAGTGATATTCCGCCGCTGGATGGTGAGATCTGGCGCCGACAATCGGTGAACGGGCTTTCCCAGGTATACCCACCACCAGTGCACCGCCACAGACGAGTTAAGCTCCCTACCGGTATCCCGGCATGTGTGGTAGAGTAGCATGAAAGTGTAAGTGTGTGTAAGTAAGGGATGAGGATAGGACAGGTCGCGGCGGAGAAGGTCCTGAAGACGAAGGATTGGTCGAGCGTGGTCCATGTCCCGTTTGGTAGGGTGCTGCTCCGGCATTCGCCTGGTGTTGATCGGAGTAACCGGAAAACTACCGATCAGAGCAGCTGGCCACTAGAAGTCTCCTCCAGAAAGCGGCTGAATTCATCCTAGCTAGTGTGGAAAATCCTGCCACCGTCGAGACTGGAACCGCCGGGCCTAGGACCTCGCGGTCAGAGGCACTGCAGTGACCACAGTTGATGCCCTGAGCCACCTCAGCCGGTCCTTGCCTTGGCAGGACGCACGTGTCGGGTGTGAGCAAAACGTGCTACGTTCATCACCCAGTGCCGGAATACGGCGCGAAACTACGCGATTACGTGCGGATATGCCCCCCCAGAGCTCACGATACAAAACTTACGTTTTGAAAAGCTTGAACTGGTGTGAGAATAAACGAGTTCGCCAATCCGGTGGCCGAGATCGCTAAGGCTGGAGTGTCGTAGCGATCTCGGACCGAAGGGTCGCGGATTCGAGTCCCGTCTCGGATATGGTTGTATTGGTGTTGGTCCTTTCACCCCTTTTCATCACCATATCGTTTCATCTTCCTAGATACCATACCGTTAAACTTCATACCGTTAACTCCAATAGTGGTCGCTAATGACCTAGATGTTGATGCGACCTTAAATAACGAAAAAACCTAGTTCGTACCACAATAATGAAACGTCCATTTTATACTTACAGAGAACAAATACATATGAAAATTGTGCGAGACATTTTTTTGTGAGAAATGCATTGTAGTTGTGAGCACGTTCTTGAGGATGGACATTGCGTACACTTTGCCTTCACCAAGGTGCCGCCACTGCGTCTGATATGTGGAATGCTGAAATTCCGGCAACTGATAAATAACTGTTAGCCCTCAGTGCAATTTCTTCGAGAAAGGGACGCGCGTTCTTGTATAATCTAAAATATAATAATAATAATAATAATAATAATAATAATAATAATAATAATAATAATAATTATTATTATTATTATTTCTTCTTCTTATAGTAACAATAATAACATTATCAGAAAAGAACTGAAAACTGCTTAGAATGCATCATATTGCCCGAGCTCGAGCTGCTGTCCATGGACTTAGCGTTTCACGTTAAGGAGGTAGAGGAGTCATACAAATTGAAGTCTCCTGGCCCAGTGCAATAGCGAGAATTGAAAAGTATGTGATTGATTAGTCATGAAGATACACTTCTGAGACTATCAGTCTTTAACAAAAATACATTTTTCGATTTCTTAATTTTACCTTTAGAAATTAACGAATTCGATGTATAAACTTTGAAACTTCTCCATGTACACAAGTAAGTTACATTATTGATCTTCCATCGTTATTAATTTTTCTTTAAAATATTTTAATAACTTTCGCGAGTATTTTCTGTATAGTTTCTTTTTATCTTTGCTTCATTTCCCTGTTCTACTTCACCTTTATCTACTCTGTTACGTACGGTCTCTCAAACCGCCGCGACTACTGGCACTAGGTTAGCCAACCATTTGAAAGAACAATCCTCTAATGCCGTCAATTGTCATCTCATCCTCCTTTGAATTTTATATGCCCTCCTGTTACTAAATTTTTAACAATTGTTTGCATTTCTTTATTACGTGACAAACACCTGACATTCGTTGACATGATTTGTACCTTTTACCCTTTTATAAAAGATGACAAACCTTTAACGGAAAAGTTTAACTTAAGCCAAAAGTGAAAAAAGTACAAATTTATAAAGAAGAAAATTATGTACTAGTAAAATAATATTTAATTGCATATTGTAAAATTATGTTGATTCTATAATATGTGTGTTGTAAATTATATTATTTGTATAGATGTATGTGATCTAGATGTTCTTAGTTTAATAAATTAAATATTTATAAAGAGAAATGTTGGTGCGTTGTTGTTGGGTTTTTTGTTTTCTTTTCTTTTCTTATCGAGTGTCCTCCCTTTTACACAAACATGGTTGGCAACCCTAACTGGCCTTCAAAATGGTATGGCACGACTACTGTAGGATTAAATAATTATTTTTCAAATTTATCGGAATGAATGAAGCCCCTCCCCAAACCGATCATAATTTGCGAGCATGCGTGGATTCTTCCTAAATTGAGTGACTGAGTGTTTAGTTTGACCCAGAATTTTTAAATGCAGTCGTTTAGCTCCTAAAAGGCTGGAATTTAACATCATTTGTGAACCGTACCCATACACACCACACAGTAGGTAGGTCTCGAATTCACAGCCGTTTGAAACTAGGACACCTTCACATCTTCTAGGGTTATCCGCGCACGTTTTCTTGAACCTTCCATTCGCTAGATGGGATAGGGGAGGAGAGTTTGATTATTTTGTAGACAGGAATATTATATCAAATCAGTAGTTCGTTTTTCTGTGCAAAATAGATTCTATTACACAGATCGAACATTTCTGGTTATTAGTTTTCGTCAACCAAACTCATTGCAATCATTTATTCTGAATTCAACTCGGTGTATTAGTACAGTGGTGGGGGCAGGTAGTCCGGGGCTCAGGAAATTGTCCGCATCTAATACCCGGTCAACGTTTTCTCCTTGTCTCCCCGAACGGCGCCACCTCCGCCGTTTGGGCGTCCGCGTGCGCCGCCAGTGGCTCAGCGTCCCGCCGTTGGCCGCCCCCTCCCCCTCCCCCTCCCCCTCCCCTCCCCCTCCCCTCCCCCACCCCTCACACCGTTGCCGCACGCACGCCAGTCAGCCTGGGCCGGGCCACCCGCCGTCCCACTTGCCGCGCGAGAGTTGTGCCCCCTCCTCCCCCCTCGGCGGGAAACGCTCAGTCCCGCGCTATGTTCCCATTGGCGTGCCGACTTGTTTTTTTATAATATTTATTTTATTTTAGGATCATGCCGTTTTATTATCATTGACGGCTACAAAAACAACTTTGCGGGAGTGGAGTTGGGGTGTCCTATCAAAAAAGTAGTGACGTTGATACGATAACGTGAGAGAAACTGATGAGTGGGGGCACCGGTGTTTTGTTGACGTATTTGTGTTTGAATTTGAATTTGAATTCACAAGGACGCGTCAACATGTGGCGCAATCTGGCAGAAATGATTGGGTATTAAAATAATACTAGTATTGTTCCCGCCGTTTCCGCAAATATGCCAAATTATTCCATGCTTTTTGAATTTATTTAATTTTTCAGCAATTATCCGTATTTGAACGTTGTATAATTTAATTATACTGTGTAGGTATTATCTTCTTATAACACGTTAAAACAATGTTCATTTTTGTCGTACTATAGTAGGCTTACGTTTGCGTTTAGAGCAAGAGAAAGATGCAAAGATGCTTGATGCAAGTCTGCATCTTGAACAATACGCAATGACTCACATCCCATTGCATTACTATAAAAGTAGTTTTTCAGACTTTTTTCATCGTTCTGTTGTATTGAATTATATCAGCATTGTGATGAGAAGAGGAAACTGATACGGATAAGTAAAGATATGAATGTGTTTCGAAGTTTGATTTTCCCTTTTCCTGCAAGAGACCCACTCTTTAGTCCAGAAAAATCAAAACAAAACAGATGAGTGCAAAATGTTCACGAAAGTAAATCTAATTTATTTCCCCTATGCCGTGAAAATTCGGCTGAGAATATTTAGTACGTGTCGTTATCAATGAGTTGTTTTTTTTTCACGAAAAATAACGCATACTATGAACATCTCTCCCTATTACAGCTGTCGTAACCATCTGAAGTTAAACGGAATTGGATATTGATTTAGGCAATGATCCACACGGCTTCTATAACTACGCGGTCAATGGACTAAGAAAGTGTGCGTTGTAACCTGTCCGTGTAAATTCTTAATGGGTTAACTTCTGTGCACCTGTTCGCAGTGGTTGTGTATTATAACACACGTACAAGGAATATGAAATGGTTTGGGCAAAAATAATTGAATCTAGTGAATTTCTGCTGTTTCGAAAGAAATGGAGAGAAAAACGAAACAAATATTTTATACAAACACTTCATGCAGAAATCAATTACTTGTTTATGTTTAGAACTACCGTAATCTTCACATAGTGCATTCACTCATCCTCTGCAAATAGAATATAACAGAATCATTTCATTCAAAAGACCTGTGAATCACGCCCGGATCACGCCCTTGAAAGCATATCTAATTCGCCAACACAGCGCATTCTCTGATGTCATCAACAACCTTTTCAGAAACCATCGATACCACCAACAATCGATAGTCATATGACTCCTGCTGCAAATAGTTCTCGCTTCTGACACGAGCAGCACTCTGCATCAGCCGGCCAAGAGCGCCTTGCGGAGAGGTTTGAAACTATGTGCTCACCGGTAGGTGGGAGGATTCGCGGTGCCGAGAGCGCGTGCACCCCCGCCCAACGTAGATATGAGGAACTGTCGGTCTTCAAGTGGCGTATTTTCTTCCTAGGAGAGGAGAATAATTTGAAACTCAAAGAAACAAAGAAACCTCCAACGCGGGGAGGAGGTATGAGAAAGACAAATGTGAAGCGTCGTGACGGCAATCAGGAGGGCGAGGGTTCTAAATTTACAGAGGTCCGGAAGTCGCGGGTAGGGTGTAAGGCAGGCGACGAAGCCTTACAAAGCCTGGGAGACGTGAGGATCTTGGCGGGTGGATGCTTTCGTCTGGGACGAGGCAGACGCCTCGAAATACTCTCACCGCATGCAGTAGGGGAGGAGACACGAAAAAATGGGGATTTCCCGGGAGACAGAAAGTACTAATGTTAAAATAGATCATTCCACAACTATTTGACATAAGGAATTATAGTATTAGTAAAGAAGACACATTGTAACTTTGAAACTTTTAATTCATATTAAGTACAAATTACCTTTATTTGGGGTTTTCTGGTTGTCGGAATACCTATGTAATTATTAGGGAACGGATTTTCATGTAAATACAGGTTTTTTCAGGAACAAGATACCTACATTCACTAATATTTTTTAGATTTAACACGACATTCTGAACGAATTGGAACCATTTTTATTTTACATATTTTTACATATTTTGGTATAATAACATTTTATCTATTACTACATATTTCGTTACATTTTAAATAATTTATAAGTCGAAAATGAACATTCCTCATGAGAGTTCGAGATATGTGTAAGTTGTAAACTAACTTTCTTACTGAAATTCTTATAAAGCCACGCAATACGCCGGACCTTCGCTATTAATTGTCAAGCTTACCCCTCCCCCTTTTGCTTCTCGGAAACCGCGTACTCGGGATCAAGGATGAGCGGATGTATGTGGAGCACCAGGAACTTCAACCACGTGCTTACTCATGTTTCATATACTCCATGCGTAACTCGATAAACCAAATATTTTTTAGATCTTTGTCTTATCGTTTTTTTGGAGTTGGGGTAGGGGGTGAATGATTCCTTTACCCACCTGTTCCTATCACAGGCTTACACGGTACTATTCACTTGAGCGCCGGCTCCTCATAAGCAACATTGTATATACTACGAAAGTATTATATATTTCGGATGCTCTCAAATTCCTGTAACCTGTTTCCGAATTTCTAATAAATATATGGGCGCGAGGAAATGGTTACGAGAATGAGCTCCCAAATTATATTTAATCATAACACCATTGCTGACTCAGTCGGCGGGTTCTTTACCGAAATAATCGTGAATACTTACGATTACTTAATTCACCCCCCCATACGGAGAAGCGTGGAATCTGAAATGCAAAATTTAAATATCTTACTGGATTGCACGTGGCGGCAAATGATAATCAGCACATCAATAGAAAATAAATTTATTTATAAATTTTAGCATAAGATTCTTTTTGTTCATGACCTTTACTATAGCGCTATAGAACCTGTTATCCATGAGAATCTTGGGCGCTGTCCTGGTAAAGGATGTCTCCCCGTAGACTTCAGCAATGGGCCTCGTCCAATCTTCTTTCTTGCTACCGACCAAATCCGTATCTTGTCGTTTCTTCTCATTAACCACTATGTACACTGTCTATCCATTGGTTTTCCATCCCCATTCACCTGCTTGAATTGCTACAAGTTCTAATACTCCTTACTGTTCATTACCTAAGCAAAATCTTAAGTGCTGTTAAAATATTAGCATATAAGTTCACCAGTTATCATCGGGTTCCTATCATCGGAGACTAAGTTCTATTATCATTGTTCGCTTAATAAAATTTATAAGTCTCACTTTTGGCATTCACTGTTCACTTCGTATAAACAATTTCTGAGTTCCATCTTTTGAATACTAACAACGACAAATCACTATGTCCGAACTCGCGTAAATTTTCTATGTTCAAGTAAACTGCTATATATCTAGCACCCTGATCCGATCGCTATCGTGTCGAGAGCTCGAATGAATATTCTTGTATCCTTCTTCATGTCAACTTTTTTCATCTTTTACTCTTGTTTTAAAACAAAATTATGCGATCTACCTCGCGGCGTCATCTACGTCATTATTTTTTACCAATAACTCACGGATGCTACTTATCGTCCGCTTTTGAACTAATGGACATTGTTTATATCTTGCTGTACCATGACAACCAGCGTCTTTTTGCTAATAACGTGTTATTTTTAAGGAAATTCGCTGAATTTCATATTGGTGACAATCTGGTATGTCACATACAAAACATAACTACATATATATGAACATATTTAGCTTTTTTATTACAATTCCGTTCCTTAGTAATTATATACAGATGCATGGTGCCGAATCAACTACATACAACAAGGGGGCAATACCTCCACTCAAAGCCAACATTTTTCATAATTTTACTCAATTCATTCAAAATAATTACAATATTCACATCTCATTACGTCCCAAGTGATATTTTATAATGAATATAATCATACTTTTTTAAATTTCAAGTTAAAAATAAAGAAAAATCGAAAATGTTGATTGGGTATCCGAAGTGAGGGTACCCCTCCCCTGAAATACTTCGTGGATTGGTCTCTGGTCACGTGTTTGGACGGTCTCCAAACTAATTAATATTGTAAGGTTCTCCTCGACATTAAATGAAAATAACAGCATCCTCCGATTAACGCCATCGTAAACGAACTTAACTTTAGCCTAGCGACGGATGAGAAGACTGCGAGGCATGACAATTTCGAAATTGAAGAGGAGGAAATCATAGATGCAGAATAGGAGAAGGAGTTTGATCGGAAGTCCGCGAAAGGGAAGCTAGAATAAGAGAGTTTGGGGACGAATAGGTGGCTTGATGCAGTCTTTCCTCTGGTTTTACTGAGGAATCTGTTCCACTAGGTTTCCCTCTCTGGTGGCCCTCACTATAGTTGGGTTTTTCTTACGTGGCATCTATGGGTAGCAACTCCAAGATGGAATTCGGCACTTTTTGCGTTATTCTCAGTCCTGCCGCTAGAGTCGCTGATTTGCAGCACTGCTTGATACGAAGGCGATCATGCGACATCTTGCGGCAGGACCAAGAAAGACGCAAAAAGTCTTGCCGAATTCAATCTTGGAGATACTGCCCAGAGATGCCACATTGAAAAAAAAAACAAGCATAACCACCCTTGACATTAATGTGATAAGTACTGCTGCAAAAGTTCCCTGATGGGGCCCCCGGTGCTGCCTCCACCACCTCAGCGATGGTGAACATCTCCCGCACCCTGGATGGCGGTGTGCCCCCAAGGTGTTCTAGCTGATGCTTGCAGCGACGCCGTTGCCGAAATTCGCAGATGTGCCCTGCCCCCTTCCTAGAGTTGACACCGGCTTAGGTGTCTCAGGGCATCAATCGATGTCATTGCAGGACTTCTGACCGGGAGGTTCTAGGGTTCTAATCCCGACGATGGAAGAATTTTCGACCCCGACGGTGACGGGCTATCTATATTGGTAGGTCGAATTCAGTCGCTGTTTGGAGGGGAATTCTAGCGGTTGGCTGCTCTGACTGGTAGTTTTCCGAAGTTTCACCGATCAACATCTGCCGAATGCCGGAGCAGTAACCTAAGAAACAGGCCACGGACCGCGCGCGATCTTTCCTTCCTCCTCCTTGTCCTAATCTCAACCCTTACACACACCCTTACACTGACATGCACTACACTACCGCATATTCCGGAGACCGGTCGGAAACTTAGAGCTTGTCCCGGCTGGGGCGGTGCCCCGCTGGTGGGAGAAACCTGGTTGTGGAAACCTCGTTAGCCGGCGGTAGGTTGGCGCCGGATCTGGCCATCCAGCGGGGGAAAACTACCGCCACATCCCGAGCAAAAAACACGCACTACACTTACGGGACAAATGACGGTGGTGGTGGTGGTGGTGGTGGTGGTGGTGGTGGTGGTGGTGGTGGTGGTGGTGGTGGCGGTGGTAGTAGTAGTAGTAGTTGACGCACCCGGAATAACTAACAATTAATCTAACACTTAATCGTTCCTGTTCTATGGCTCGACCAGCGGTGACCCAGCTTCTCGGCCATTGGTAAAGGGTTCGTGTGGTTAGCGCGATGACATCCCTTCACCGTATATAATAATGGTCTTCATAACCTTGTTGGACTTTCTCAACGTCACACAGCAATGGATACTGCGACATTTGTAAGGAAAGCGCACAGGTATAATTTGCCACTGCCGAAAATCGAACACGGGGTTGCGCCGTGGAAAGTGAGCTGGTCAGCGAGTCTAACACTGAAGTAGTGGTGCTAAGTAGTGGTGTACGTACTTTCCCGCCCGTATTTTCACGCAAAATTACGCAAAAAGGACTCCGATTTTCGAAAATTTGTACGTGACGTAATTTCAAAATCTATCTTTAAGGAACAGATTTATTAAAGAGAAAAATCTCTATCTTCATATTTCTAGTTGTAGGAAGATGCCGAACAATTTTTTGAAATTTTGCAGTTTTCGAGGGTTTTCAACGAACATGTGACCTTTACCATTCTCTTCACCCTATCCAATAAAACAAATTGATAAAAAAACGATAGTTCCAGTTTTTTGAACATTTTGAAAATGTCCCAGAGGCTACATGTACAGTACCCCCAAAAATTAAAATACCGGTTTCAAATTCAAGAATATTCTATACACATTTGCTACACGTTATATGAATTACTATTCATCCTTGGCAGTTCATCCAGTCTCGTTCATATAAGCTGCTTCTCTGTCCAAACATTTTTGGGAAAGTAGTCCAAGATAGCACCGTAAGGTAGCTTTACGGTGCTACCAACGTTATTCGTTTTGCGTGGTTTAACTCGTAACTGTCGCCACTACTGACTTAACTCTTAGCAGTCGGTCATGTTAGGTTGCTGGTCATCGACCTGTTGTTTTTCAACAGCTAATAATAACAGCTATTACGAGTCAACTGTTATTGTGATAACAGTTATTGAAGAAAAGCTGTTAAGCCCATCTCTATAACAAAGTATAAACTGTGCAAGCACTCTTAATCACCCGAGTTGCGCTACTCGCCTGAAGACGCAACAAAATGGAGCTTTTGGTAAATGCAGCCTACTACTAAGTTTGACCTTGAGGAATTGCTTGTGAAAGTAACTGATAAGTTGAACTTACGGAACATTTATCCTCCTCTTTGGAATCTTTGACGTGTCGGATTGATGAATTAAAGCGTCGTCTGGATGATATTGATGTTCGTTTGAAATCCATTGAAGATAGGATTGCTAATTCTCCCCTAGAGCATAAACCAGCTGATGAGACACTTATTGGCGAAATTGAATGAAGAGAGATATTCACGCTCTCGTAAAGTTATTGCCGTTAACATTGCGGAAGCCTCCGACAATGTTTCTGATCTTGTGACTGTCAATAATTTGCTATCTAAAGTTGAGGGCATGCCCGGAGCAATACCAGCTGCCCGATTGGGTGAACCTCGTACTGCTGGAGCGAGACCAACTAAAATTTCTTTTTTTAATCCCTCTGTTGCGAAAACTGTTCTCAGAAACGGTAAAAGATTGAATGGGTATGGTCTTAAAGTGAGGAATTATTTAACCCCTAGGCATCAAACTAATCTCTCAAAATTGAGAGATGATCTGAATAGTAGGATTGCAAATGGTGAGAATAACTTGTGTATTCGCAACAGTAAGGGCAATCCTATGATTACAGAGCGTCGAAAAAACTGATAATTGTTAGTATCCTTCCTAGCTCGCACGCATTGAATCTATATTTCCAGAATGTTAGAGGGCTACGTACAAAGACTGATTAATTCGTTTAATGCTGCTGGTATGGTGTATGATGTTATTTTTGTTGAAACCTGGCTACACAGTGGTTTTGCTGATAGTGAACTTGGTCTTCCAGAATTTACTGTGAATAGATGTGACAAATATTACTTCAAGCTTTAATGAGAGGGGTGGAGGTGTACTTATTGCTGTTCGAGATATATTTCTGTCGGATAAGCCAAGAACATCAAATTTGATTGAACATCTACTTATTTATGTTACTCTGGGTGATATTAACCTCATCATTGGAACAGTGTACGTTCCAACAATATCTGGAACAACCGTGCACGAAATTTATGAAGATTATATTCAGGACATCGTAGAACAGTTTCCAGATTCGAAATTCCTTCTCACTGGTGATTTCAACCTGCCTGGTTTTGACTGGTCCATACTGACAGGGAAAGAGCCTTGCACTTATTCTACATCGGTTCCCTCCCATATTATGAATTCAGCTCTCTGTAATATTGAAGCTTTATCAGTGGCGAATGTACAAAAAAATTACATTGTAAATGTTAAGGGTAACTTGTTGGACCTTGTATTTTGTTATTTTTTTTTGGGGGGGGGGGGATTTTTTATTTTGTGATATTGTTGATACTGTGCATTAAGCCCATCATCGCCTGTGATATGTATCATCATCCGCTGCTTGTTAAACTGCCTGGCATTATGTATCATTCTCTTAGTAGACAGATTTCTCTTCCTTTTTATGATTTTTATAAAGGTGACTAAGCTTCGATTATCGGCGCACTGAACTCTGTTGATTGGGATGTCTTTTTATGCGATGACTAGAGTACCGTGTGAGAACTCTCGCATGTTAAACCCCACCCACTTCCCTATTTTTCCATTTCCATATTAAACCTGTAATATATCTTTTTCTTCAAGATCCTCTTATCCTCCGTCACTTGTTCTATAAGAGTATGTGTTCTTGTAATTGATAATAATAAAATACACCCTTGTCAATACAAACTATTCTTATTTAACGTTATTGCCGAGAAGAGCGGTACACTCGTGTAATTCAGTCGCGTAGAATATCAAGTAATTAGTTTAACTTCACATTCAGTAGCAGATTCTACAGGCACTGAACAGGTGGGGTAGATTCGAGAAGCATCGAACCAGCAAAAATGTAATACGAATGTTCAGGAAGTAAATCCTGTAAATTATGGTGTGAGGATCGTTTCTTTGATAAGTATGTATTACCTCGCCGTTGTTTTGCTCCCTCTACGTTTCTTGTATGGTATTCTAGGCGGCTCATTGATTGTATTTTCGAGATAAAAAAAGCGCATAAACAATATATACAAACGAAATCACAACTTGCCTATTCTACTTTTTCGAGATTGAGGGCAATTCGAAAATTCTACAATCGAGTTGCTACTCAAGCTATATGGGCAATATTGAAAATTCGATTTCTTCAAATATGAAAGTTTTTTTGGAAATATACTGAGTCGTAAATTGGAAAAGATAATTATTCATTTAATATGCACGATAGCTCGAGTACCAGTTGCGGATTGGAGGCATCAGTTAATTTGTTTGCGAACTTTTTTGGTGATGTAAAATCGTCTATTGTTACTTCCAACATTACACCAGTTACAGCGAATAAGTATATTATCTCATTTACACCTGAGACATTTTATATCCAAAACGACTATTTTCAATGAAATTGTAAAGCTTGATGCGAACAAGAGTGCTGGTCCAGATGGCATTCCCATTTAAGTCGTGAAAAACTGTGTTTACGCTCATTCATATCCACTTTGACTACTTTTCAACAGACAATGAAAGTTACCTAAACATATGTTTAGGAAATTGTTTTAGGTGAAGCATCTTCATGCAAATCCCGATCAATGCCAGCCACGCCAGCTGCTATATCATACATTGACGATAGTGATAAATGACCGAGTAATGCTGTGTTTCTTTAGCAAGTAATAGTATGTATAAATTGGCTTTTATATGAGGAGGATTATACATCTGCTAACATCATTTGTGACCTGTTTATCTGGTGGTCCAATGGACTTCGTGGTGGTAGGTAATTCAGCCATCCGCTACTGGACACAGTCCAGTGAGTGCGTATAGTTCTCAAGAGATGGCGACACATGCAGTGGCTACTCGGTGGCAGCTCTTAAAATCCTCACTAGGGCTCCACACATTCGGCATTCGCCGAGCAGCTAGCTATTGCTCGCCCAATCCAGAGCAGCTGACGTGTTCGGTGAATGTTCGTTCCCTTTGATGTGTTCAAAAGACCGACACGCGGTGGGTAGGACGAACCCGGAATGTTCGTCACTCGGCAAATAACAAGCAACTCATCCACACTACTGGGGATTCGGCGAGAGGTTGCTCGGTGTTCGCCGAATAACGAATGTGGGGAGCCGCCTTTACGCATTGCCACTTGGCAGCGTGAGTCGCCCTCTGTGATTGATTCTCCGTGGAAGAGACACCAGAGAATCTATGTATACAAAATGTCTTTTTATTTACTATTTGAAAAATAACGGATGAATTTACCAGTTATTTCAATAAAAAAAAATTAAATATACTATTTTTAAAGTACAGAACATACCCAGTAAAACATCAACTAAAGGCAAAAAAGCCCATTTAGGGGGAAAACTCTTAACCTGGGAAATCTGAACGCACTATTACAGGAAGTCATTTACTACATGTAGGAGCAACTATTATCCACACGTTTTTGGTATCAGGGATCCACAATACGAGTATTATCTGGATCGGAATGTATACGGATACATCAACCCCAAGTCACATTGTTGATTTGGGAATACATCGGTATATATTAAATACGATGGTAGAATGCTAATTTCATTTAAACTTTTGAATTAAAAAAATGATAGCTGAAGAGTAAGATACAATTTTCAACATTATTTTTAGCATCATTAGTATTGTTTTTACTGCTTATATTATTAGCAGCAGTAGTAACATTTGAAGAAGCAGTATTTCGCTAAATTTGATTCTGAACTAGACAGTCAACTAGTCCTGACAGCTCCAGACTCCCCAAGTAATTAATTTAGTAATTGTTACAAGTATTACGAGGAAGTAAGCACTGTTCTAGTACCACTGGTTTCGGTAAAGAACAGGGACTCAGAACACGAGCTTTTTTTTCAACATAGTTAACGTCTGTATAGTCATTTAACGAGTAACAAATAAACTACCATTATTTTAACAGACTCATTTGCATTGAATAAAAGGTTTTTGAATGGTGAATGTTATGTCATTTCGTTTCCTGATGATTGCCGTAATATGTCTAAGGGCCGAAACGCTACATTCACCATTTAAAAAAAGGTTTATTCAAGGTAGTACATATGTCTATTGAAATAATAGTCGATTACTTGTCATTCATTACGAGTCTTTTCTTGTCAAAAATCTCCTCCTTCCTGCATAACAACACTTTTTCTTTACCACGTAAGTACTCTGTCGGCGATCAAGAAAAAAGCGTCCTATGATTTTTGTTTTGCCTAAATAAATAAAAAAGGAAGCACATCCACTTAACTTTTTTATTTCAAACACATGTTGAATTGTAATTGCAGCCGACACTTATTTTCTATCACGAGCCGCCTCTTGTCGGAGGACTTTGATCATCAACAACCTGCGTCTTGAAGCACTTGTAGAAGAAAATAAATGTCAGAAATGTTATTGATATGTAAGATATCAGCAGGCACTCAGATGCCATCTCCAAATGGACTCGATTAACCTACTTGTACTGTTGAGATCAAGAGCTCCTTTTACTGATAATTCGTGATGAGTATTGCAAGTTGTCAGAGGCGGGATTCAGGGGGGCGGGCAACTACACCCCAATGTTGGGACTTTTTAAAAAAACATTTCATTTCGCAGATCTTCAAATTTATATCATAAACGATTTACTTTTTTCTGTATTTTGAGAAGAAATTTAATAATAATTAAACAAACAATAATTTTATTAAGATGAGCTAATAAGATACATTAATAAATTGGTGAAATTTAGCTCCATATTATAAAATGGGATAATGCTAAGCGTGATTGTGAATATCCCGTATTAATAAATCATCCTTCGTATTGCTTTTAAACATTATTTACTTAGAAATTTAACAGTTTGATGCCTAAAATCACGAGTCTAATCACTCGAATTAACATATGTTATGACTAAATAAATTATTTCCATTACAAATTTCCTAACGTTATTAAATATTTCAAATGCCTTCCTTCGTGAGTCCACGGTACGATAGAAATCATGTGTTTTTTTAGCATTCCTTGCAATCTATGGAAGCATAGTAGCCAAACTGAAAATTTTAGGCCATTGTCCATGTAGTAACACGATTTTATTTAACAAATCTTCGAAAAAATTAGTTTGTACACGCTGCGAAACGTAGAGATTCAAAAAATGCGCCGACTGACTAACTCTTCTTCTTCTTCTTCTAACTTCTCCTAATCCGGCAGTTCTAGCGTGAAAATAGTGTGTAAGAGACCAAAATCTGCAGGTTTACAATTTTTGAAAAAGTTAAAATATACCAATGATGTTCAGTAAAAGGATTATTATATTATATATTGTATCTTTTTTCCATTATAATGTATGATATAATGTACCTAATCCATAATATTTGTTTGCCAAGATGCGAAATGTACACTGAGATAAAAGCGAACCTGTTATTTCAACTGAATATTTTGTTATATTCAATGTTATGATAATAATTTCACTTTTCTGTTATTATAAACGCGAATCGGTTGTTTTAATCATAATGTCGGTTCCATTACTATAGCAAAAAAGATACATTTTTGGACAACAGAACATAATTACAAATTTATAATAAATACTAAAATAAATGTACAGAACTGTTGAAGCCATTTTCAAAGGGTATTTAAAGTTAATTAGATTAGAAGACGGGAAATTGGTAAAAATGTTTATTTTATTTTTTAGCCACAGCTCAGCAATCGAAACTAGTGATGCTGCAGAATGACACAGACTTTCTCGTACTTCTTGGTTTTCTAATTTCTTTGGTCTGGGCCAGCTTTACAATTTTGCTACATTCTCTTGCCAGCTGTAATCTATCGTCACCGAAAGTACATTTTTTTTTCAAAAAATTCAATTTTTTGATTTCCTAATTGTAGAACCGAAATATTAGTTTAAGAATATTAGAAAAGAGTAAAACTGTTCTATGAGGAAATTTTTGTTGAAAACTTAGGAGCAGTTTTAAAGCAAATAGCGCTTAAGTGTTACTGTAAATGCGAAATTTGAAACTCTTTTTCACAGAAATCTTTTGAGTTTTCGAAAAACTTTATTGGAAGTTATTTAAAGCACTTCCACTCACAACTGCAATAACATACACAAATCGCTGGAAATAAGCGCACTAAAGAGTGAGTGATATTGAAAAAAAATTCTGTAATATTTTTTTAAGAAAACAAAGAATTCGGCAAAATGACTTTATATCATCTTAAACAGTGCATTTAGCACTATCCATACGAAAAGGTTGAAGAAAACATTTGGAGGCTTTTTGAAAAAATGGCATTTGAGCGTTTCTGAAAATGCGAAATTTTGAGTCCTTTTTCACAGAAAACTTCTGAGTTTTCAAGGAACTTTATATGGCATTATTTAAAGCCCATTTACTCGTAAATATAATAATGTGAACAAATTGCAGCTAATGAAAATGTTATTGACGTAAGAGACAAGTTTTAAAAGTTACATTTTGTATAATTTTTGAAAAAAACAAGAATATAGCAATATGGCGTTTATGCCATCCCATAGAGTACATGCAGCACTATCACTACCAAAAGTTCTAAGAAAAAAATTTAGAGCCGTTTTTGAGAAAAAACTTGTTTCTGTTATTTTTTAAAATTGCACTCACATATTGCACGCAATATTGCGCGAAAACTACTAAAAGTTAAAACAAATTAGACCTACATGACCTCAATGAAAGAACTAATTATGGACTAACAATTTAATTTGAAGGAAAAAATATCTTATCTTGCCACATTTATAAATGTATTTTACTCTATTCTCATAAGAAATTTAAAGAAAAAATTTGGAGCTATTTTTGAGAAAATATTAAGAATGTGGCAGAGGCTTCATATATTGTACTCCCAAAAATTAATATTTTTCAAAAACGCAGAGATTCCACTCTGGCCAAATCGACAAGGGTTTATTCAATTTGGCGAAAATCCTACGCATGGTTTAGGTGCATGTTCACAAAAACCGGATGGAAGGAGGTTAATTAGTTAATAGCTTATTTTACGTGGCGAGACTCGGGCCATCAGGCCCGCTCTTCCGTCTAACCACGCAAATTTCGCTACGCTCCTTTCTCCACTTAGCGGAGAAAGGAGGTATTGTGTTGGGCGACGAAACAGGTGGATCTCAATTTTGCTCAGAGGCTTCTTTTAGGCTTGAGGATCTTTTACATGCAGTAAATCTACATGGGACAGGCGACTTTACTTCCCCTCCGAAGGAAAGTGTACGAAGGACTTTTCGCCCTTAAAAATCCACGGCTTCGATCGGGTTTGAACCCGCAACAGTCCGGTACGCTACTCGGTACAACGCTACGGTACTCGGGTACAACAGTCCGGTACGCTAACCGTTGTACCACCGAATCCACAAAAGAAAGAAATGGCTCGCAAAGGGAACGAAACGTCATTGGAAAAGAGAAAAAAATATCAAGTTCCTTCTGTGGAATCTATGGAAGCAAATCTATGGAATTCGTTGCGGAATATTTCTTAGATTTTAAAGAGACCAAGGAATACCATTCTGGGAGTCATTGATAAGTTAGTGTAAGGAAAACATGGGAAAACGTGAGAAAACTTGGACGTCCAAAGAAACTTAGAGGAGCAGATGGTCGTGGAATTGTACGGAAAGTGAAGAAAAATACCCGATTAAGTGCACCGAACATACCGAGTGAACTTAAAAATTAATTGCAGATTCTGTGTGAAAAGGGTTTTTACTCTTCCGTGATATAATGAAAGCCTGAATTCGATTTAACTAATATGGAACGAGAAAGTGAAAAAGTGACAAACAATACATGCTCTTTTTTACTTTCTCGCACTTACTTCTTTGAGAAGAGTAAGTATTCTAGACGTGCACCAGAAAATGGCGAATTTTCGGCAGAAAAACTCTTATTGCAGGGCCCTGGTAACGAAAAAGTGTATTTTCATGTACCATATAGTAAATTAATTGCTATATCACGTTGTGTATTTAGAATCTGTGTTATCACGTTGTGTATTTAGAATCTTACGTTGTTGTGCAAATTCACGATTCTTTTGAACAAATGCATCGTATTCTTTCGTTCTACAAAATGTCGTCGTCAAAGTTCCAGATTATTTTGAAAGTATCTCTGCCAGTGATAACTGTATTGCTCGGGGAACTGCAGTTTGTCATTGTGTGCCTTCTGGAGATAACGGATAACGTCCGCTCTTAATATTGAATAAGATAATTTCTCTCGATGGGCTTAGGGGAAAAACAGTAGTAACTGTACGGTCATCTCTTGAAGGTCGTCGTGTTCGTCATTATGAGATAATAACTTGTTCGAGATCTGATTTTACGAGATTGAATTTACACAATTGACTCAACTGACGATTTAGTAGTGCAGTAGCAATGCGAGAGATTGTGCACCTGCAAGGCGGCCAGTGCGGTAATCAGATTGGAACCAAGGTATGCAGTGCGGAGCTGTTTGAGATCCTTGCTGTTATGCGTGTTCAGTGCATCAAGAGCTTCTTTAATCAACAATATTGTGAATGCATTTGAATGAATCGGCATATTTATTTATTTTAATTCATAGATACAATTGCTTTGCATAAAGTAACAGCATATTTACTTTTTCTCCGAAGATTCCACAAAATTGAACAAACGATATTGATCTAATCGATTATATACGAAAAAATCGTAGTTTATTATGCTGAAAAGAGTTTTTAAGCAGTGATTTCTTATTTCTCTTCTTGCAGAATTTACATCAAAATTATAGTTTACTTGTTAGTGTTTTTGTCATTCGTGTATAGAAATTTCTTCGATTAGACATCATTATTGCCATCATGATAATTTATAGGAATATATTTTTGGTAATTGAATATACCTTCTTGACAAATCATGTTTTAAATTTGTTGACTTCTGGCTTTTGATGTGATAAAAATTCCTTGGTGAGCAGAAAGATCTCTGTATTTATCATATCTCTCTTTTTCTATCGTAATAATATTTATCTACAAGGTTTCATTTTGCAAGTGCTGTTATTTGCTACAAAAGAAACGGTGTATTGCTCACCAGTCTGAAGTAGGCAAAGTGCAGTTGTCAGTGCACGAGAAGAAAAAAGTGTAAATTGCATCTTGATATACATAGGTTGGATAAAAAGTAATTAGAATATTGCTGTAACTTAAAGCCGGTTAGTCGGCGTGCTGCCATATATCGAGACAAAAGGAGCAACTATTAGACAACTATGTTCAGCGAGTGGAAACAGTATTCTGTCAGTCTACTGCAGTGTATCAGACTGCAGTAAATCGTTGGAGTTCATAGCAATAATGCAAGCGCCCTAACCTCATGTTCACAAAGGTAGAGCAACGTTCGTGGCTCAAAATTGAAATGGCACGAGGTTGGAGTAAGCCAACATGTTTTCAGGGACTGCGTGAAGCACGTGGTGATGCAGCATTGCCATATTCCACAGTCGCACGATGGGTTAAAGTGTTCAGATTAGGCAGAGAAAATGTGAAGGATAACCCCGAATTGGACGACCGCACGTGGAGAACTCATGCGCCGCTGGCAATGGGCGATTCTGCATCATCCACTTTACTCACCTGAATCCCTCAATCTCTTCAGCAAAATAAAAGAGCCACTGCGAAGAACCCGGTACAATACCAGAGAAGAAATTATTCATGCTTAAGGGCGGTCAATATGGGACATGAATAGAAATAGACGCGCAGATGATATACGATGCCTTCCTAATATTTGGCAAAAGGTCATTAATAACGGAGGCGATTATATTGAAGGTGTATAAATGTAAATAACTCTGTCAATTAAGTCATTTCAGAAAAAAATTCTTATTACTTTTTAACCAACCTTTGTAATTGTTTGCTGCGTTTTGTCTTATGTCAGGGAAGATTCAACGTTTCAAAAACTTATATGAAAGATTAGTGCGAAGTACAGGGTGTTTCAAAATGAATAGCGGGGTTTTAGTGTGTTATAATATTTATTACATCAAACTTACAGCCACAAGGGATATATCAAATGAAAGAGAAACTCAAACAGTTTTGTTTGTTGGCATCAATGCGGAATGTTTCCGCCGCAATCCGATAGAAAGCGCTAGTAGCAAAGATGGCGACTAAAGAACAGAAAGCGTTTTGTGTTTTACAGTTTGCAAAGACGGAATCTGTTGTTACTGTGCAACGTGCGTTCCGGATTAAGTTCGGTTGTGATCCTCCAGGTGATAACAATATTCGTAGATGGTATCATCAGTTTGAAGACACTGGCTGCCTTTGTAAAGGCAAGAGTACGGGACGACCAAGAACTAGTGAAGAGAGCGTTGAGCAAGTGCGTAATTCGTTCACGCGTAGCCCTATGAAATCAATTCGGAAGGCTAGTCGTGAATTAGCAATTCCTGTGACGACTGTTTGGAGAGTTTTGCGGCGACGCTTGCAACTACGTCCTTATCGTTTGCAGTTGTTACAGGCTCTGAAGCCTACTGACCATGTTTTACGTGCCAACTTTGCTAAAGACATGTTGTTGAATGACAATGAAAATTTTCTGGATCTTGTCGTATTCAGTGATGAATCGACCTTCCACCTTAGTGGTCAAGTAAACACCCATAATGTTCGGATTTGGGGTTCACAAAATCCCCGCATGATGGTACAAGTGCAACGAGACTCACCTAAATTGAATGTTTTTTGTGCCATATCCCGACAGAAAGTTTATGGTCCTTTCTTTTTTGGTGAAGCAACTGTAACTGGTCACTCTTATCTAGATACTCTACAGTTATGGCTCTTCCCTCAACTGACACAGGATGAACCAGAGAACTTCATCTTTCAGCAAGATGGTGCGCCGCCTCACTGGCATAACGAGGTACCCGATTGGCTTAACCTCACAGTACCCGACCGCTGGATTGGCCGTAAGGGGCCTAATGATAGCGCTTGTTTCCCATGGCCTCCACGGTCACCCGACCTAACGCCATGTGATTTCTATCTTTGGGGGTTTATTAAGGATCGAGTGTATGTGCCTCCAATGCCAGCCAACCTTCCCGAATTAAGGAACAGGAGTGAAACAGCTGTTGCGGCAATTACTAATGAGACACTAACCAAAGTTTGGGAAGAACTCGCATATCGTCTTGACGTGTGCCGAGTAACGAAGGGTGCTCACATTGAACACTTGTAGGCTATTATGTAAAACTGTTTGAGTTCCTCTATCATTTGATATATCACCCGCGGCTGCAAGCCTGATGTAATAAATATTATAACACTTTAAAACCCCGCTATTCATTTTGAAACACTCTGTATTTTAAATATTTCAATTGGCACGGAACATGTGTGTATCTTCACGTCGGTTTACTACACCAGTGCTATCTGATGATCTTTGCTCCTTGCACCCGCAAAAGCTGATTTCTGTGATACGTAACAAATCAGTAGCATATTCCTTGCCATCAACTGCAACGGCGTATTATCATATTTTACTTTACACGTACAAGTACAAATCATATCATTGGAAATTTCGCAATTGTGATGATAGATCATTAAATTTAAGTGTGTAATATTAAATACAATATCGAGTCATGAAATCCTGGACGTCTTATTCACGTAACATTGTCTGCGGTGATTTTGTTTTATAGTTAGAAGACATACACCAAATTCACATTAACACTTTCTAGTAAATTGCTAGTTTGCAACTGAGATACTTCTTGAAAAAGCAGTCGGCACATCCACCACACCTATCACCTTCAATATGAAAACGTTCTAACCTTCTAATTCTTGTTGATACATTTCTTGATGTAATCTGAATTCACATGCCCTAATCCCCAGGGACACAATATTGGAACACTAACACGAAAAAAACCTTGTACATTAGTTTCATGAGCACCACACTTCGAATTTTAGGGCACTTCAAGCAAATCCTCTTCTGCGGCATTATTCCTGTCAATTTTCATTTGAAAGACTAAAATATTTTCAAACAATCCTTCTACAAGAGTCCTCGTGGCAAAACGTAGCTTCTGTCTCCAGGTCAATTTCTTTCTTACTAAATTCCATACAAAAAAGGTTCATGTTCAAATTAAGAACGTATTTTCTACTTTAACATTAGTGATTACATTATTGCTTGGACGATAAAAAATATCAACATCACCAATTTTTTGATAATAACGTTTTTGATAATAATTTTCTCCCAGATTCGGCTGTCGTAATTTCGACGTTTGTAAAGCTTTCATTGTTAATTATATCAGACGCCGATGTTGTGTTGAAAGAACAAACAGGATAATAACCAGAATATTTCTTTTTAGTTTCTCGTATACTTTCGTACATACAGAATATACATAGTAATTAATATACATAGTATACATTTAAGTAATATCGATTTTGAGATTTCAACGCAAATTTTGGGGACCCTTGATACCGGAAAAGTTTGTTTTTTCAAAATATCCGTCCGTGTGTTCGTTTGTACGTCCGCTTCTGAATAACACTAGCACTCAAAATTATTCATAGATTTTTTTCAGTGTATTTTTCCAAAATGAATGTTCCCCAATCGATCTAGTTTGACTGGAAGCTCAGCGATTTTTAAAAACATTCTTTAAATCAGTGGTTCTCAACCGCCGTTCCGCGGAACACTGGTGTTCCGCGAAGCTGTCCCAGGTGTTCCGCGAAAATTTTGAATATAATATAATAAGAAACAGTAAATTTTTTTATTACTATAAAATAAATACTACATAGTTTTGTTAATTATTTGAAATTTAGCAAAAATATTCAATATTATTCTAAATTTTCGCGGAACAGTCAATAATATTAACAGTGTAATTATCGAACGACGCAGTTACGTCGTTTGGAGTTACTCCGGGGAATACCACTAAATTTCTAGTGTACTCGATAACGCAGGGAGCGCTACGTAGTGTTGATTTCGTGCTGTTTCTCTTTCTTCGTACGTAAATAACAAAAGCGCAATTTCGATCTGCGGTTCAGCCATAATTTAATATAAATATCTAGTTTTCGTGAGTGTGTTTTTTATTGTATATATATATTTTATATTGTTGGAAATTGGTAAGATGAAATGCAAGTTGTGTAGTTTTAACAGTATTCTTATCTTTTTTAGTTGCTTATTTTAGCATTTATACAAGACTTTTAAATCTGAAATACGGACACATTTTTGAAAAGAAAGACTGAAAGTGAGGTTAATGTTGGGGCGAGTACAAGCAGGTCTTCTTCAATTGAAGGAGATATGCAAGGCAACAAAAATGCCGAAAATAAACGTAAAAAGATATCCGAATCAGTTCGGCATTATTCGGAAGAATATCTGAAGTTTGGTTTTACATGGAGCGGTAGTCAAGATGTTCCTATTCCGAGATGTATTGTATGTGGTGAAAAATTGGCTAACAGTGCAATGGTCCCAGCTAAGTTACAGCGACACCTTTCAACAAAACATTCTTGTCTAACTTCGAAAGGTAAAGATTATTTCGAAAGATTGCTGAAAAATCAAGAAGTGCAAGCAACATGCTTTCGAAAGAGCGTTACAATTTCGGATAAAGCGCAAATCGCTTCTTATAAAGTGGCAGAACTAATTGCATTGAAGCAAAAGCCGCATGATATCGCAGAATCGCTAATTTTGCCCGCATGTTTAGAAATTGTTAAGATTATGTTTGGCAATGAAGCGCAGCGAGACGTCCTAAAAATTCCCGTTTCGGACGATACGATAAAAAGAAGAATTATAGATATGTCAGGTTTTATAGAGAACGCAGTGACGGCGAAATTAAGTACAAAAAATTTTGCGCTGCAAATTGACGAATCCACTGACATAAGTGGCAAAGCCCAATTAATCGGATTTATTCGCTTTGTTGACGACACTGAAATAATAAATCAGTTTTTATTCTGCAAGGAACTTATTGGTCACGCAACTGGAGAAGACATATTTAATTCAGTATCATCTTATTTGGAAGAATGGAAATTATCCTGGGAAAATTGCGCAGGAATCTGTACTGATGGAGCTCCAGCCATGCGTGGCAGTATTAAGGGATTTTGTAGTCGAGTTAAAGCAATAAATTCAAATATAGTCTCTACTCACTGCTTTCTGCACAGGGAATCTTTGATTTCGAAGAGTCTACCAGCAAACTTAAAGTCTGTTTTGGAACAAGTCGTACATATGGTGAATTATATTAAATCGAGACCATTAAAAACCCGTATGTTCAAACAACTTTGTAACACCATGGAATCCAAATATGAATGTTTGCTTTTGCACTCTGAAGTGAGGTGGCTCTCAAGAGGAAAAGTGCTAACCCGAGTTCATGAGTTGAAACAGGAATTGCTAGTTTTTTTTAGACAAGAGGGTAATGATGTATACGTAAAATATTTGGAAAATGATGCATGGTGTACTAAGCTAGCATATTTAGCCGATATCTTCAGCTACTTAAATTCAGTCAATACATCTCTTCAAGGAAAAAATGAAAATATTCTGACATCCACAGACAAATTGCTAGCTTTCCAGAAAAAGCTTTTGCTTTGGAAAAATCGTATTGCTCAAAATCGCAAATTTGATATGTTTCCATTATTAGCAACGGAAAATATTGTTAACATTAACGAAATGATTTCAAATGTGGCAGAGCATTTGTCAATATTGCAAGACAAAATAACTCATTACTTTCCATCTCTTAATATTGAAGACTTTGATTGGGCGCGAAATCCATTTGGTGAATTTGATATAATGAACCAAGATTTTTCTATTCAGGAAGCAGATGAGTTTATTAATATATCAACGGATCGAACGTTACAACTAAAATTCAAAGAAGAAGGAGTGGAAAGGTTTTGGATTTCCGTCGAGAATGAACATCCATTTATTGCAAAACGAGCGTTGAATATCTTGTTGCTCTTTTCGACGTCCTATCTGTGCGAACTTGGATTTTCAACTCTAACAAATATTAAAAGCAAAAAAAGAGAAAGACTTACCAATTTAGAAGAAGAAATGAGAGTAGCGCTCTCTTACATAAAACCCAACCTTGAGGAAATTTGTAAAGGTCGTCAAGCGCAAATTTCTCATTAAAATAAGTTACCATGTAATATATATCTTTATTTCAATTAAATATTAATCTTCCAATTATTTTGTGTGATTTACATTAGATTTACAAATTTTATGATAATGGTGTTCCGCCAAAATCGAGACCACTTAAAAGTGTTCCGTGATCCCAAAAAGGTTGAGAGCCACTGCTTTAAATTTTGGGGTTCTTTACATGAAGCCCCTTGGGCATCAAAATTTTCTCAAAAATGACTCTAAAGTTTCTCTTTGTATTTCTTTTAAGAGTACAGAGAAATACTCATCAAGAAGACCCATGCCAGATTTTCACTGTTGACTCTGAATTTTCGAAAATAACAAAAGTTAGTTTGTTCGGCATAATCCTACAATTATAAGAATGAAGATAGCGATTTAGCGATTTATTCTTAAAATGAAAATTGTTCTGCTTAAATAGTTTTTTTTTATTTGTCATCAATTTTTTGGAAATGTTAGTAATTTTTGCGAAATTTTGCGAGAAATATGGGCAATAAAAAAAATTACAAAAGATTTTCTTACAAACGGCTCGAACATTTTTCTTCAAACTTTTTGAATGGATTCACTACCCATTCACTAAATTCCCACTAAATTCACTAACTGATGTTCAGGTATCTAGCCTTCTAGTTTTCGTTGCAGTTTCAGCAGGATCAGTTTTTCAAAAGCTTTAGAGAGGAGAGGCAGCAAACGAATTGTTCTGTAGGATGTGGGTTCTTGCGGAGGTTTTCGGATTTGAGGGTTAGAATGATCTGAGCGCATTTCCAAGATTGTGGGAAATATTCTAGGCGCAATATTGCGTTGAACATTGAAGTGATGAGGGATATTTTTGGTGTTGAAGTGATGAGGGGCTTTTCGGGGTAAGTTTTATATTATTCTACCAGTAATTAAATTATAACCAGGTGCTTTGTTTGGATGAAAAGTTCTGAAGATATTCTTTATATTCTTCGAAGTAAATGGAGCTATCGGAGGTGACATCTGAAGAGGTGCTTCTAAATATTTTATATTTTCTTCGTCAAGTTTTTGCGTACTGTGATCACTTGTTGGAATAGGATGAAAGACGTTAGTTAAATGCTGAGCAAAGCATTCAGCTTTTTCAAGATTAGTTTTTGCTCAGATCTCGGCGTATCTGAAGAGTGCCACATGCTATTTTGATCTTTTAAGTCCCTTTGCAACCTTACACAGCGAGTATTCATTGGTTGCTTGCGGAGAGGTATTATTTAATACTTTTGTAACGATGGAGAATTATATTCCTTAATTATAAACAGACAATTACAAAATGTGTATAATTTTAATGTTATTATTATTATTTATTGTTATTATTTAGTCTTGCTGTTCATGAAACAGGCAAATACGTCTGAGGAACGTTGTGCGTTTTAATTTTTTTAAATTTTGAACTGTCTATAATTAAGAGATATTACGAGTATAATTCATACTATTATTTTCTTTCTGTTAATTTAAAGTAATTTTCCCTTGACTCCAGTTCTGGAAGGTAATATCATGTGAACACGGCATTGAGCGTACTGGGGCCGTGGAGGCTGCGTCCTTTCTGCAGTTGGAGCGCGTCAACGTTTACTACAACGAAGTTTCAAGTAAGTAATTACGTGGCGATGTCCCGACAGCGAACTGTACATAATTTGTGCTACACACTGCATACCATACCATAATGGTCAAGTTTTCTAAACCTGACCATTATTGTTAGATGTCGCTGCGTATTTGGCATCCTATATTGGTGGCTTCGAAATCGTTATTTTATTTTCATGTTCTCTGTTTAAAACATTCGAGATGTACATTAAAGAAAATTGTGATTCAGGTGTACAAGGAGTTTGTAAACATTCGATCCAGAGTTATTAATTCATTTCATTAGAGTTTCATTTAGAGGTGATTATCGCTTATGAATTATTTCGAAGAGTTGTATATGCGAGGGGTTTAGGGTGCGTCAGAAAAGTTTCTGGATAGTTTTCTGCGGATTCGTACTCCTTTTGGATTTTTTCCCTAATTGAAAGTGGAGGGTTTGTAGGATTGAAGGATTTGTGTGGTAAAACTTAAGGGCGGGTTATTTGATGTTAGTTGTAATGGGGGTAATAGAAAATGTTTACAAATGGTATGTTCCAATAACATTAAAAAATGCAGTTCGTGAGGAATTAAAATTTATTATTCTTAACTCTCTTATTAACAAAGCTAATTTAATTAAAAATGTAAAGGGTCCCTCATCCACACATGAGACAGATAATGTAGAATACGGCATACCTTGTTTAGACTGCGATGTAACTTACGTTGATCAAATAAAAAGACATTGTAAACAACGAGTTCTGGAACATAAGAATAACATAAAAAAAACTTCATGGATGACTTGACTTGGAAACTCAATTCTATTTCCAAACATAGAGTAGAATTATCTCATAATTTAAATATCAAAAACCAAAAATTCTGGACCGTGAGACTAGAAGAGGAGCGATAATTATTTCAAAAATTTTATTTATAAAGTTAAACAAAACTATAAATTCGAATGTTGAATGCAAGTTATTTACTTCTGAATATGAGTCAATATGAATGAAATTAAAAATTTCTTCTTGGCTGTCCGGAAGACATGAACCCGGGCTGCGGATGCATTTACACATGAATTAAACATTTTTTCATGTTTTTATTTTAGAATAAAAAGTGCTATAATTATGGCAGTGATTTATATGCATTTGCAATTTTTTCTGTTAACTAAAACATCCCGTTTCAACAAATTTTATACATTTTGAGGCATTTAGAATCAATTTAAGCTATTTTTATTTCGCATATATCACCATAATTTTTATCACCATATATCACCAACATTTTAGCATATTGGGGCCATATTTGCATATTCACCCATCATTCACAAAAAGAGCATATTCACCCCTCATTGCGAGATATTTCAATGAATCAATGAATATTCTTTGGTTGAGTGGAGTTCAGAATGAAAAGGTTCTACTATTTCTGTCGGATGGTGCTCCTTATATGTGAAAATTAGGGGCTGCGATAAAAGTTCCCTATCCTAAACTTCATCTACCTTGCCTTGCTCACGCTTTTCATCGTGTTGCAAAAACTGTGAGATTTCAATTTCCATATATTGATCAGTTAATATCAACTGTCAAGAAAGTATTCTTGAAGGCTCCAAGTCGTGTGGATGTTTTTAAGACAAATTACCCTGACCTACCTCTACCAGTCGTCACATGGTGGAGTACTTGGTGGAAGGCAGCTGAGTATTATTCCAACTACTTTGATCCAATAAAAAAAGTTCTAAGTTACCTGTGGATTATTGATGTGGAGCGATCGTTCATTTAAAGCGATTTTGAGGCCAAATAGACGCTCGTTTGAGTTTGGGATCTTGAAAAACGTGTTTGCAATTGCAACAACTTTGCAAGTGATCAATAGACTTTGTTCAAGGTATGTCTTATTTTTTCAATTTAGCAACATTTCTCTTTTAAACAAATATCGTTGGCTCACAAGTCAAAAGCATTAAGTCGAGATTTTCAAGTTTTAGGTTATTTGATTATTGTGTTCTAGATTTTATTATAATTGAGAGGTAGTCATATTTTTGTTTCAATCCTATATTTTTTTATTTTGTGAAATGTACCTTAACTGCATCTCCCATTATTTTCCTAAGAAATGAGTGCTCTTCGAAATTAAGCCCTTGAATTAATGTTTGTCGCTTGTGAAAATTTATAAAATTTCTGTATCTTTTTTTGCTATAAACATATTTTCCACATTACACTTTTTATTTATTGCATGAACTTACACATTACACTACCCTATTTCGCATATTTTTCTTTTTTAATTGCATATATTACCAAATATATTTACATATATATGTGTATATTTCGCTTTTTTTATTGCAAATAAATCACAGCCCTAGTTATAATAAATTAAGATACGGTGAGTCGGAATTTCTATTCATTACTGTATCTTGTACAATTTAATTTGTACAAAGTTTATCAATATAATTTTAAGGTTATTTATTTGTTGTTACTATTTAGTTGTACATGATAATGCAATTTAATTGGTCTGAGAAACGCCATGTAATACACAATTATTACGAATTGACTGTCTATAATTGATAGATACTGTAATCCATAAATATCTAATTTTTACATTCTTGCATTCGTCCCTGAATACGAAAATATAGATAATTCATGCTCATATATGTAGCAAATTACTTCCTTTAAAATGTCATATAGCCAAATTTACGTTTTTGGGACGTTGATAACGAAAAATTGGTTTACAACAAAATGTCACTTTTCGCTTGTGTGATTGTGTGATTACGTGTGGACAATACTAGAGCCCAGACGTTTCTCCGAAATTCATATTTCCCGACCGATGTGGCCGAACTGGAGGCCCTGAGAATTTTAAACATATATTTTCATTTTTGGGGTACATTATAAGAAATTGTAACGACACTTTCAAAATTTACCCATAAATTTTCAGCCCCAAATTTTCAGTTAATTTTTTCTCAGTTTTTCTGTTTCTAAGTTTTTCTCAGAGCAAAGTACGGTTATAAAAATGGTCCAGGTCCGATTTTCGTTAAACTCTCTACTTTTTAGAAATTAAAAACTTTTCCGGCCTCTTCCTACAACTACAATATGGAAATCGAGATTTTAAAAAATTAAATCTGTTCTTCAAATTAGATCTTTATGTAATTTATGTGCAATGTTTTCAAAATGTAAGTACTTTTCGCAAAATTTTGCATTTAAACACTGACTACTTTTAAAAATTAGCTAATTTAAAAAAGAATGTCACAAATCTGCAATTTTTTTACTCGAACTCGTCCAATTTTCATTCAAACCTAATTTTAGACACCTTACTTGTACATCTTTCTTTTTAAAGCGCCGAGAAGGTAGTTGGGTCTACTCAGGCATTCGGTGAATTCTTTATGTTATTTTAAATTTGGTACCCTTTTTATTGGCCATCGTTTTCAGAAGCGGGCCGGCTTAAGTGGGTCAGGGCATCAATTTATGTCAGTGTACTTCTGACTGGGAGGTCGTCCAAGAGATCGTGTCCCCACGGTGGCAGGATTTTCGACATAGCTGCTAGGTCGAATTCATCTGCTGTCTGGAGGAGAATTCTAGCGAGGCCGGCTGCTCTGATCGGTAATTTTCCGTGGTTTCTCCGATTAACACCAGGCGAATGGCAGAACAGTACGCCTAACAAACGGACTGCGTGCGATCTTTCCCTTCCTCTTCCTTCTTGGTTGGTTGATTGTTTAGTGATTCCGGGCGTGTCAACAACGTAGGTCATTAGTTCCGTAAGTGTAGTGCATGTTTTTCCTCTGAAGATGGCAGTGATCTTCCCCCGCTGGATAGCGAGATCCGGCGCCGACCAACTGTCGGCTAGCGGGGTTTCTCCCGAACCAGGACTCTCCCACCAGCGGAGCACCACCCCAGCCGGGACAAGCTCTAAGCTCCCGACCGGTCTCCAAGAATTTGTGGAGGGTAAGAGTGTGTGTAAGGGGACAGGATAGGACAAGGAAGAGGAAGGAAAGATCGCGCGCGGTCCGTGGCCCGTTTGTTAGGGTACTGCTCCGGTATTCGCGTGGAGTTGATCGGAGAAACCATGGAAAGCTGCCGATCAGAGCAGCCGGCCGCTAGAATTCTCCTGCAGACAGCGACTGAATTCAACCTAGCTGAAAAGCTAGTGTCGAAAATCCTGCCGCCGTCAGGAGTGGAACCTACGATCTCCCAGTCAGAGGCGCTGCAGTGACATCAGTTGATGCACTGAGCTACCGCTCCCGGTCCTCTTCCTTGAGCTATTCTCACCCAATACTTAAAAACACACGTGCACTACAATACCACACACATCGGGAGACTAGCCGGGAGCTGCGAGCTTGTCCCAGGCTGGGGCGGTACACAGTTGGCGGGAGATACCTTGTTGGGGAAAACCCCGCAAGCCTACGTGTAGGTAGGCGCCAGAACTCGTCATCCAGCGGGGGAAGATCACCACCATCTCCCGCAATAAAACATGCACTACACTTACGAGATTAATAGGGACTAATATTTACTGTAGCATTTGATACGCCCGGAGACACTAATCAATCAATCCAGCAGCGGGCGCATCCGAGAGAAGCCACTTCGTGCCCCGGGCGGTGCTTTTCGACCTGGAGCCCGGCCCGCTCGAGGCCGTCCGCACGGGCCCGCTGAGCCAACTCTTCCGCCCCGACAACTTCGTGTTCGGGCAGTCGGGCGCGGGCAACAACTGGGCCAAGGGCCACTACACGGAGGGCGCCGAGCTGGTGGACATTGTGCTGGACGTGGTGCGCAAGGAGGCGGAGAACTGCGACTGCCTGCAGGGCTTCCAGCTCACGCACTCGCTGGGCGGCGGCACGGGCTCCGGCATGGGCACGCTGCTCATCTCCAAGATACGCGAGGAGTACCCGGATCGGATCATGAGCACGTATTCCGTTTTGCCGTCGCCAAAAGTAAGTTGTGAGAGTATAGCGGTAAACTGTATACCTAGTTGGGTTTTAATTTTAAGAAAAATACAAAACTGAATATATACTGAAATGTCACGGGTGTAATATTTAGAACCTCTATTTTTCTGCTACGATACACTATCGTTCACTGAGGTGAAAAAAGTCTTGGGATACCTCCTAATATCATGTCGAACCTCTTTTTGCCTGGCGAAGAGCAGCTACCCGACTCAACCAGCCGTTGGAAATCCCCTTCAGAAATATTGAGCCATGCTGCCTCTGTAGCCGTCCAGAATAGGGAAAATATTGCCGGTGCAGGAGTTTGTGCACGATGTGACCTTTTGATTATGTCCCATAAATGTTCAATGAGATGCATGCCAGGCAATTTTTATGGCCAAAGCATTCACTAGAATTGTCCAGAAAATTCATCAAACCAAACGTGAAGAATTGTGGGCTGGTGGCGCATTGTCATCCATACAAATTCCATCGTTGTTTGGGAACATGAAGTCCATGAAATGTTGCAAATGGACTCCATATAGCTGAAGCATTTCCAGTCAATGATTGTTTCAGTTGGACCAGAGGACATGGTCCATTCCATGTAAAAAATGCACACACCATTATGGATCCTCCGCACAGTGGCTTGTTGACAACTTGGGTCCATAATTTCGTGCGGACTGCACCATTCTCGAACCCTACCTTACCTGCTCTTTGTTTGTGTTTCTCCGATGTTTGTCAAGTTTAACAGGCCCAGGAAGACATCTATTTGTATCAGCGAATTGAACACCTAAACGATGCGCACCTCAGCCAACTCCATTCACTTCGATTTTTTCCCTTTGTCTTATGCCTCCTACTCACCACTATTAAAGCGATTGTGGCATCAGGACAATTCTTTTGGTCAGAGTTGACTTTCACGCCACAACTAATGTAGCCGACGTTAGAACCCGCAATACCTTTCTTTGGCTTCTTATTTTGGATTTATCTCATCATTTATTATCCTAGATATTATCCAAAACTGGATATATTGTTAGCGACGTTAGGGAATATCATCAGGTTTGAAAGTAAAATTCTCCTGATTCGTGAAGGCAAATTATTGACAATGTCATTTCGTAATTCACTTTTATTTTTTATAGTTTACCATGCAGTTTAAGGTGAAATATTGATGGCAATTATTTGCTCATATTGCGTGCAAATGTAAATTAGAATCTTGGAAAAAATGCCTATTTGTAAGATTGCTTCATTGAAAACATTTGACTTAATAAATCTTTTAATTTAATTACACTGAACATTATTCTTTAATTCATTTCACAGGTATCTGAATCTGTAGTCGAGCCTTATAATACTATTTTATCATTTAATGAACTACTGGAGGACAGCGATGAAACATTTTGTGTGGACAATGAAGCTCTCCACAACATATGTTTCCGGATACAAAAGCTTTCACAACCGAATTACAACGATATGAATCATCTCATTTCTCTGGCAATGTCTGGAGTCACCACGTGCTTCCGATTTCCAGGACCTTTGAACACGGATTTGCGGAAGCTTGCTGTGAACCTCGTTCCTTTTCCTCGCCTTCATTTTTTCGTTCCCGGTTTTGCTCCATTGATGGCGAGAAAACAGGAGGAGTATGAAGCCTTGTCCGTTTCCCAAATCATCCGACAAATCTTTGATGCCAGAAATTTGTTGGCCGCTTGTGATCCGCATCACGGTCGATATCTTACTGCTGCTGTAATATTCAGGTACATTAAGCATATTCTGTCTTCATATATAGAAAAGCATATTTTAGAACAATATTTCTATGCGCACTTTCATAAAGTGTCTTATGGAATTATGACTTACGGAATTTTGGAATTTGAGGAACTTAAAAGAATTATATTTATAAAACATTATTAAAATATACTGCAAGTATAGAACGAATGCAATGCATTTTCAAGTACCGTAGTTTGAATGTTCTACTATTTGGCTCATATTAGTTATTAAAATAATTCCATATCGGAAGAATATTCTTTATTGAAATAATTGTGTATTATTCCTTAATGTACTATATTGAGTGGATCGTGATGTTCTAGAGGTCAACTATCTGCAAAGGAAGTCGATGAAGAAATATCAATGGCACAGAACAAGAACAGCAGATATTTTGTTGACTGGATTCCAAATAATGTGCAAACTGCAATGTGTGATATTCCACCCCCTGGTTTAACAATTTCATCAACCTTCATTGCTAACAATACTGCTGTTCAAGAGTTGTTTGCGAGAATCTCAGCTCAGTTCGCTCTCATGATAAAAAAGAAAGCCTTTCTACATTCCTATTTGGGTCAGGGGATGGATGAAATGGAGTTTTACCAAGCAGAAAGCAATGTCATCGACCTCATCTCAGAATACCAAGCTTATCAGGTAAAATATTTGTATTTGTTTCGAGTCTTTCATTTTACTTATGACATCTGTATCGAACTCAACTTATCGTACAGAAAATGCATTTCCATGGAAATAAATACACTTGTACCAATCTTTAATTTTGTAAAAATTGTTTTGCTTCTTGAATTCGAAATAAAATATAAACTGTATATAAAGGAAATTCTGAAATTATGAAAACATTGAGGGATGGTGCCTGCAACTGTAATGTGTGACAGGATCATAAAAATCTATTGTACCTATCAATAAATATTGTTTAGTTGTAATTTTATTGGAATTGTAATTTAAGATTTTGACATAATATTATAAAATGCTGTTAAAGTATGATGTGTTAACACATGAAAATCTCTAAATATTAACTCGAAACATTGGCAAAAAAATAATTTTAAATACAATTTGTCACCCTTGGAACTAAGAATATGTAATAAATTTAAATAAACATGTTTGTTAGACAAAAGACAGGTTTGTACAGACTGTGCATTTAAAGAGCATTTGCATTTAAAACTGATGCGTTCCCGGCTGTTCTAAACTCTTTTATTCCATAATATTTGTAATGTTCTTAGGTGAACATCTGAGTAACCAAACATAAAATGTGTTTACTCTTTTTTGTAATCCATAATACATTTCGAAACATTTAATATCATTCTTTAATATGTTTAGGAAGCCGAAAGCTACGTGGAAAATGATTTTGAAGATGAAGACGTTGCTAATAGTGAAACTGAAATTGAAGGTGAGGTTGAAGATAGTACTTCAAATCGTTTAAGAGATGAAACTTCTTATCTCCATGGATTTTACTGCATTTATTCAGGAAACTATGAAGAAATCAATGAAACCTGAAACCTTGTTTGCATAAGCAACATAGGAAAACTTTATTTAATCCATAACAATGTGTTGAGTGAAACTGCATCGTCTTTCAATTACTGATAACTGTTAGGTAAATTAGGACCATTTTATTATCTCACGAGAATTTTATAATTTTTCATCGAATATGTTGTTTATGTAAATACGTCTGTCAAAAATATTTCTTAATTTTTCTTTATAATTGAGGCGATTAGAACAATAATGTCAGATCCCAACCGACCTCACATTTTCAGTTAGAACTATGACGGTAAACTCCTGCCATATACCTATCATATGCTGCAATATAAAATGTAATGGGATACGGCAAACATTTGTCCGAAGTGAAAATGAACGTTGATGAAAACAGAAAAAATCATTTTTCTCAAAACCAACTTCCGTTGGCATCTGTCGTTATTGTTCTGGGGGACCTCAATTATTCTGTGTCAGCGCCCGAAATAAGTTAACTTTGATAGTTTAAAGAAAATAAAATACAAGAATTTTTTCAATGCGCCAGTTTTATTTATTAACCTGTATTAGGTGTTCCCCGAATATTTATCATAATCATCTATTAGACAGGAAAAGGAGTGATTAAGATTCATTTTGTCCCACATTCAGCCTATAGTACAGAATGTAAAATAACTTTGAATAACGTAATGATATTACTTCTATCCCCACCCACGCTCAGCTTTTCTCAACCCTATCCCCTCCCTCACCCCTCCGACGGTGGCAGGATTTTCGACACTAGATTGATATCTACGACGAATTTAGTCGCCGTCTGGAGACGAATTCTCGCGGCTGGTTCCACTGATCGGTAGTTTTCTGTGGTTTCTCCGATTAACACCAGGCGAATGCCGGAGCAGTACCCTAACAAACGGGCCACAGGCTGAGCGCGATCTTTCCTTTCCCTTCCTTGTACTATCCCCTTACACACACACTTACATGCACTACACTACCACACATGTCGAGAGATCGGTCAGGAGCTTAAAGCTTGACCTTAAAGCTTGAAGCTTAGAGCTTAAGAGCTTAAAGCTTGACCACCGCCTGGGGCGGTGCCCCACTGGTAGGAGATATCTGTTTAGGGAAAAATAGCCAGTAGCCGGCAGCTAGGACGGGGCAGGATCTCACCATCCAACGGGAGATCACGACCTTCTCGTGAGGAAAAGCATGCCACACACTTACGAGACTAAAGACCTTAGCTGTTGACGCCCTCAGAATCATCCTCTGACCCGCCCCGCTCCGCTACGATCAGTTTTATACCCCGTTCCTCCCCGTCCCAACTCGCGTCACCAACCATGCCCCGATCCCACCAACCGCGTCACCAACCATGCCCCAATTCAATGTCAGTTGCAATAATTGCAACAGACATTGAATTATTGGAGCGACTTAAATTTAAGAGGGAATTACAAGTGAAATTGAATATTTCATATGGAAATTTGCGAACATAAAACAGCGGGGTTGTTCAAACACCCAGAGAAGGTTATGAAACGTAACTAGAGTATTGAGATAATGAACCAGGAAGCCGTGGCTTTGCTTACCATTCGTGACGTTGGAAAATAAAGATTCCTCATTAATGTTTACATATCTAGCTGTCAGGACTCATATATGTACTGAGGGTTCATAAGCTAGATCCTGGAATATAGATCTGAATTGCTAAATGTTTTGCAATTTTCAAAATTACAGAGTTATCCGTAAATAAAACCAGCAACGCTTGTTTACCGTCCTTTGATAGATATGAGGAGAAAAGTTGAGAAAAAATGTTTAAAAAATTAAAATTGTCTATAGTTCACACAAAATTTATCGCATGTTTTCGAAAAATAGTACATGAACTTATTTGAAGATCTGTCTTTAGAGAATATTTCATTCAGGAAAAAAATATCTTATCTTTAATATTCTACTTGTAGGAAGACGCCGAAAAAGAATTACACTTTTGCAATATTCGAAACATAAGGGAATTGAACGAAACTAAGACATGCAAAATTCTTTTAACCGTCATTTACTCTATCCAAGAACAAAGATAATAAAAAACTTTGAAATTGTTGGAAAAATTTTAAAAATGTTGAGGCTTTATATAAAGTACTCCCAAAAATTAAAATATCTCTTTCAAACCCAGAATATCTGGAGTTTATTTAAATCGATGAGGACATATCAATTTTGGAGAAAATAGGCCGAACGATTTAGGCCCTAGGGTTGACCACAGATGACGGACGGACCAAAGGACAGACAGACGGACGGTCAGATGGCCGAACGGACAGACTGACAGGCGGACGGACAGACACACGGACAGACGTTTTGTTGTCAATCGATTTTGCGGCATCAAGGATCCACAAAACATGGATTTTGACTACACAACCTGTTAGATGAAGTAATATACAATTTATATGAAGATTAGAATTTGTCCACTTTTTCTGTACTAGGGCCCGGCAATAAGAGTTAGTCAGTGGTAAGATCGCCGTTTTCTGGTGCACGACTATAATACCTTCTCTTCTTACGCAGTGAGGGGAAAAAATAAAAAGTGCGTAAGTAACGTCATCTAAAGATGTGCAATTGAATGAAGTTAAGCAAATCTATTCAAGCCAGAAGAGTAAATATCGTTGGAAAATTGGGCCGTTACTTAAAATGTGAAGCAGCAAAGATGCACACCAAAAATTACGTATGTTGGGATGTAGCTGTAGAAAACTTATAAAAATTCCACATACTAGTATTCTCTATTCAAAAAATAGATAACAGAAAAACATTTCTGTTTCATTTCGTCCAGTATTAAGTCTCGACGACTATTGACATTAAGGATGTTTACAAATTCTAGAACAATACAATCACACACAAACATGTTTCTCAAAATGTAATTGAAATGGGTTATATTCACTGTGCTCTGTAACTTTTACGGAACTGTGGTGACGGAATTATTCTGTTCACCTTAACTTAAAAACATAATCCAATACTTATAATTAAAATCACGAATTTTTTTGTGAAATGGCCGATGCATCAGACGATTTTTCGACATTGCGTTTATATACTCAATAATATTTGTCTTTAAATACACTCTTCGAACGCACGGAATTGGCTATTTTCGCTCCGCAGACAGTAACCTCTTACTCGCGTGTTTTCTCAAAGGGAATTGTGTAAGTCTTTCAAAAGATACATAGCAAGCCTCACAATGAAATACTGAACAAATGATAGCAGATTTGAAATGAAATGACGGCAGCGTTGATTCAATTAATTTGATGATGTTATTAATACATTCGTGTTTATACTATAAAATCGGTTAATAACAAACGATAAAAACTCTTGGACTGATTAATTACCTTTCCCCTTTCATTTAAAGAAACAATCACGAAATTTTCAATCATTCTATTCAACCAAATTTCGTGATTGTCTCTTCAAATAATAGTGGAAAGGTAGTGGGCCCCAGACATTTATATATTATATATAATATATTATATATTATATATACTAGTGAAAGCGCGTCAAAATTTGACGGTGAGATCTGAGATAAATGTAAAATACTGTGCCCAGACTAATGTTCACAAAATGTTGCATTGTTTGGATCTTCAGTGTATAACGAAAATATCTGTGATGTGGAGTTCCCAAAATTTTGAACACGTATGGCCCATGACCAGGTAGCAATGCAATATCGGCGCCAAATGACACAAAAGAAAGAGCACTATTATACTGACGGATATTATTTCTAAAGTTTTTTGATGTGTCATCAACTCCTACAAACAACTTTGATTTATTCTGGTATATTGCTCGAAGATAAACTTATTTTCCCATTTAAGCAACACAGAGTAAACTCGTTTGCAGAATTTCTCTCAAATGCAAAGAACAAAGCAGAACAAAACTCACATTTCATAGTCAACGACCCACCAGAAAACGAAATGACCTCACTATCACGACACCTACGCTGACTTTCTCTTTCCCTGCGTCCAGTTACGTTCGCGTCTTTTGGGACGCGTGGGCAACGATTCGGAATTTGACATAACCTGTAAACAACTTCACTGCTTCAGTACAACCGAGCAAAACCCACTGTCCGAATGTTCTTTACAAAATACACCACAAAAGCAAATACATGCAAACTGTCAACGCCACAATGCAATTATTACACTGAAACAAAACTTTGACGAATTGTAAACAAATTTCAACAATCAAAACAAAAAAAAGCAGCGCCACCATGAAACAGCGTGGACATCTATCGACTCATGTATATCGATTTTGAAACAGCCTTCCTTTGGAAGAAAACAATTGACTATTGAGAAGCGTACTATTAAAGAATGATTTAATTAATTAATTTACACCGTAAGTGTTGGTGAATCAACACAAACAATATCTGATAACACATCTAGGGATCATATTCTTTCATTTAAAAGAAAAATACAACAATCGGTTCAGTAGAAGCTCTAAACGAAGCCATTGCAGAATACCTTATTTTTTTAAATATATAGACTAGTTATTATATATTATAAAATTCGTATGGAATTGGGAACTATACCACACTTTTAAATACACTTTCTTCTATTTCAAAAAACTAGTAGTGCTAAAACAGCCTATACTTTCCCGTCCGTATTTTCATGCAAAATTACGCGAAAAGTACTCAAATTTTCGAAAAATTGTACATGACCTTATTTTAAAATCTATCTTAAAAGAACAGATTTCTTTAAGAGAAAAATCTCTGTCTTTAATATTTTAGTTTTAGTAAGACTCCGACAAAAATTCGAACTTTTGCATTTTTTGAAAAATCAGAGTTCTCAACGAAAATGATACCTGCACCATTCTCTTAAACGTCCTTCACACTATCCAACAAAAAATATAATCAAAAACATTGGAGCCTCCTTTTTTTAATTTTCAAAATGTCCCAGGGGCTATATGTAAAATACCCCCAGAATTAAACTATGGGTTTTAAATTCAAGGAGCTGCAACATCAGCCAGATCGATAGGGGAATATCAATTTTGGAGAAAATTGGCGAACAGTTGAGTCGCGAGCGTTGTACACCGACAGACGGACGGGCAGACACGACGTTTGGCCGCCATTCGATTTTTCGGTATCAAGAATTCACAAAACACAAATTCTGGTTTCATCACGTGTTAGCGGACTTTTTTTCTAAATTTAGCAACTGGATTTGTTCACTTTTTCGGTACCAGGACTCTGCAATAAGAGTTTTTCTGCCAAAAGTTCACCCTTTTTCGACCAGCATTACATAGTTTCCTCTCTACTCCGTAGCGAGCAGATAAAAATGGATTTTACGATCGAAAATGCAAGATTGTGTTGTCGAGGTGAATCCAAAACTTAACTTCCAATACAATACTGTAGTAAAGGGGGGAAAGTAATAAAGGAATCAGTAGTTCCAAAAATAGTAGATATTCCCCGAGTAATGAGTAACTTTTTCTTCTACCTGTCGAAAATGTACGCCACGCGCTTCATCGTGAGGTAATGACCCCGATTATAAATTAATCATTGACAAGAAAATAGCTTTAAAAATATTTTAACAATATTAATTAACTGCTGGTAGTTCTTTAAGAAAAAACAAATTTTAATTTTACAAATCTCATTATTTATAAATTATGATTTTTTTCACCTCATCTACCGGAGATTAAATGTTAATATATTTTATGTTTCAGGATTTTCGAGAGGAGAAATTTATGACCGTATCTGACAGTATTAAAATAGATAATGAAGCATTTTGGGTAATAGTATCCAATTTTCATTCACCACAAAGGTGGCGCTGGATATCAACTGATGTCACTGCAGTGTTTCTGACCGGTGATTTTCGAAACTAGCCATGTAGCTAGATCGAATTCAGCCGTTGTCTGGAGAAGACTTGTAACGACTGGCTGCTCTGATCCGTAGTTTTCCGTGGTTTCTCCGATCATCACCAGGCGAATGCCAGAGCAGTATTCTCACAATCAGGCCACGGACTACTCGCGATCGTTTCTCTTTCTCGTCCTATCCTCACCTGTTACTTACACACACTTACATGCACACACTGCTTGTCGGGAGACCATACGAGAGCTTAGAGCTTGCCCCGGCTAGGATGGTGCCCAGTTGGTGGGAGATAGCCAGTTGGGGAAAATCCACCAAAGCCGACGTAGGTGGAATCTCGCCATTCAGCGGGGAAGATCACCGCCACCTCCCACGATAAAAATGCACTACACTTACGGGTCGAATGGCCTTAGCAATTGACGCGCCCGGAATCACTAATTAATCAAGCAAAATCCATTTTCTATTCCTCCTCGACTGTAAGTTCAATTCACTCGAATTTGTACAAAGACCAAGTAGTTCTTCTGATCGACACCAGTTGCTTCGCGCAGCGGACGGTTGAAGAGCACCCATGTGGCCATCACTAAAACTACATTCGCAATGCTCAGCAACTCCACTCGTCGTTTGGCGCAAATTTTAAATTGCAGAAACTGAAAACATTTGCCCCTTTGATCCAATTTTAATTCTTCCAAATTTAATTCTAGTGTTATCTTTTCCCAACAAAGCAAAATTAAAACAATTATTCATCTAATTTAGTGATAATTTTTCCATGTTACATCATTCATGTATTAATGCCAAGATTATGATAATTTAATAAATGATATTGGCAGCGACTTCAAAATATTGTATGGATACTATAATGAACAGTGTAATATTTTAAATACAATTACATAAAAATAACAAAGCAATGTTTTAGGTGACATTATTTAGTTCTTTTTAGTGCTTTCCTGAAGTCGATCAATTTTTCCTTTCTCGCTCTTTCTTCATAACAAGAGAATTTTCTGTAATATTGTAATCGTGCGCTGGAAAACGAGAAATTTCGATCGAAAAACTAATATTGCCGGGCCCTGGTAACAAGAAGTGGTTAAGTTTTGTTCCTATACGTGTTCCTCTTACACTGGGTGTAATCAGAATCCATGTTTTGTGGGGCCTTGATACCGAAAAATTGATTGACGGTAAATGTCAGTCTGTGTGTTGTTGAACGGTTCAGTCGATTCTCTCCAAAATTAGTGTCCCCAAAAGTATTTAACGAACTGAAGCGGCTCCTTCGGGAGTTCTGCCTACTGTCGTCCCTGCGAGTTTAAAACGTATCTTGTAATTTTTGGGGGTTCATTACATGAAGCCTCTTTTACATTTTCAAAATTTTCTTAAAAATGGCTCCAAATTTTGTATTAAACCTTGTCCTCGAAAAAATGTTAAAGACCTCTAAAAGAATGGAATAGAAAAGGTCTCATTTTTTTTGAAACCCTTTGTTCCTCGAAAATTCCAAACGTTCACGTTTTTCGGTGTCTTCCAACTACCTTCCAACTACAATATTGAAGATGGAAATTTTTTCTTCATAAAGCCTATGGTCGAATGATATATTTTGAAATAATGTCATGTACATTTTCTCGAAAGTGTGAATAATTTCTGTGTAATTTTGTGTAAAATAAAGGGAGTTTTAAACATTTATTTTCTCAAAAAATAATTCGTTCCAATTTTTTTCTTTAGATTTTCTACTCGTATGTATCAAAGGGCGGTAAAAATTGGCTTTACTCTTATTTCCGAGGAAGTCTGTATTTTCGAAAAATGCAAAAAGGTAACTTGCTAAAATTACAAATTTGAAGAAAGATTTTTGCCATAAACAAAATATGTTCTAAAATATCAGATCTTTAAAAAAATAAGTACTTTTTTTTGCAAAAAAAAAAAAACTTTTCGCGCAATTTCTGCTTGCTGTTAATACGAATTATAAAAAAAACGTTTCATCAAAAGCTGTTTCAAATCTTTCCTTCAATTTCGTTTTCAGGAATCAAACTAGGAAAGCTTAAACGAATGGCGCATGTCTCATTTTCGTATTTCTCTGAATTTTCAAAATTTGCAAATTTAGAAATAATGCGAGAAAGTATGTACTGTTTGAGCACCAGTAGTCTCTTTCTCGCCTATATCGGGTGTTTATGCTAAGAGCCACAAACGATGAGAGCAGCGATAAGAGCGAAGCAACGAAAACGTCCACATGGAAACAGATGGAAGTGTTCATGTTGACAGCGCGCTGATCACGGGATCAGCGCTGCGACCCGCGATAAGAGCGAAGAAAACCCCTTGGTAGGTTTTCGCTGCTAGTATCGCTGTTCCGCACTCTTCACAGCTGGTCCACTTCAGGTGTTGTACATGTCGGATAACATGAATGCTGAGAAATTGATCACTTGTGTTATTGTTAGGAGTCAATTTTGGGACGAAAGGGACACAAATCGCCGTAATAGCTTCGTTTTAGACAAATTGTGTGCCGCAGAAATGAGTACATGTAAGTTTTAGAGGTTAGGTTACATTCGTTTTTCACTGAACGACAAGTATACAAATAATTACGGGATAACTGCCATTTTTATTGTTATGTTGTGTTGTGCAAAACTAATTGTTAACTTAGGTAAAGGACATAATCATCTGCCAGTGATAATGTTTTATTCTAAATCATTTTTTTGTATTGCAAACCCTCAGAAGGTTTGTTCACTTTGTTTGCCATAATCACCCATTTCATCTGTTAATGAATTTGTAAATTGCATCCACACCTTGTAAAACTATAGAAGAGAATTTATTGTAGTTGTGAGATATTGACCCAGAATGATTGGGATGATTAATTCTTGTGTGCTTGCTGCCCATGGCACACAATGTGGGTGCAATTCAAGGAAGTATAATTTATAACAGAAATTTTAAAATGAAACAAATGAACTTATTTTTAATTTTGTTAGTTTAATTAAACGATTGGGATGTTTTATCAGTGAATAACTATCACTGAAGAACAATATGAATAAAATGAAATGCCAGAAACAGAATATTTTTTTATTTTTAAACTAGAAAATGTATTGAAAAAGAATTATCTAAATTATTACTTTTGATAGTACATGTATCTCATTTCGTAGCACAACATTTCGAAAGGATGAAAATTGAATGTTTGCAATTAATTCAAAATTGAAGTGATTGAAATCAGCTAGTCCCAAGCCACAATTTGGCAAAATATTGAGAGGTTGCACTCTACAAAGCCGTCAGCCTTCCAGTTTTGTCATAGTTTTAGATTTAAGAAACAATTTTAAATAAAACAAATATGCCAATTACCTTTATCACTTCCCTTATAATCTGTTTTCCTTGGAATTCAGAGTAGTTTTTACTTCAGAATACAAAATCATTTATTTACCATGGTCTTTGCAAAACTCAATCATTTTAGAAGATATCCCTTGTACACTTGGATAATATTTCATGAAAAACTTACAAAATTTTGGGAGAGAGTGATATGTTATTCAGTCAACATGAACAGAGGACACCTAAAATATTAATCATATGGAAATGTTTTTAACATTAGATAGTTTATTGTACATGTAATCTTCAGACTTTACATTCAGTTAAATTAAACAGGCAAACCACCAAAATATAGGCTCTTTACAGACACAATAGGAAATAAATACTGAGAATTCAATTAAGATTGGTAGAACTAACAGCAAAATTACTGTCTTGGACAATATTAAAATGAGAAGAGTCCTTCCTTATATCAAGACAATAACAATGAATTTGAAGATGTTTTAATTTTTCTTATTTACTCCATGACAGATATTTTTCTTATATTACAGAATAAACAACAATAAAAAATACTACTTCAAATTAATTATCTTTAAATAAAAAATTATACTTCTCCTTTTAAATACTGAAAATGTACCAAACTGAAAACTGTTTTATAAGATGAAACTTGACAGACTAATAAAATATTAGAAAGACTATGAATAATAGAAATTGGCAGAATGGAAGAGCACTGCGCACATTTGAAATTTTCTGTACATAGTCACTTTTCTTCACACAATTTCACACTTGTCTTCACTGTTTTTATTTTTCATACAACCGGGCATAAAATACTGTTATGTTTGCGAGATTCACATAGGCATATAGTACACAATACATTTCCTTTCCTTCTTTGAAGACCCAATTCCATTTTTTTTTCTTAAACATTCATTCACATACAACCAAATTTCTTTCAAGAGACTAGGCTTCTTCTCTCTGTAAAAAAAAGGAAAGGCTATTGAGTTCCTCAAATGAAATCCATCACTAACCTCAATACTAAATAGTATACTATAGTTATAACCCTGTTGGAAATATACATCTGTTTCTCTTTAACAGTCAATGTAAATATGTTTATATGTATGACACTTAATTTTCCATAAACACTAATGTGCATTAACACTCATTATTGGAGCCATGGCAGCTTACCTTTATAATCATCGCCACTTCAGCCAGGATATCACTTTAGACAATTTTTTTACGTGTCTGACGTTCTAAAATTCTCTTCCTTATCACATTCATTGAAGAGTTTTTCGTCAAATGACGACGCATCGATGACAACGCCAAGAAAGATATAAAATAACAATACATTTCCAAAACAAATCACTATTGAATTCGCTCGCAGTATAAAAACTTCGAAATACGTACGCTCTAGGACTAACTCTCTCGACTGCACACAGCTGTTTGCTGTATGTTGCAGAGTCGAGAGAAATTGACACATCTCTCTCACCAAGCATGCCAATATCAAGCCAAGAAAAATACTTAAGGTGTAATGCTTCCATTGCATGGGGGAATGATGTTGAGGTTGACTCCTACTGCGCTTCAACATAAACGGTAACCAAAAGTTCCTAAGCCAATTTAAGTACATATGGCGGGTGATTTACGTAAGGTTGGTATTGAATTGACAAGTTAGTTTCGCCGAATGTTCTGTAGATGTCTCTGGTGGATTCGGAGTGGCGCTGCTTCGCACTGCTCCGACATGAACACCGCAGCGCTGCGATTTCGCAACACCTACTCTCTCTTCGCTCTCATCGTTTATCGCTGCTCCAACATAAACGCAGCCCCAACCCACTCTCGATCAACCGGCTTGGACTAGGTCTTGTACTGAACTCCAGGGTGAGTGGGGGGTTCACGGTGGTGCAGCGCTGTGTTATTCCCCCACTATATCCCCGTGGCACTCCGATGGAGTGTCCCCTTGTTGGGCTCCGTGGTGGGTGGGGACCACGGGGATGAATCTGATATCCACCTCATGGATACTAAACCTCCCCCGCCCTCTTCCGCAAGGAAGAGATGTCCGGAACGAACTATTGATTTGAATAGTTTCTTTTCGAAAAAAGAAGATAGGCTAGAGAAGCCTAGATTCCTCCTCATGGAATGCGCTCAGGAAGGAAAATCTTTTAAATTGATAAGTGCTGTCCGTTTAGCGCGCGCAGTTGAGGAAACGTATGGAAAGCTACAAGCCGTGGTGCGACAAAGGAATGGTACCATTCTCTTTGAAGCACGTTCGGACGACCAAATAGACAAGATCATGAAAACCAAGCAGATTGCCGGCCTCCAAGTGAAAATAACCACTCACCCAACACTTTACCTGTGTAAGGGAATGGTCAACCATGAAGACTTCTCTGCGGAGAGTGAGAAAGATTTAATCGCCTTTTTTAAGAGCCAGGGTGTGACGGAAGTGTATAGGATCAAGAGGAGGGAGCACGGGCGAGAAATCCTCACTTCCACTCTCATTCTGACGTTTAATCATCCAACTCTCCCTCAAAAGATCTCGTGCGGATTCTATAATATTCACGTACGGCAATATGGTCCCAACCCTTTGGGGTGTTTTAAGTGCCAGAGGTTCGGCCATACACAGCAGCGGTGCATGACAGATAACCCGGTGTGAGGTAAGTGCGGGAGAACGATGCACGAACCTGAACCCTGCGCAACTACACCGGATTGTGTTAATTGCGAAGGTGACCACCCGGCCAATTACAAGCAATGCCCTACTTTCTTGAGGGAACGCGCCATCCAGAAGATTCGAGCAGTTGACAAAGTGTCCTTTTCTGAGGCCAAACTTCGGTATCAGGCGAGGAACCGTGTGGATCTCTCTCGCTCCTTCTCCGATGCTGTGAAAGTAAAGACACCGAGGGTAGCAGCGGGCTGCCAAACGGAACGAGCTACAACTGGATCTGGGAAGAGCACACCATCCCTACCTTTTCGCGAGAAGCCATCATCCTCCCAGTTCCAGAGGAAGGAAAAGATCGATCACTACCTTCAATTTATTTATTTTAGAAATACTTTGATATTGGTCCCAATGACCTTAGCAGTTGAAGCGCCCTTTAAACCCAATCAATGTAACCAGAAAGCTACTGTTCAGAACATTCGTGATCTTTTAAGTAATACAGGTTGTTATGTAAGCACGAAGGCAGTTCGTAGGCTACTTCACGGTAGAGGTTTACGATGCCACCGACCAATAAAAATGCCGAAGTTAAAACAAAGCCATGATGAGAATGCGTTTATCTTGGGCTTTAGGCATAGAGATTGGACTGCAAGTGATTGGTCATAGGTAAGATTCTTTGTTCTAATGCTTTATGAATTACTTCTCTTAATTGGCCATTCTCTGTTACAGGATGTATCAAAATTTAAAAATATTTTCAATTACTGATTTTTTTCATATTTTTGACTACATTCATTTCCTTGTGCTAGTTTCTCAGGTGAGTCGATAGTGGAAATTATGCCAGATTGGCAGCATATATGGAGATTATCTTGAGAGCCGTTTAGGTCTGAGTGCGTTGAGGAAACTATTTAATATTCCAATAAACTTACGGTATGGAGTGTGATCTCTTCTTGGCACTGGACCATTGTATTTTGTTGAGGGAACCGTGAGGAACAAAGAATACAAACCTGCCCTGTATACTTGCCTAATTTCTCAAATGAGGCAGTGGTTTCCAGGAATTATCGTACAAGATCCAGCATACTTCAAAATTTATCATGAGACATCTGCAGTAGTTAGGCATGAAAGTATTGGACTGATCGGCGAACAGCCCACACCGAAATCCCGTGGAAGGAATATGGAATATTATAAATAATATCAGTAGTCCAATAATCACTAATATTCCTGAACTAAAACGGCATCTGGAACTAGTCAACATAATGCGGCTGTTGCGGACTTTGTGGCATGAAGTGTCAACAGCATACCAAGACGCATGATGGATGTTACTAAAGACAAATATGGTGCTACCAAGTAGTAGATTGCACAAGTAATATGAAAATAAGTATATCAGTTAACTTTTGAAATAGGGTAAGAGATTTGTAAATGTAATACACAAACCGAAATAAAGCAATTTAATATAAGAATTCCTAATTCATAGTCTACCCGAAGTATAAGAGTTTTTCTAGCAAAACTTTCCAGTTTTCCGGCGGAAAATTGTCGTTCATCCGACTGTCGTCCGTCCTACGGTCGTCTGTCCTACAGTCGATCGTCGGACTGCCCGTCGTTCGTCCGACTGCCCGTCGTTCGTCCGACTGCCCGTCGTTCGTCCGACTGCCCGTCGTTCGTCCGACTGCCCGTTGTTCGTCCGACTGCCCGTTGTTCGTCCGACTGCCCGTTGTTCGTCCGACTGCCCGTTGTTCGTCCGACTGCCCGTTGTTCGTCCGACTGCCCGTTGTTCGTCCGACTGCCCGTTGTTCGTCCGACTGCCCGTGAAAACCACTAGCGGAGAAACCATGCACAGTTTTTTTTTGTTTTTTTTAAATTGAAACCTTTCTCCATCTGGCTCGAGTTTAAGCTTTGAGATTTTGAAAAACGTTCTCTAAAATTTAAGGGTTACTTAACATGAAGCCTCCCGAACATTTTCAAAAATTTCTAAAAAACTGCTCCAAATGTTTTCTTTAAATATCTTGTAAGAATAGATTAAAATTCATTTATCAAAGTGGCATAGGCCCGATTTTCTCGGTGAACTCTGAATTTTCGAGAATTGCAAAGATTTGAATTTTTTCTAAGCCTTCTGCAACTTAAAAAATTGATGATAGAGATTTTTCCTTCAATGAAATTTGTTCTCCATATTTAGTTTCTTCATTAAGGTTGTGTACATTTTTTGAAAATTTTAGTAGTTCGAGGAGTATTGTGTCCAATATTTGCAATTTTTAAAAAAAGTACAAAAAGATTTTCTTGAAAATGGCTCCAAATTGTTTCTTCAAACTTTGGGTATGGTTAGTAATAAATGCATTATATGAAATTACATAAACGCCATTATACTCTTATTATTTTTTTCTCAAAAATTACAGAAATATAATTTTTTGACTTGTCTCGTGTTGTTAATATTTACATTAGCGACAATTTGTTCACATTGTGTTTACGAATACATGTGCTTTAGATGTATAATGTTTCTCGAAAACTCAAGTCTTTTGTGAATATGAGCTCAAATTCCGTATTTTCAGAAAAGCTCAAATGCCATTTCTCAAAAATGGCTCCAAATTTGTTTCTTTGAACTTTTCCAACGGGTATAGCTAATTACGGATGGTGCTCCTTATATACCAAATGATAGTTATACAATAAAACTATTGCTCTACCACTCTCAAAAAAAAAACCTTCCACTGCGCATTCCCGAACGTGGCCTCTCCCTCCAAAGCCCCTAATATTTCCCCGCCTGCGCTCTTTGTCACAACATAGCTCTCTCTCTCCCCTCTCTCTCTCCCTCTCTCTCCCTCTCTCCCTCTCTCCCTCTCTCTCTCCCTCTCTCTCTCCCTCTCTCTCCCTCTCTCTCCCTCTCTCCTCCCTCTCTCTCCCTCTCTCTTCTCTCCCCTCTCTCTCCCATCTCTCCCCTCTCCCTCCTCTCTGCCCTCTCTCTCCTCTCTGCCTCTCTCCTGCCTCCTCTCTCCCTCTCTCTCCCTCTCTCTCCCTCTCTCTCCCTCTCTCTCCCTCTCTCTCCCTCTCTCTCTCTCCCTCTCTCTCCCTCTCTCTCCTCTCTCTCTCTCTCTCTCTCCCTCTCTCTCCCTCTCTCTCTCTCTCCTCTCTCTCTCTCTCTCTCTCCCTCTCTCTCTCTCTTCTCCTCTCTCTCTCTCTCTCTCTTCTCCTCTCTCTCTCTTCTCCTCTCTCTCTCTCTCTCTCTTCTCCTCTCTCTCTCTCTCGTGGGTCGCGCGGTAATTCAACACTGCGAGTTTGGTGATAACAAACTGATGAGTGAGAAGGATCAGACGGAAGGCAGCTTACGTGTTTCTACAGTAGGGGTTGTCCAAACGATCAACAGAAAATAAGCCGTGTCTTGAAGAAGAGTTTCGGTCTCCAGTCCCTGTTTGACCGTGGCTAGTGAGCAGTGACAGTGTGCTTTACACAGTAGCTGATGTTATTCACAAAAGCCCAATTATTACAAATAATTCAAAGTATATCCACTGAAAAACGATAGGTCGTTGATCAAATAATCATTGAACATGGGCACATTCCTCTCCGTCATCCACCGTACCATCCAGATCTAAATCCAATAGAACTTGTTTGGGGATTTATAAAAGGGCGCGAAGCAGCAGAAATTGGTGCATCCTTAAAAGAAAAGGAAACGTTTTGCAGAGAAGTGTTTGCACAATACAGTGCTGAACAATGGAAGAAATTCTGCGAGCATGTGTAGAGAATAGAGGCGACATAATAATTCAGATAATGTGATGGATCAACAAACGATGTATTCATTTCTTTGGACACTCCTGGGAGTGCAAGTTCCTCTTTTGACGAAGAGGGCAGTGATGACAAGTGACGGTCAGCGCGATCACTGCGTCTTGCAGTCGCCTCTCCTTGTCACCTACGCGCTTCCTTTTCGCCGAGAGGGGAAATTTCAGATGTCACAGGGTGGGGGCAGCCTCCGAGACTTTACCAAAGGTACGTCCGCCATGATTTTTTTTTTTTTTTTTTGCGAGCGGTTCAGCTATAGTTTTGATCTTTCTATTTAGAAGACGCTTTTCAACTCAGAATAATTTTTTATCACATTTTAATTTGATTTTTTTCGGCATACTAAAATGTTTGAAGAGTAAAATAGCCAACTACTGACAACGTTATATCCTAGCGAGTCAATAGAGACACGGTACTTTTCTTGAAAATCCTACATAATAAATTTTTAAATTATTTTTGCCGTGAGTTATTTAAAATATGTAAGTAGGAAAACTAACTGAAATATACAAATTTAGAAAAAAAAATTAATTCGAACACTAATGGGTTAAAAAATCTGATGACTGACCTTATGTGGTCGTTGCGACCTACATACACTACTGCTTATTTCTTAATAACTACATTCAAAATCAAATTATTAAAGAATTTACGAATAATTTGCTCGTAAGAAACAAACAGTACTCTTTCGCCGCATAATCACTAGATGCATCTGTTCAATTTTTCGGTCTTTAGAGCATTAACAGGTACTAAGTGGTTTAAACGTGATACTTCATTTAATAGGATGTATTATTTAAATGATTGGTTGAAACCAATTGTGCTAAAGACAGATTGTTTAGAAGGTTGAAAGCACAATGAATATGTATGTGTGAGTAGGTGGGATTTGAGGCCCGATGTTGTGTGTGTGTGTGTGCGCGTGTGCGCGCGCGAATCAATTTCCACTTGCATTACTTCTCATTTTATAATAATGAAATGTTAATTTATTGTGTGAATTGTACCTTTTTGTTAGATACTATGCTAATTTTAGTAATTTCATTTTACAGCCGCAGGTGCATCGTAGAGCAGTGAAGATTGTAAGCAGTAGTAAGCCTCTAGGAAAAGAAAGTACTTCTTCAAAGCATGATTTATTCAATGTTAAAGATTCAGGCCACGACTTCTCAGAATTTGAAAGTCTAAAACAAAGGCTAAAGGAAACAGTTGAGGAATTAAATCAGACAAAGAACTTATGTGAGGTATTAAAAACAGATATTTCTATGAAAATGCATCAAAACGAAGAACTGCAACATCAAAATGAAGAACTGCGACATAAAAATGAAACATTAGCTGTGGAAAATGAGGCATTACAAAATAAATTCAGTCAACGTCAGAATTCAGTCACTAGGATGGTGGAACTTAATAGAGACCTGACAAATAGATTTGCTTCAGTTCAAGAAAAGTTAACTGTAAAGGAAACGCTGTGTGAAAAGTATCAAAGTCAAATACAAACTCTTCGTGCAGCAATGACAGATCTCTATTTACAAATACAGAAAAAAGAGAACACACCTCAGGATGCTATTGAGAAACTGAAGAAAGAAAATGATGAACTTGAAACCCAAGTTTTGAAGTGAGTAAATTGCCCACTGTTTTAAGTTTAGAATCTAAAGTGAGAGAACTGCTTTTTTTTGCAAAAATAGTTCGATCTAAATATATATTGTAATCTTGAATATTTACGACTGATTTCAGAAGTGTGTTTTTTCCCGTTTATGCAACTGCAACTTACATTTCAATTAACAATCAAAATCAATACTAATTCTTTCTTCCTCTTTGGTTCCCCCCCCCCCCTTCCTTGGCTGTTGAAATATTGCATTGCATGTTTATCGTGTAATCGTCCCCAGTGTTCAAATTAGACATTTTTAATTTGTTGCGTCTACAACTTAACGCAACGCGTCTCCAAGCCCCTTAAGGGGCGTTGAGCGCTTTGCGCTGGGGAGTAGTCCTCCATTAATTTGCGCGCTTGGGAGTATTCCTCTATTAAACTTACGTCATGTCACGTCACGTCGCAGTCAGATGTCAAGAGGTCCGCCAGATAGAATCTTCGCGTACGCGCCTCCTACTACGCGCTCCTGCGTCACTACCCAGCGGCCAGAATTGGAAAGGAATAAGTATTGAGACAGGGTTTAAGACACTTCATAGGGGTTGGACTGGCTCTTGTGAAGCAGCCAAATTCGTTTTGTTGGAACAAATTTCACAGGAGATTTGTTGGGAATCGACCCCGGACCTCAGTGGTGAAAGGCTAGTGACTTCGCTATGTGCCACGAGTGAGCTAAGTGAACAGAAATGAAGAAGCAGGAGAATTAAGCACGCTCACTCTGTTAAAAGCTTTTTAATATTGTATATAATGTAAATATTTTAGTATAATTTTAATTATTCCAACTCTATTTTTAAAGAAGGTAAGAGTCTGTCAACACATATTTATATTAAAATGTATTAAAAAATTATACAATTATAATTTGTTTAAATATACAAATGCAAACCAGGGCTGAAGATGGCTATAATGTGTAGCCGAAAGCTCACCTCATCAACAACTACAATGTAATGACTAGGGCTGTGATTTATATGCAATTAAAAATGGAAAATATGCGAAATAGTGTAATGTAATATGTAGTGTAAAAATAAATAAAAAGTGTAATTTAGAAAAAATGTTTACAGCAAGAAACAATATAGCAATCATATAAATTGATACAAGCAACAAACATTAATATTTTGGGCTTAACTTTGAAGAACACTCATTTCTTAGGATAATAATAGGAGATGTATTTAATGTACTTTTCACAAAATAAAAAAAATATAGGTATTGCAACAAAAATATGACTTTCTCTCAATTGTAATAAAATCTAGAACCCAATAATCAAATAACTTAAAAACTTGAAAATCTTGACTTAATGCGTTTCACTTATGAGCCAACAATATTTGGTTAAAAGAGAAACATAAGTAAATTGAAAAAATGGGACATACCTTGAACAAAGTCTAATGATCACTTACAAAATTGTTGCAATTGTATACAACCACCTTTTTCAAGTTCTCAAACTCAAACAAATGACTATTTCGCCCCAAAATAGCTTTAAACCAGCTGAATGCCTGCTCCACATCAACAAATCAACAGGTAACTTAGTCGGAACATCTTTTATTTCATCAAAGTAGTTGGAATAATACTTAGCTGCTTTCAACTAAGTACCCCACCTTGTAATCACTGGTTGGGGAGGCTGAGGTAGGTCAGGGTAATTTGTCTTAAAAATATCCACATGATTTAGAGCCTTCAAGAATACTTTCTTGACAGTTGATATCAACTGATCAATATCTTGAAATTGAAAAATCACAGTTTCTGCAACATGAGGAAAAGAGTGAGCAAGGCAAGTTAGGTGAAGAAGTTTAGGATAAGAAACATTAATTGCAGCCCCTGCTTTTCACAAATGAAGAACACCATCTGACAGAACTAGTAGAACCTTTTCGTGCTGAACTCCACTCGGCAAAATACACTCATTGATTCATTGAAATACCGTGTAATGAGGGTGAGTATGTCCTTTTTGTGGATGAGGGGGTGAATATGCAGCAAATATGGACGAAATATGCAAACATATGTGAAATCAAAATAGCTTAAATTGTGACTAAATGCCTCGAAACACATACAATTTGTTGAAACAGGATGTTTTAGTTAACAGAAAAAATATGCAAATGCATATAAATCACAGTCCTAGTAATGACAAAATACTATAATAACTTGCATCTGAATGCCTAAAATTTAAAGTGGAACTGTTTGTGTTAATTATATTTCAATTGTTCTGTTATGTAAGACAGGTTTGCTTTTAGTCTGGAATTCATACATCACTTGTATGTTCTTGTTTGGTTTTTTATATGTAGTTATTAGAGATGGTAGAATTTAGCACTTTAAATTGTAAAAAATTGCATTTTGAAAACAAGGCTAGAGCATTTTACTGCATTATAAAAATTAAGATTTTGCATTTTGTAGTTTTTGTTGAGAAAATTATTATTAAGGGAGATCTCTTTCAAATAAAAAATTATTTTGATGCTTTTGAGAATTTCCTGTTAAAATCAGGAATTAAGGGACTCTAATTTAATGTTTTGCCATTTCGAGACCCGAAAGTGAAGAGGTTCTATCTGCGCCGCAGTAAATTTTATAGGAGAACATTTCAAAGATTTGGCCCTCAATATGACAAAATCTATTCCATTAATTGTATTCAAACTTTGCCAGAGCATTAAACATCAAAGTATGAAACTGTTGACTGATAATTAATCTTAAAACATTGTAACTTTAATAGGAACCAAGACTCTAGTTTTTCAGATAAAACCTTTTTTACTCCCAATACTTATTTTCAAGTTCAAGCAAATAAGTTCTATCTTTTATAATAGGAAAATTTGACTATAATGCTTCAATAATTGCAATTATCCATGTAACTGTATTATTTACTGAATTGTTTCTACAGTTTTAAGTTTAAATTTTAGTACTAATCGTATTATAGTGCTTAAAAATATTGAAATTTTAATTTCATGTTATTACTTAGGAATAACCAATTAAAAGAGGAGGTTCTAAGTAAGTTACTGAATTATACTGAAATTCGAAATGATATTTTACATATATCTTATAGTCAAGTAGCTATAAAATTACTATTTTTGTTTTTTAGCAATTCTTTGGAATAGTTTCAATCCCGACCTGTCATACATTTCAACAAGTAAGCTCAATGGGGTACCCTTTCCTTACTTCAAATCTTATCTTTGGCCAGGTACATCTGCAGGTGGATAGATGAGAGAACTGCATGTTTAATTTTATATTCTACTTCAGCCTGTCTGAGTGAATTGTAGTTGCAAAACTTGAGAGAATGGTGCTTTATAAAAATGCAGATATTTTCTACTTTTATAGAAGTCCTTGAAATACATAGTATGCTACGGAATAACATTAAATGACACTTTTGGAAATAAATAGAAAAAATCCTATTTATTTCCAAAAGTGTCCAAGAAAGAAATAGATGACCATTATTTACTATCTTTTATAACATTCTCTATCAGGGAACGAAGCCTCTTTCCTGAATACACTTGTGAGCAGCAGAGTATTTCATATCACATTATTTTCTATAGAAGAAATTACTGTAAGTCGCTACAATTGTATGTTCAACTTTCTTCTTACGATCTTCCTCTCTCTTTTATGCTGTTTTCCTTGTTCTTGACGTGTTACCTATATTTGATTTCAAAACAGTATAAATATTATATTCCAACGCACTTATCCTGTAAATAACTTCCGATACACAGATAATTTTACAAATTGGCATCTTTCATTTACACAACTTTCCTTGTAGAGGTTGAACATCTTCATGGTATTTAAGTTAGAGTCGAGGTAATACTTGCTAGTACTCGCCCTGCATTAGTGACTCTGTTTAAGGGAAAGATTTAATGTGAGCTCTCTTTGACTTTTACATCTTCAAAATTGGACGATCGAAATGGGAGCACTAAGGTTAAAATATAGTGTTCCTGTTACTTTAACTTTGAATAAATGTGCGTTATATATCATATTCTGGATTGTAGCATGTGTGTTGAGGTAGAACTTCTTCAATACAATAATTTATGTATTTGCAACATTGAAATTGTAGATGAAAGTTTTTCCTTTCGTGTTAAGTGTGTTCTTTTTCTTCACCGATCTGATGTTCTCAGTATGCAGCTGGTCTTGTCAAAATGACCTTTAAATTTATCAAATGAATTAAATAAGCTTTGGTGCAGTTGTGACGACAAAAATTTCCACAATTTGCAGTTTTGTTAAGTTCTTTACATTAAATGACTTCACTTCTGTAATTTGTATGTTCTAAGCTAGTTTGATGTTTATTTGATACTGGGACTATTTCCAATCCTCATCATTAAGTTTCCTTTGCTTGGTGTGCTTTGGTCTTTCTTCAAGAAGAAATTTTTCCCTTTCTGACTCTGAACTTTAATATGGAAGTAGCTTTTTGACATTCTCTTCAACACTACAAATAGAATTCAAAAATTCAAGATCATCATTAGTATTTAGAAAAATGCTGTAACATTAATTATTATAAAAAGTGGATTAATATATAGTAGTTGGGATATGCAATTGATTCTAGATAACAAATAGACTTTCTGATGAGTAAATGAAATTGAGGCATGGTTTTGTCGTATATATTTATTTTAGCATAAAGCTTTTTCGGCCACATTGCGGCCATCTTCAGTGCTACAAAAATAATAATAATAATAATAATAATAATAATAATAATAATAACATTAATATACTAAATTCAAATATAGGATATTATTATGAATAAAATTAGAATTTAAGTGAAATAGCAAATTGGAATAGATATATAAACATAATTTTGAATAGAGAGTACTAATAAAAGATGAACTATTCTAAAGTGAAGAAAATTAAATGAAATACAAATAATGTAGGCAAATATATAAGAGAATAAATAAATTTAAATTAATTGAGATGAGCAAACTGATATACCTATTCTGAGGCAGCTGGGGGCCTCAGTCCAAACAAGACAGCGAGGATGAAGGGCATTGCCCATTATTTAAAAGACAGCTCTCAATGGAGAGGGGAGAGACCGAAGTGTTTTTCTGGGAAATGGCCATTAGGGGAAGGCCCAGCCGGGTAGCAGAAAAGAGGCACGCAGATGGGTTAATGCGCGTTGGAAGCGGCGAGTTTCAAGAGGGGAGAGAGGGAACGAATTTGTTCTTCGAGAATAGTGTGTTGGGGATTGTTTAATAAATTATTCATGTGAATGGCCTCTAATTTAAGTCTGTGAGTGTATCTGTTTTCCATCTCCAAAATGTTGACGTCCCTGCCTGGATTAAAAGAGTGTTCTTGTTCTAAGAGATGGCTGGAAAAGTGTGATTGTGTTATTTCGTGTGTAAGCCCAGCCGGGTAGCAGAAAAGAGGTGCGCAGATGGGTTAATGTGTGTGGGAAGCGGCGAGTTTCAAAAGTGATGAGAGGGAAGGAATTTGTTCATTCAGAATAGTGTGTTGGGGATATTTTACTAAATTATTGATGTGAATGGCTTCTAATTTAAGTCTGTGAGTGTATCTGTTTTCCATCTCCAAAGTGTTGACGTCTTTGTCTGGATTAAAAGTTGTTGATTGTTCTTGTTCTAAGAGATGGCTGGCAAAGTGTGATTGTGTTGTTTTGTGTGTAGGAGCATGTATGTGTTCTTTGATTCTTTGTTTAAAGGATCTTCCGGTCTGGCCAATTTATTGTGCATTGCAACTGCCACAGGAAATGGACTATACTCCACATGATAGAGACTTAGGGATAGGTTCTTTGTTGTGGGAAAATATGTTATGGAGATTGTTTGGTGTGCTGTATGTTCCAAGGAAGGGGATGGTATATCTGCTGTGCGTCTGTCTGCACTATTCAGAATTATGTTTATATATATTCCAATTATCTATTTCACTTAAATTCTAATTTTATTCGTAATATCCTATATTTGAATTTAGTATATTAATGTTATTAATGTTGTTGTTATTATTATTATTATTATTATTATTATTATTATTATTATTATTATTATTATTATTTGTAGCACTGAAGATGGCCGCAATGCGGCCGAAAAAGCTTTATGCTAAAATAAATCTATACAACAAAACAATGCCTCAATTTCATTTACATGATGAAATGTTGTTAACACCACACCATTTCCTACCATTTCTGACGAGTAAAAATATTGTAATATCTAATACAAACAAAAATTATTGCAATGGAATTAACTATACATTTATTATCCAAATGGAAATAAAATCATAATACGGATTGTAAATTGAATTTATAGGCTACAAGTGATACATGTGAAATGGAGAACAAGTTTTAATGTCACGTACGTACACACATACATACTTTTGCTCCTCAAAAGATCTTTTAATGCCTGAACACTGCGAGAATCGTGTAAACTAAGTAGCCAACAAGACAGAGTTCAAAAACATCTAAACACAGTTGGTTTATGTGGTGAAGCAGATAGAACCTTTTTTTCACCAACTTGAACATGCCTTTTGCAGAAAGTACCATTTTACTTTATCTGTATCTCAGAAACTAAGCAACCCAAATCAATGTAACTTAGAGGTTACATAAATTTTGTTGCTAACATTATAAACAATGCAAAATGTCATTTTTGAAAAGAATGTTAGATAGAACTTACTTAGAGTAATATAGATATTACTTTAAGGTCACGATTTGTGAACTTGAACAAATATTTAAAGAAGTAATTTGCAATCCATAAAATGATTCTTATCTAGTATAGATCTATAGGCTTCTGTATAACACTATTCAATGAAGAAGAAAAGAATTGTCTTGCAATTTGTAAATTCTTCTTAAAACAATACAACGTTATTTTAAAAGGTCGTGTATTGTATTAAATGAAATCAGTTCATACAAATACCTATTATCAATATGTAACAGAATCAGTGGAAAATTGAGAGCATATTTCAATGTTGTCTTTCCATCTTCCTTTAATCTATTTCTTCTCTTGGGAATAATTATATTGGCTGAAAAATCATTCTGCAGTGTTGGCGCTGTCAAATTAAATGTTGTGTTATTGTGGCTCCCCTATTTAGAGAGCGAATACGAAGAAAATCTTGAAATGCAATTTAGCAATTATATCTCAGATTCACAACCATTTACCACTTTGCAGGTGATTTTGCATGCTATCGCAGATGGAAAAAATTCTGAAATTAGTGCACTGACCATCAATCATATAATTACTGTTTTTTCAGCGTTTGGAAACATTTCACATATTTAGCAATTGCTAAAATCTACCATCTCTTGTAATTGTCAGAAAAATTAACAAAATTGTTAGAGATGTGTGTGGAAGAGGTATTAGTTCTATAAGCAATTTAATTGGATAAAATTTTACTAAAGGTTTTTAATGATATTTCAGTATTTACGTTAATTAAACCTTCTGTGACTAACTCTATTATAATTATAATATTATTAATAATAATAATAATTAATAATAATAATTTTTTGCTTATAGACTTACAGAAAGTATCAAGCAAAGTCTATCTAGAAATTAATTAAAATTACAGTTTTTTTACTATGTACATTCACTTACAGTAATAATTTAACAAATCTATGTTATCTTGATACATTATATGTTATTTAATTGATTAATATAAGCAATGAGTTCATGTTAAGTTGTAATAGGAATTAAAATTCAATTACATAACTTACAGTAATAATTCAAATAGTTTACTTGATAACTTACATGATTAATAAAGCATGCAAGTGCTCACAGTAAACAGTAATATAATTTACATTTTAATTATACAAAGTCATATTATCAAATTAAGAGTAACATTAACAATAAATTAATAAACTATCAGATTATGATACAGTGGAAAATAACTGAAAATTATTGTAATTCACGTTATCATACAGTAAAAGTATAATTAACTTGCAATAACTTGAATACATTAGGCGTTAATAATAATTGTAAGTACTCCTGACATGTAATTACATGATTTACTATATTACTAAATAGTATTAGTCTTATTGAAACTGAATGGCTGGTACAATGAGTGGTCCCTGTTGTAGGGATACATGGTTTTTAATAACAGAAAAGTTAGAGCAGTTCAAATTTCTTATATGGACATAAACTAATAAGCACTTTCTTCTTCTTCTTCTTCTTCTTCTTCTTCTTCTTCTTTTTCTTCTTTTTCTTCTTCTTCTTTTTCTTCTTTTTCTTCTTTTTCTTCTTTTTCTTCTTTTTCTTCTTTTTCTTCTTTTTCTTCTTTTTCTTCTTTTTCTTCTTTTTCTTCTTTTTCTTCTTTTTCTTCTTTTTCTTCTTTTTCTTCCTTTTCTTCTTTTTCTTCTTCTTCTTCTTCTTCTTCTTCTTCTTCTTCTTCTTCTTCTTCTTCTTCTTCTTCTTCTTCTTTTTCTTTTTCTTCTTCTTCTTCTTCTTCTTCTTCTTTTTCTTTTTCTTTTTCTTTTTCTTCTTCTTCTTCTTCTTCTTCTAATGCTAATTTTTCAATTTAGTTTTATTTCTAATTTCTAATTCAAAATTTTCTAATTTATGTTTATTTTGTTTTACCAGTGCCATAACTTTCATTATAATAATATTTCAACATTTGGGGAATAAGGTGTCTGAAAAGAGATTTGACAGTTCTGTCTTTAGTGGTGTTGTTTTTAATGTTATTTCAAATTCAAATTTTTATGAAAGTTTATTTTTTTCATTCAGTTATGAACTGGAGTGTGCTGAGTGGAAGAGAAAATATCATGAAATCGAGTCCTTAATTGGGCCTTTCAAAGCACAGTTAGAAACATATCAAAATGAATGCAAGATACTGGAAGCAGAGAAAGGTGAAGTGCAGCAAAGTATGAAAGAACTCTCTCTTCAGTATGCTGCTAGTTTAGGTCATCAAAACCAGAAGCAGAAGATTCACTATATGGTAAAACTTAAGGAACAGAATATGGAACTAAAAGAGGTTTGTTGTGATGTTATTGGTGTTATGATTTTTATTCCATTCTATTCTTTTTTTTATTCTATTGTGTTTGTTTTTATTATTATTATTATTATTATTATTATAAACGTTTTCATTGCGAGGAATTGTTCATAAAATGGCATTTTATGGCACTGATTATGACATTTTAGTAGTATCACACTCATAGACATTGAATCACAGCTAGCAAATCATGAAGTGGCAGAAAAGAGCACAGTTGACCACTGTTTATTGCACAAATATGCACAACCTCATTTATTGCATCATACATGCATGACCTCATAATACCAATAGCCATGTTACAACCTACAAAATGTTACCTAGGAGATTTTTTTTCGTTATATTTTTTAAATAATAATTCATTTTCATAATATTTTTTTGTATATTCTTAATATTCTTGTTATTTCTTAATATTTTTGTTTTACAAAAACATAAAATTTCTTTATAATGTTGCTCTGTTGCAATTGCACAAAATTGAAAACTCACTCTGAAAGCCACTCATTGTCAAAACATTTACTTATGCAATAAACTTTTTACTAATACTACTAGTCTTTGTGAACACTTAACTTTTCTTATTCTTTTAGACTGTTCGTAACTTGAAGAAAACGATAGAAAAGTTGCACAAGGATTGTACTAATGCAGGCAGCAAATCATCTAGTGTAACATTCACTCCAATTATCAACAAAGGAAAGGAGAATGTAGGTCATTGTTTTAGTGCTGTTCAGAAGATGGTGCCAATCCAAAGTCCAGAAGAAGGTCAGAAGTCTGCTCGAAAATTGATCCCTTTTCAAAGTCCAGATTTCACACTTTCTCCAATCCAAAACCGAGCAAACAGCCCAAATCCGACGCTTTTTGTTGAACATTCAACTCACACAAATGTTATATAAATATTGCAATGAAATGTGACAGTAAAGACTTAAAAATATTTTTTTTGCACATGATAGGTCAATTATTTTATGAAATATGAATTTGAAGAAATGCATACTACTTCAAATATTGACATTCAGTTTTGTTTGGAAGTTTTTTGAAAATCACATATTTTTCTTTCAAGTTTAAGTTTCTCATTTTACTACTGAATTAATTTGATAGGGTCTTGCAGAGCACTATTTTACTAAGAATGTAAGTAATAAAGACTAACATTTGTGTTTTGAAGTGTAATAAAAGTGTGACTTTTATTGTATGTTGTATGTATGCATGTTGTAAGGTAGTGTAAATAAAAAATGACTGTTGATGTATTTTTAAGAAAGATCCATTGACCTCTTTTATGATTTAAAAAATAAACACTTCATGTTTCTTTCATCTTGTCTTATCCTATTATCTATTCACAAAATGAACAATTTATGTACGCAATCTACTTGGGAGGGGTTTTGAAGAAAATGTTTCACTTTTTTTCGATGTTTTATTTGTATATTTATTACCCTAAAAATATGATGGATTACTAGAATTCTTCTTGTAATACTTGGCAATACATAAAACATAAATTTAAATGTTAAATTATTTGGTTAAAAAATGGTAAGTTTTTGTTCTGCTAAGAATTATTTTTTAGAATGTCTCAATCATGTCAGTCTATGACAAAATAAAATACTCTGATTACAAAAGTAAAATAATATTCAAACAATTGCTTATGTTGAAAATTTGGTAAATGTATCAAATAAGTGTAGCGAATGTTAAATAAGACATGTTACTTGTGAGACCCCTTTGTTATAAATGAACTGATTAACAAGAACTTCTCAGGGAAAGGGTATAGCCGAATAAGGCGGTGAAAAGTGCCCCCAAACCAAATTGGTAATCACAATGCTCATATGAAAGTGAATGCAAAATGACTAGAAACATTGTAGAGAATATTGTTTTAAAATGTAACTATATAAATGTGAACGATCCGGCAACAGTGGCTAGTCTCTTTAACCAATACTATTCGAGAATTGCTGCCGATCTCACTGAGTCTTCAGCCACAAAATTCAATATCAGACATTTCCCCAATAACTTTAGGCACGATGTTCGTTTCCGAAACTTTTTCCTATGAAATTCTTAAAATAATCGGTAAACTAAAAAATAAATTAATGAGGCGATAAGGCGTTTAAAGAGAAGTTAGACTAAGACCTATTAAATATAGGAGGCATCGCAGCATTGCTGACATAACTTAAAAAATACTACAGGGAATTAGAAAAGAAAATTGCGCATGAATTCTTACGTAATACCGCATAATCTACTTATCAGGAAATTATTAACTTCAGGAGTTAATGCTAGAGTTGTGAAGTGGATAAGCGAATTTCTTAGAGACAGGAAACAAAAAGGTCGAATTGGCACTCAGTTTTCGACTTCGGGTATTGTTACGTCAGGGGTTCCACAGGAAAGTGTTTTAGGGCCATTACTTTTCTTAGCATACGTAATGATCTCCATGTTAACATACAATCAAAGGTGCGTTTATTTGCAGACGATTGTTTTATATACCGAAAAATCAAAGGTAGCGCTGACGAACAAATATTACAGCAGGATTTAGAACATTTACGTGATTGGGCTGAAAAAATGTCATGGGAATTAACGGATCGAAAAGCAAAACAATAACGTTCGGGCGGGGACGAAATGATGAACTAAACTATCG
>BLKR01002631.1:0-185393 GCA_011170035.1 Teleogryllus occipitalis | reverse complement strand
AGTGATTAAATGTGGGTATGTATGTTAAGGAATTCAATAGCAAATGATTACTCTTTAAAATAATTGTTTGGAAACAATTTTTTGTGATTTTTATGCAAACTACTTGGTATTTAAGTTATGTGACTGAAATATAAAGTATTTCACTTTTATTTATGCATAATTGCATTTTATTATTTAAATTCATACGCATTTTATTGTTTAAATGGATATGCATTTTATTAATTGAAGGGAAGGCCAGATCTTTTGAAATTTCTATGCGTTTTGAACATATTTAAATGCAACTTTGTCTTCTGTAATTTAATTTTCTTGGAGAACTACATTTGTTTCTTTTTAACTCGAAGAGAAAAGTGAAAAGTTCAAATTATCCAAAATAAACAATGGTTTCTAACACACATCCATTTATATATAACATTGTTCTTAACTAGAAAAGAATAGAATGAGGGTGGGATAATACAAAACGAGTAAGTGTAATGGGTTAGAAATGTTATTTTTATTTACTTTTGTTTATAATGATTACATCATCCACATTTTTTCTCCTTGATCGCTTTCAATAAGTAATCTAACATTTTCTCAAGAGATGCCATAATACATTTTTAGAGGTATGTTTATTTCTGTTTGTTCTATAATACAAATTTTTCGTCTTTTTCACCAACAATCACATATTATCTTCTCATAGAAATTGCATTCTGGAAACAATTAGTTTTGTAATAGTTGTGAACTTTCTCAATAATCAAGATTTATTTACTAATTTTTAAATCTGTAAAACATCAACTTTGATTATCCAAAAGTAATCTTTGAAAATCTGAATTGCATAAAAAGTTTTTATGTTTTTTTGGATGAGTATTTCAGAAAAACAAATCTAATTAACGAGTCCTACATTTAGGATTGAGAAAAATTATCTTCCTTGATAATGAAAATAAAATTCCACCCCATTCTGCAATTTGATGTTTCAGGTGGTTTCAAGATGAGTGCAGAAGAATTGTGCTTGAGTTGGGATGAACATCATAAAACTCTCATAGGAGTTTTTGAGAAGCTATTAGAAAATAGCACACTAGTTGACTGTACCATTGCTGCCGAGGGACAGTATTTGAAAGCCCACAAAGTTGTGTTGTCAGCATGTAGCCCATATTTCGAGGTATGACATTCTTTTATTGATTTAAAGATCCTGCATGATAAATTCATTTACTGAATTTCATTAAATTTTTTATTGTAATAAATCCAATCACTACCATGACTTGAAAAAGATTGCAGAAAGTCTTTTTTTTTCCCGTTTTGTATGTTATTAATTCTTGAATATGTTCTTCTAGATGTTGTTTACACAGGAGAATGAGAAAAACCCTATTGTTGTTCTTAAAGATGTAAAATTTCAAGATCTTAAGGCCTTAATCGACTTCATATATCGAGGAAGGGTGCAAATACCTGGAGAGCGACTGGGTGATTTCACATCGGCTGCGGAGTGCTTGCAAATTAAAGGTTTGGGAGGTGGTCACAAAAGAAATGTAAGGAGTGCAGTACTTAAATCTTACGTTTTAATTATTAAATTATTACATTGCAGTACTTGTACTATTCCAAGTGTATGATACAGATTTCAGAAGGAATTGGTCGAGCATCTGCCAACCAAAGTATACAGGATGGCAGCGATTCATCTCCTTCCCTGAAACGAATGAGGCAGAGCTTTCCAGATGTTAAAAATGCAGGTGAATCGCTCACCAGTGTGCAAATAATCAGTCGAGGCTGTGAAAGAATTCCAGATCTTCCATCGTGTTCCACGTCTGCCTGTTCTTCAACTTTTGGAAAGACATTCAGTGCTCCTAGTCCCTCAGTTAGAACTCATGAGGAATGTAATGAAAAGATCTCTTCTTTTAGTGAAGAACAAATGGATTGTGTTGGTGAAACTAAATTAGAGCCTATATCTGAAATTATGTTACCTGAGAGTGAGTGTTTAGTTGAACCAAAAACTGAAGTCTGTGAAGAAATATCAATTTTGGGTAGTAATGATGAAGTGGATGACGCATTACAGAGCTGGAACAATGAGGAAAGTAACAATTCTGGTAAGTGGAGTTATAAAAAGTTGACCCTAGCAAGGAAAAAGAGGGAGAATGCACTGCATAAATACCTGGGAAATTGCTTGTACAAAGGAATTTTATTCAGAGTGTAAACATACTTGGAAAAATTCAGGGAATTTAAAAGAACTCTGAGAAAGTTGGGAAATTTTGGATTCAGTAGTGGAAAAATTGCAACACTGCATTTGAAAATTAATTGCAAAGTGTTATGATATTTGGAATGTTATTTAATCATATCATACATATTTAATTTTGAGGAATAGAATTATTTATTTTCAAAATGTTCGTGCATTATCAAATATTGAAAATGATATTATTCAACTCCTGACTTGAATCGGAGCAAACCAGATTGCAGTGCTTTGTTGTGTCTTTTACTTAAGTTGCATGAAACTGGTGAGGGATATTTTTGAAAATTAACAAAATAATTAAAGTTGTGAATAGTGATTGAAGTGTTCTGAAGTTGCGAGCACAAAACTATAAGTTGATTAACACTTGACTGATGTCTTGACTTGACCTGTTTTATTTTTAATTGTTATATGAAGGTTGGGACATCTGTTCTTTCAGAATGGCAACTATTTTCTTTTTTCTTTCTTGTGTTGTAAGAATACTAGCGCAGGTAGAAATTGTGAAATATAGAAATGAAAGGTCAAGGAATGAACTAAATGTAAGTGTTTAACAATACTCCAACATTGCGTTTATGATATTTATTAAGGTATTTGAAATGGTAATACTGGTTTCATGTTCCAGAACAATTACAGCACATAGGAATTCACAACATTTCTGAAGCATTACATACCCATTCTAAAGGCTTTTAAAGTAGTCCTCTGCTACGCTAACAACACACTTCCAACTCTATGGAAGGCTGTCTGCTTCACCATTTTCCTCACCATGCGTGAATCTGGTCATCTGTTGTCAGTGTTTGTAAGGTCCTGTCGTATCGCAAACTGCCTATCATCTAATGGTTTGTTTACCTTTGGTAGGAGGTCAAAGTCGCATGGAGAAAAGTCAAGAGTGTATGGTGAGTGCTCCAATTCTACCCATCCCCATCGCTGTCGCCGCTGCTGCTGCGTTGCAGTCTGCTTGTGATCACTGGTTTCTACATGTCCTTGCTGAAACTCTCCTGCCCACCTCATGGGCTCCACTGATTCCCTGTGACGTTTTTGCATGTTTCTTCGGCAGAGAATGGCTATTTTGATGTAGGAGTGCTGTTTGTGTTACATCCTGCATGGCACTAGCCAGACAACTGATTTCACATTGGTCTCTGTGCTACTAGAGACTCTCGCAGAGAAAAAATAGTTGCCATGACTTATGCCCCAACCCTCATTTCTTTTTTTATAATTATCATATTTTCTAATAAAATTGATGCATTGTTTATTGTACAGAATATAATTTGATAGGAAATATTTTTGTGTGAAGATTTTACATCGTGGTAAAAGGTTTATTATATTTTTAAGCAAAAATTGTTGGTATAAAACAAAAAAAATTAATTCAAAAATTTTCATTCTGCTGTTTTTTCTAAATGTTTTAAAATTAATTTTTTTTTTTTTTTTTTTATCTACTATGAATATTCAGAAAACACCAAGTTAAAATATGTGAGCTTATCTGTTAATTTACAATATCCTTCATTGAATTTGAAAATGAAAATGCATTTTACTGATTTAATTTTCACAAACTTTGAGCTTGAGTAATTTACAGCTTGCTTTTTGAAGATGTAAAGTAATGTTTTTTGTTTCTAGTCTATTCGTCTCCCCATGGAAGTTTGAAGGAAGTGTCGGATAATTCATTCTCTGGAACATTAATGGCTGAGCAGAGTAATGCAGGTAAGAATTAGTTTTAGTAGTAAAACCTTTCTCTGTCTTCTCTTTTCATGTATCCTACTTACTTATAATTGACATAATAACTTAATACGTAAAGTTCTTAATAGGTGTATTATTTCTGTATGTGGAAATATTGCACATAGATACTTAGCTGCGATAGGGAGAAAGAAATATCTATATCTAGAACTATTTTGGGGTTTACAAGGAAGAAAAGATCTGGTGGCAGACCTCTTTTTGTTTCAATTTTTTAAATGTAATTTCTTTTTATTGTTTGAGAATGTCAGTGTTAGTCTGTGATCCATTTGAAATGATAATTTTAAGAAAATGTCATTACATAACGCTTGGATATCATTTTTGAAAATAATGCATTTCCTTTATGTATGGTTATTATTACTTGAAAGAATTTGGATTTCTGATGTGCAGTTACAGTAGCAAATAGGTAAATTAGTATATTAAATGGAAATTTCAAAACTTGGCTTTATGTGTACAAATCAATGGAAAATGGATTGGTTTTGCAATAAGCTCGTTGTTGCAATTAACCCTAGAGCGTATACATGAAAAATACCTCTACAAATCCACATTTGGCTGTTTTAGCACCCACAATCATTTTGTTTATGTACATGTATTAAAAAGTGTGTAGTAGATTTGAATAGACCCATTTTCATTGGAGTATACTTTCTATTACTTTGAGACAATAACATTGGTATTGGGGAAAAAAATTCTTTGTATTTACAAACATTTCAATTTCCTTATAAGCTAATTCTATGTATTTGAAACATAAAAGTTTCGGATTTCCTTCTGTTGATTGAAACTGGCCAAATGAAGATATTTTTTTCTGAAGGTTCCTTGAGAAATTTGTTTTGGATTTTTCTACACCCACAGCTTTTGCTATTGTTTCTTGAACTTCTCTTGTAAAGTTGGAGGGTGTCACTCCTGTTTTGTGAAGTTGTTGTGGAATGTTGGGGCAGGTCGATCTAATACTTAGCTGCCTGATTGAGTGGGTGACTGTTGGGCACGTGGGCCACCTGGGGTGCTGTGAAATGCTTCAAACTCAATTCTGGGGGTCCAGGTTCCTAGTGGGAGGGATGAATTGGACCACCTGGTGATGCCCTAAATCTAGCATGTTTGGCAAGTCTGATCTGATGTGTTGATGTGACTTAACCAGCTGATATGCAGGTTTTGTTCAGTTTTTGAACAATTTTGAAAATGTTTTAAAATTACCTCATCTTGGTTTGCAATCTTGGAAAGGAAGCAAAGCGATTAGTGTCAAGTAGTTATTGAATGCAGAGGAAGTGAGCGATCAGATAAAATGTGTACACCTCATTTCGTTTTGTTATAAAAATGTGTGATTTGAAGCTTGCCACTTAGGTCAGGTATGTAATTTTCTGAGAGCATTGCTGATTGGATCAGTGTGAATTTTTGAACATTGACACAAGGTAATATTTTAATAAAGCTTATTTGCAACAAATGGAAGTAGTTTTTGCGATCTTGCAGAAACTAGTCGAGTAGAAACATATTCAACTGAGGAAACACCTGTTACAGTAATAGACAGTTTTTACAGCAGTGGTATGATATACGAGGAAATGTACCATGAAACGAGGAAATGTACAATGAAAAATACCAAGAAGCAAAGAAAAAAATCATCATCAAAACCTCTTGAGGAAGGGTGCTAGGGTACCAATGCCCTAAAGCAGGGCTGCAACCCGCTTGGCATGCCCTGGCCCAGAGCTCATCTGCAGGTCATCATCGGTGTGAGCCAACTCGATGGCATGGGAAGAGATGCAGCTCACAGAACTGAAAAAAAAAGGATACTGAGTTGTGACTCTCCAAATTATATCACTTGATTACAATCAACATTATTACCAATTATTCTGTACTTATTCTCGGAAAATGAAAGTGCCTGTGGGTTCAAACACCCACGCATACACTCTAGGGTTAAAATAAACTCTGTTTGGAATGAGTGATTTGAATCTGTGAAGGATAGATTTTAGCTAGACTGCTAAAAATGTCGGTTCAGAAGATGTCTATAAAGAAAATATGATTATGAATGGAAGTGATTTGAATAGCCTTTTTTTATTCATACCTAAATATTTAGTCATTCAATTTTGGTGTTACAGTAAAACCTGTCTTACACAGAACCTTTGTAAGATGGAAACTTGCATCCCAGACAAAAAATCTCAGAACGGAATGATTTTATACATGAAAATGACCTTTACAAGCCGGAAACCTGAACAACGCGGAAACGGATTGGTTTTAGAGATTTTAAGTGATTATTTCCTGGCTAAGAAGGAAATTTATTTTTAAATAAATCTATCTAGCTCTATCTTTGGAATGGCATAGTGTGAAGGGTCATGGTCTGAGAAATAGAATGAATTTCCTCTTCTACCTGCTGACGGGGAATCTTTGGCCAACTCTGCAACTGTTTCATTGGACTTTTTCATTGGTTTGATTTTTGCAACTTCCTCGCTGTCCCTCCAAATCTTTATGTTGGTCGTCTGCACCTGGTTCAATTCTCAGAAGCGTCACCAAGTTACCTTAAGCCGACAATTGAATTCTGGGATTTCTGTATTGTCATTCTAGTGTAGCATGTTGTGCATATGCTAAATTTATTTGTCAAATATGGAATACATAATTGTGGTATATTTCCTGTTTTACTGTTGATTTTTTATTTTCTGCAATCTTTTTATTGATAAATTATGCTTTATTTTATTATTTTGTTTCACGAACAAAATTATAAAAAAAATACTGTACTCAAGTTATATACTGAATTTTTGGCAACCCTCTATAAGACTGAAATCTTCTGAGATGGAATTTTTTTGAAAGAACTAGACAGGTTTTACTGTACTTATTTCTGATGAGTTGAAATTTATAGTAGAGAGGGTGATAAAACACACAGAAATTAAATAATGTAAAATCCTTAACAATACTAATTTTTTATAGTAAAAGATGGTTTAAATTGTAGGGAAAAAGCAATTGCTTTAATTGCAAGGGAAAAAGTTAAAAGTCCCAGCGCAACTGGATGAGGGTCATTATAGTGAAAATGCTCTGCTATATCTAAGTCCTATGCATTATTGCAATTCTTTTTTTTTTTTTCTCTCTTTTTTCTTTCTTTTTCAAAAATGCATGCACATTAATGTGCAAAATGACTCCTTGGCTAATGGCTGTAACTATTGGTAGTTGCTATCAGTGAATTGTGACTTGAGAGAGTAAGAGGGTGCTTGGTTGATTTGCTAGAAAAGTGGAAGAGATTTCAAATTTGGCATTTGCAATGTTCTGCGTAGATTCTGATGAAGATATATCTGTTCTTCAGATATTTTGAAAGAAGCAGAATATGCAGAAACAAAATTGTTGCCTGAGAAATCAAAACACGTGTATGAGAGAGAATATGGAAACTTCTGCAAATGGAGGAACGATAGGGAAGTGAGTGGTGTTTCAGAGGAGATTGTACTTTCTTACTTTAATAGTAAATCACAATCTCACAAGTCACTTTGGAGTTATTATTCAATGTTGAGGGCAACTTTAAGAGTTAAAGAAAATGTTGATATCTCCAAGTAAGTACGTTCGAATTTATCTGGGGAACGTAGTTGACAATACGTGGTAGATGATTGAATTAATATTGATATTTACAGATATTATAAATTGCTCACATTTTTGAAGCGACAGGGAGAAGGCCACACGCCAAAAAAATCTAAAACCTTTTCAAAGCTTGAATTCTACAAATTTTTAAAGGAAGCAAGTGATGAAGAATTTTTGTTATTGAAGGTGAGGTTTTTGTTAATGATTCTGTTCTTTTGTACTTGTTTTCTCTTGGATGTATCTTCAAATTGGCTTTCTTCTGCAGGTTGTAATGATAATGGGAGTTGCTGGTGGGTGCCGATTGGATGAATTATACAACATGAGCATTGATCATGTGCAAGACAGAGATTCAGTTTTTGTAGTTAAAGTTCCTGACTCAAGAACAAATAAGGATCGATTGTTCACTATTGTTGAGAAAGAAAATGGAGTTGAATTGCTGCAGATAGTGAGAAAGTACATGGCATTACGCCCACATGTTACAACTCATAGACATTTTTTTGTTAGTTACCGTAACCAAAAATGTTCTGTTCAACCAGTGGGAAGAAATTCTTTTGGGAAGATGCCTATGATGATAGCAAAATTTTTAAAACTGCCAAACGAGAATATGTACACTGGACATTGCTTCCGGCGCTCGTCAGCAAGTTTCCAGGCAGATGCTGGCGCCGATTTTATAACGTTAAAAAGCATTTGGGGAATTTGAATTTTCATAACAGTTGTGTCTCTGGAACTCAATATAAAGGTTTGGTAAAATGTACAGATAACGTGAAAAAACTCCAAAAACTGTCTTCAACACTGTCATCTGTTAATCAGTGAGATCATCTTCACTCCATAATGAAAACCTAATTAGCACAGACAATTGTTTGATTCGTTTCATTTCTTAGTATCTCCATTAACTCTATTTTTCTTTTGTTTAAAATTAATTCTTACCACTGCTAAATCACAACGGATGTTTTTTTTGTTAAAGATATTGAAGGTTCTTGCTGTGATGTGTCATCATTTTCATATCTTGTTTCTATTGGCTTTGAAAATATCTGTATTTTGTAACGATACAAAGATCTTTGCCAGAAAAATAATTTCTGTTCCATTCCATTCAAGTTGTTCTAAAAATTGAGATAGATCCTGTGCTTGCTCATGAGTTTATTCTTATCTTTATTTGAATATGCTATTATTTTACTATCATTTTATTCACGGCATGTTCTAGTGATAGCTTAGTGACTTATGCCAGACTTGAATGTGATAGGTATTTAAAAATTTTAATTTGTACAGTAAAGTATTTTACTCAAAATATGTACATAGTTTATATTCAGAGTTTATTATTGCCTATTGTTAATGTATTGCTTGCTGCAAGTCCTTTAGTTCCCTGTACCTACTCAGCTCAAAGAATAGCTCATGAAGGCTTTTACCTTTTGAGGTAGACTTTACTTTGAGGAAAATAAATGTATCTGAGGGAATCAAATCTGATTAAAAAGGTAGATGTTTGAGCTTGTTCATTGCCATCAAGGTGAAAAACTGCTTCACAGACAAATCTCAATGTTCAGCAGGATTGCCTTGTAGCATGAAACAAATTTTGACAGACCTATCTTACCAGTCCTTTAAATGTCGGATTATTCCTTAGTTGGTATTATCCACATCATTGGTGCTCATAGTAATAAATTCTTTGTAGATCAGTGCAGAATCATCTGCAAAAATATACTCTGGTGTATGGACGGATGCCCTGCCTTCTTCCTTCCTTTCTTTTGGTTGTGGGAAATCATAACACATCATTCCAAGTTTTGATATTGAAGAGAGTTATTTATATAAAAAATTTCTACTTCCTGAGCATCTTCTAGAGTTGTTTTTATAGACTGTAGTTTAGTAATAACTCTTCACAAGTTTCTTGCTCTAGTTTATAGAATTGCATTTTTTTAAAACCTCTTTATTTATTGGACGGTAACTGCAAATAGACAGCTGTATTTTCGAGTTTGGAGATATTTTATAACTGTTTCATAAGTGAATTCAGTGACAGGAAAATTCATCTAAATAATTGGATCAACAAGATTTTTCTGATCTCAGACAAATACTGGCAAAGAAATTAATCATCATGATTTTTTCTTCCACATCTTGTTACAAAAGTGTGATACCCGAACACCCTAACAATCTACATTTTGGGGAGGTGCTCAAGGTGATGGAGTGAAGGATTGTGTTAGGAGACTTCTGTAGCGGAGCAGAAAGAGCTTTATTGACTTTTGGGAGAAATAATGAAAAGTATTTAATTCCCATTCTAAACTTAAGAACTTAAATTGTCTTGCTCTGTGTTTTCACTGAGAGTGTAGTTCTTCCTGGAAGTTTTTTATGAATGAATTGTCATTGTTGCCAGGACGTTGTTCGACATTCAACGAGCCTCAAAGAAGCAGTTTTGAAAATTCAGACACCATTAGACTGAGAAAAAGAAATCCAATTACATTGGAAAAAAAATACGAAGTCATCAGCAGTCATGAAAGAGGATGTACCGTTAAAGATATTTGTGCCAAATATTCACTAAGTTCATCAACAGTCTGTACCATATTGAAAAAGAAAGAAAAGTATTTAAACGAGATAAAGAATGGCAAATGCATGCAGTCTACAAGGATCCTAAGCAGAGAATTTGATATTTTTTCTTTGCATAGGAGGAAATGGAAGAATTTTTAAGTGCACTGGATATGTAATCAATTTGTACAGTTCCACATTCCAGTTTGCAGTGCAGCAATTGTGTGAGAGATTATATTTTTTGAGGCACTGAAAGATTGGAGAAGGGTTGTAATTCCAAAGAGGTTTGTTACAAGGAGAGGATGGTTTAATCACTTTAAAAAAGTTGATTTACAGTGTGTCATTATATTAGGGGCAGTGGATTCTGGTAAGGATGATGTAAATATACATATTAAACTAAGATTGTGTTTTTAAATGATGAGCTCTGCACTGATATAGAGTATTCTTTGCGTTCTTTTCAAGAACATTTTAAATATGTATTTTTCTTCTTTTAAATAAAACTATTGTATTGAAAGAATGCCTTTCCATCTTTTATTGATTTTTTCCTTAAAATTATTATTCATAGATAAAGGTGGCTTATCTATATATATATTTATTTATTTATCAAAATGAAATTATCTTGTTTCATCTTAGGAAGTGTGATTCTGAATCAGTTCTTTTCGAAGGTATTAGTTATAATTCACTACTCAAATAACGACCCATGATAAGAGGATTTTGGAGTCAGTTTTGCTCTCACTAGTGATAACTTGTGAGAAAAATTACTTGCTGTATAATATTCCTGAAAGAGCCTTGAACCTTAAAAAATGCTTTACATATTGTCTGTAGTACTCTTGAGTCCATTCACACAATGAAACCCTTCCATACGTGAAACCCTTCGTTTTTGTGAGCCTTCTAAATTTGAGAAAAGACAAACAAGATACTGCAACAAAGTTTCTTAATCTGAGACAGCCTTAATGTAAATGCTTAGCCTCTCAGATGCCATTCTTTTTAATGCCAGCAGCATTTGCAACTTTGGTATAGATACAGTTTTAGGCGACTAGTGGCTACTCATTCAAGTGGCAGGTATGTAAGTAAATTTACTCCCATGAATATTGACTAAATTAAACAATATCATTCTGCTCGGCTGGGCATTGCAAGGTGAGCTGGACCATTGCAAGGGTGAGTTTTTGTGCAACAGTTGGTAATAAGCATATTTTGTATGTATTATGTAACTTTCACTTTAACACTTTCGATCCTGTGGACATATTTGATTTGTCATCTTCATTTTACTGCTGTGTCCTATGTCATATGTCCTTTTACGTTTATCATCTTTGATAGGCTTTAAAAATCTTTCAGATGTTCGTAGGCTCCTAGAATACCCTTTTTTATATCATTAAGGTGGTTGCAGTTCAAATTTCAATGTGTGCTTCTATTGTGTGCAAGTATTTGCTATTTTTCCAGGAAGCAATTGGTTATTCATACTTGCGGGCACTGTTTATTGCGTTCAAAACTTCTTTCTTTGTAAGTAGTATTGCTGCTGTGAGCGACATGTACTGATATTTAGTAGACATAGATGTAAAATTCACAGCGACTCTCAACAATAGAAGTTCATGGGTTTTTGAATAATGGATCGGAACTGGATTCTTCTGACGAGGACTTTGATTTTATTCCTTTTTAGAGAGACTTAAAGAGAAAAGACAATACTACAAGAGTTCATCAAATTCCCATTGATGTGTTTGATAGATTTTGTTTTACAACATTTTGAATAACAGCTATATTACCCAGGACACAGGAGTTAGCCTCACGGAATGTCCTTCAGGATTGAATGTGTTAAGCTTGCATCCTAAGAAGACAATAAGTGACATAAGGCAATAGTAAAACCACTTTTGTAATGTGCAATGTAAGCTGTTTGCTAGATGTAATAAAAAAACTGGAGGCCACATTTCTTTAATGTTTCTGAGTAGATGAGCCAAATCTTCTAAGCTAGGTTGTCACAATATCTTTTGTCAGGTTTGCGAAAAAAGCAGGTATTCAGAAACATGTTATGGAGACATTTGGGTGGATTAGTTTAAAAATACATGGCTCTTAAGATGGAAAACACAAGAGAACATAGGTACAAAATCTGTTTCATTTGGCAGTTGCTCTGATAATTAGAACCTGAAATTTCAAGGAATGTAGTTTTAATTTTTCTGTCACAGTGTTTCAAAGCATGCAAGTAAATTTGATTCTGATATTGAATTCATTTTCTTAAAAAATTGCATTCTTTTACCCTGAAACAAGCAAAAGCTTTCAAATTCATCAGTTCAAGTAATTCATAGTGTACATAATGTGTATTGTGAATATGAATTCGAAGTTTACGAAAACTTCCTATTCATAAAAAACGAATTTTTATAATTGTTTATCTTACTATTGTGACATAATATTGAAAAAGGTTTTTAACCCCTTTTCTTACTTTAATGCTATATTTCGGCGGATTTTAGAATTTTTGAAATTGTGACATGAACCATATTCTTTGGACACTTTTGTAAGATCAAGTAATTTCTTATCATATTTTTGATACTTAGACTTACTTGAGGGGCAATTTTTACTGAAATTTGTACTTTTTCTATTTTTTTATAAGTTGTTTTTAAAGGCAAATGCTTAATTTAGGAATTATATTACTACTTTCTTTGGATTCCTTGTCAAAAAATACATAAATAATCAATTGATAGATTCCATTTCACTGGGTGGTCCACTCCATTTTTGGACTCGAATTGCATCACTTATGTCTTGAATCAATTTTTTGTTTTGGTTTATTTGTAATGTAGCTAGATTACTCTTATATTTTCCATGTGCGTAATTTGAGTGGGAATATAAATAAAAAGAGCGACATGTATGGGAAAACAGAAGTGGTTATTTCCCAATGAATCTTCAATGTTCTTTTTATGGTCTAAGTATGCCTGTTGCTGCTCTTCACCGATGGAAGGGCAAAGGGTATCAAGGGAAGGGAAAGATAATTTGATAATGTTCCCATTGAATAGCATGTTTTCAATAGTAGAAACAAAAGTCACAAGTTTACTTAGTAACGTTTGTTTGTCAGTGAATTTTTCGGCGAAGCGTCGGCCCCAGTTTGAAAGTCGCGTTGTCATAATGAGAGAGAAGGTGCAAGTTTCAGAGAGGAGCAGAAAAAGAAGCCTGTTGAAAACACTTAAACAAGTTCATGTAATATAGTATAGCGGAACAGTTAGAAATAAGTATAGGGCAAAGTTCGCTTATAACAATCAGCGGGTCCATTTTCGAAAACCCAAAGAATTTTCGAAAAGTGCAGAATTTTACAATTTGTTCGTGGTCTTCCTTCATCGAAGGTAAAGCTTTTTTTCGGTAAAATCTGATCTTAAAATATATTTGAATAAGTGAGTTGCACTTCCATTTCCTTTGTAAAGCGTCGGGAAGCTTGTAATGCGGCCTGAGCAATTTGTTACAGTGAACATGCTCGCAAATTCCTAAACCTGAGCTTGAATGAGCTGAGTTTGAATCCCAGCGTAGGTGAAAATCGTGTGACCGATCTCCATGAAATTGGCACATAACATGTTTTTCACGGAGGTTTTTATGCTGTTCATTTTGTTGTAATTCCACCAGATAGTGCTTCAGTTAGATGCAATTCCCAGTCCACCTGGAAACTCGGCTTTATTGTTGCTGGGCGTTGCCGCGTGGCCCGGGCAGGTCGAAGAGGCCGCGAGAAGCGCGGGATGGAGGAAAGAAAAGGAGAGAGAGAAGTAAAAGGGGTACGGGAGGAAAAAGAGAAAGAGGGGGACAAGAGAGGGAAAGGCGAAAAGAGAGTAGGGAAGAGGGGAAAAGAAAATGAAGAGAGAGTGTAAGAAGAGAGGAAGGGAGGAGGGTGAAAAAGAGGAGGAAAGTAAGATGGAAAAGAAAAAAGAAAGGAGGGGAAAGAGGGAAAGGGAAAAAGAGGGAGGGAAAATGTGAGTGGGAGAGAGGGAAAAAGAGAGGAGAAAAGAGGAATATAGGAAGACAAAGAAGGGAATAGAGAGAGGGAATGAGAAAGGGGTAATAAGGAGAGGAAGAGAAAGAGGGACTAGCGAGAGGAAGAAAGGGGAAAAGAGTGAGGAAATAGAGCAAGATTTATTTATTTAGTCAAAAACAGTCAAAAAACTGTATGTGGCGTATAGGGGAGAAAATCATCTGCGCACGCTTTATTGAGTTTGAGTCCCTTCCCAACAATTTAACTATTAATAGTTAAAAGATGAAAAAATAGTAATAATAATATAATAATAATAAATAATAATAATAATAATTTAAAAAAGCGAGAGATCAACATTTCAAAAACTAGATATTTTCGTTTCCGGAATGTAGAAAATTTATTTTTAACGGTAAACGAACGAACAGAATTGATTTTTCTGTATTGTTAACAAAATAGAAACTCACCCTTAGCTCTACTACCACTACAAGCAAAAGGAAAGCTCAACAAAACGTGCGCAAGATAATGTCTGCTGGGTTGTGCTAGTTAAATGTATTTATAAAAGTGGATGCTGACATACACTAAATGGTACATTTTAGAACATGCTTTCATAAACTCCTTTTCCCTTTATTTTGACGTACAGAATGTATGTACTTAGCATTTTAAAGGCCCATTCACAATGCAAACATAAGCATAAGCATGGCGTTAACATAAAAGTTAGGACTACGTCTACAAGTGGACTCATTCACAATGCGTTCGCATAAGCATAATACGTAAGACGTTAACTTAAGAGCTTGCAAGCTTCAAGCTTCTGTGCTATGCTTATGTCAGACATAAGGAATGAGCCAATCGCAGTTCGTTAACTCAAAATCGAGTATCGAAGTCGATCGTGTCGATTCGTGTGCTGCGTCTCATAGCCAATAGAAACTCTTATTTTGCCTGTGTTTATGTTCGACATTGTGAATACGCCAACTCTTCGCTTGTGTTAATGTCTATGTCTATGTGTTATGCTTATGTTTGTGATTGCATTGTGAATGGGGCATAATCCGACTGTGTCCAGCTGGCGATGTTCGTGGGCTTGGGCCAAGGGAGGCATGTAGCGCGCATGACGAATAGCTTAATTGCCTGCCTGAGCTTTTTATTTCGTCACATAGCTGTAGAAAAATATGATTTGTGTTAGAAATCTACCGCTTCATTTTTGCCCGGGTTGGGAATCGCACCCGGGACCGTCTCACAGAAAGCTAGCACGCTGTCCATGAACCACCCAGGGGCTTAAGTACATAATAATTTCCTTAATTTAAAAAAACGTGCAACACCAAGCGTATTTTTACTATTAATTTTTGGGGTAGGTTTAAAATTAGTTTTATTATTTGGTACCGAAACAGTAATTAATAACGATTTGAAAAATGGCTTGTTCCTGAAAGCAGTTTTAAGAAATTAAAAGTATGGAACGCAAAGAAAACTAGCTTGAAAGCGGCAACGGAAATGAAGATGTAATATACAAACGCAGAGAATCTGGATGCAGGAAGATCCGAGACAATGCCATGAAGTTAAAACGGTAAAATTACATCACTGTCAAAGACATAACGCTGAAGGGCGAAACGAAGTAAAGCTATTAAAAGCATAGAAAACTATTCAGCTCCTTCTGCGTGGAGTGGTTTTAAAGCCAGACTAGATAGGATTAGGAACGCGAAGGAAGACATTGTAGATTTTGGCTTTCAGAGGACCACCGAGATTCCAGGACACGTATGCCATTATAAGGGAACCTTTCGCTGAGTCCCAAAAATTTTAAAATATTTGAAGCCGTTTTTTGAGAAAGTATTTTTACATATTTTTTACTTTCTACCTATTACTTAAACAGATATTCTACGTGCTCACGACCGCGACACAAATCGAGCGATGACTGCTGATGTGCAGAAACGAGTGCGGCGAGAGTGAGTGAGTATGGAGAGACTTGGAACATGATTGTGTACAGCCCTATTGTATTGCCTCTAGTAATTATTTTAACTTGCACATCCAAAGGACGCCAAACTTTATTATAGAAGTTAAAAAAACAAAACAACATATTGTGTGACGTGTTCATTAGGTGTACTGCGGGACAGCCGAATTCCTGACGGAGTTCTTAATTGGAATTAATACCTCAGCACTTGAGTAGGACCGAACGACAATTGTTTAATAAGCCCATTAACTGCCACGATCCCCAATTAGGGATTCTGAACTGTTAGGGATCTCTGAACTTTTTCAAAGCAGCCAGCCACATTTTGTAGACTAATATTTATTAATCGATAAGTAATTCTAAACTGTAATAAAATAAGATACGAAAATTGGCAAAGATTACTGTTCATTCAATATCTTCCTGCGGTGCAACGCATTGTCAGATTACTTTGAACGATGATATTTAGAGAGAGATGTATTTATTTATCTTACATGTGAATTTGTTTCACATAATAGCTTATTTTAAATGAAGCCTTTGAGAACTAATGGTACTAAAACAGCACGTACTTTCTCGCCCGCACTTTCACGCAAAATTACGCGAAAAGTACTTAATTTTTCAAAAACTTATACCTGACTTTATTTCAAAATCTATCTTTAAGGAACAGATTTCATTAACGCAAAAAATCTCTATCTTCATAATTGTAGTTGTAGGAAGATGCCGAACAAATTTTGAATTTTTAAAAAATTAGAGTTTTCATGAGACCTGTACCATTCTCTTAAACGTCCTTCACACTAAAAACAAAATTTAATCCAAAACGATGGAGCCATTTTTTTGAAAATTTGAAAAATGTCCCAGGGGCTTCATGTAAAGTACCCCCTAAAATTAAAATATCAGTTTCATCTTCAAGGGGCCGCGTTATCAGCCAGATCAATTGGGGAATATTAATTTTGGAGAAAATCGGCAGAACGGTTTAGTCGCTAGCGTTGTTCACAGACGGACGGACAGACGTTTTGCCAGCAGTATCAAGGACCCACAAAACACGGATTATGGCTACACCACGTGTCAGAGGATTTTTTTCTAAATTTAGCAACTGAATTTATCCACTTTTCGTTACCAGGACCTTGTAATAAGAGTTTTTCTGTCGAAAATTCGCCGTTTTTTCACGCAGTATTATATAACTTTCTCTCTAGTCCCTAGTGAGAAAATAAAACGCAAACAGTTCGCTTTGCCCATTCCACAGCATTATCCCTAAACGTTTTTACTAAAACCTTCCCCTTATTCGGAACGTGTGAACTGTTGGCGGAGCATTCTGCGAGCATGATACCGGGGTCTGATGGTCATTCACTGTTTGGTGTGATGACCTGATGATGATGTGTTTGATTGATTTTTTCGTATTTCCGGGCATGTCAACTGCTTCGGTTATTAGTTCCGTTAGTGTAGCGCATGTTTTTCTCTCGGGAGATGGCGGTAATCTTCCCCCGCTGGATGGCGAGATCCCGCGCCGACCTACCGTCGGCTAGTGGGGTTTCCCTCTAACCAGGACTCTCCCACCAGCGGGGCACCGCCCCAGCCGGGACAAGCTCTAAGCTCCCGACCGGTCTCCCGGAATATGTGGTAGTGTAGTGCATGTTAGTGTAAGTGTGTATGTGTTAAGTGAGAGGATAGAACAAGGAGGAAGGACAGATCGTGCGCGGCCCGTGGCCCGTTTGTTAGGGTACTGCTCTGACATTCGCCTGGTGTTGATCGGAGAAACCACGGAAAACTTCCGATCAGAGCAGCCGGCCCTGATGATGATGATGTGACTACTGTAAATGTATTGAATACGAAATGCATCATCAAATATAGTTTGCTTGGTAGTTAGATTCGGGGAGAGATTCTCAACTAAGATAAGTCCAGGAAGTGTTGGCGATATCGGAAAGGGGCCAAGTGATCTTACGTCCCTTGTTGAAATGGTTTTATAGTTTTTAAGAAAATATGCTTTATTTTTAGGTAATGATCATAATAAGAAATGGTATGTTTCCTGTAGTATCATAACCTTGATTAAACGTTCTCTTCTGAATGTCATTTTATAAGCGTCGAGAATGCTGTCTGGAGAAGATTTCTCTCAGCCGTCTGCTCTGGTTGGTAGTTTTCCGTGATTTCCCCAATCAACGCAAGGCGAATACCTTGCCACACGAATGGGCCACGGGCCGCGTTATCGGGAGCGGTAGCTCAGTGATGTCACTGCAGCGCCTCTGACCGGGAGGTACTAGGTTCCCACTCCCCACGGCGGCAGGATTTTCGACACTAGCTTTTCAGCTAGGTCGAATTCAGTCGCTGTCTGGAGGAGAATTCTAGCGGCCGGTTGCTCTGATCGGTAGTTTTCCGTTGTTCCTCCGATCAACACAAGGCGAATGACGGAGCAGTACCCTACCAAACGGGGCACGGACCGCGCGCGATCTGTCCTTCCCCTTCCTTGTCCTATCCTCTCCCCCTTACACACACACTTACACTAACATGCACTACACTACCACACATGCCGCGAGACCCGTCGGGAGCTTAGAGCTTGTCCCGACTGGCGCGGTGCCCCGCTGGTGGGAGAGTCCTGGTTAGGGGGAAACCCCACTAGCCGACGGTAGGTCGCCGCCGGATCTCGCCATCCAGCGGGGGAAGATCACCGCCATCTCCCAAGAAAAACATGCACTACACCAACGGGACTAATGACCAAAGCAGTTGACGCGCCCGGAAACACTAAAAAATCAATCAATCAAAGCCACGGGCCGCACACGATCGTTCCTTCCTCTTGACGGATTCTCTCCCATTACTTACATACTTATATACTTGTAGGAAGAGCAATCGGACGTTTAAAGCACCTCTGTGATATGGCAGTGCCCGGATGGGGGAGATGAGTGGAGAGGGAAACTGCCGCAAGCCCACGTGTAGGTCGACGCAGATCTCACGTTCTAGGGCGGGAGAAAAACGTATACCTCCCAAGATGGATGATTCCAGGTGCGTCAACTGATAACGTCATTATCCCGTAAGTTAAGTGTATGTTTTAGTGCGGGAGGGGGCGGTGATCTTCGCCCGCTAGATGGTGAACTTCGGTGCCGACCTATACGTATACCTATCGGCCATAAGCCGCCATCCTGATCGAGGTTTTTCGGGGCTACTCAATTACTTAAGGCGTACGCCGCGATGGTCCCTTGTTTTGCACTCCCAGTCATAAATGTACAGTTTGTCCCCCCTGTAATCTCTCTCCTTTCTTCTTTCTCGTTCGTATTTTCTTCATTTTCATTTACGATTCCCTTCTCCCATTTTTCTCTCATCTTCCATTTCTATTCATTGATGCCAATGGGTCATGGGCGTAGCCAGGTTTTTCACTAGGGAGGGGCAAATCATAATTTGTAATTATTAAATACTATAAGGTTAATATAAGTGAAGTGAAATTATAAATAATATAATATTACAACTAATAATAAATAAAAATATATATTTAAACAATAATATTAATAAATAATCAATGAAGTTTTATAAGAATAAAATTATATAATTTCACTAGTTTATTATAATGTTATAAACAATATACACATTTTGTAATACAATGAAAGCGTTACAAATCTTACAAAACTAACAAACTGTTAAACTAAAATTAGTTTTCGTGGATTTTCTGCAAATCTCTTAAATATTTCTTTTTTATATATTTCCTCTTTTCCTAATACAAGTGCCCTGTGAACACTCATTAAACATAAACCATTTAATCGTTCTCCTGTCATTGTTGATCTTAACCAGGATTTTACTCTGCGTAAAGTACTGAATGATCGCTCTACAGTACAAGTGGTGCATGGTAGAGCAAGTGAAATGAGTAATGCTTTTTTTGTTTCAGGGTAAAAAAATTCGGCTTCTTTAACTAAATCCATCATTTGGATATCTTTTACTTGCTGTTTACTCATTTTTTTCTCCCTCCACATGGAATACCATAATTCGATTTCAGAATCTAATCCTTGCAAATCATAAAATCTTGAAAACTGTTTTGTTTTTCTTCTAAAGTCATCAATTGTCATCTCCATCATATTCTGGGGATGAAGATTCAGTAGTGAAAAAGCAGCTGAATGGTCTTCCGAAAAACGTTGCTCTAATGACAATAAAAGAGAATCCAAATAAGGGATTATTAAGGATCTTCTCCAATATTCTTCTTTACTAGATGCTGGAGGATTTGAACGATGCTTTTGTTTTCCGACAATTCTTGGTAGCAACAATTCAACATCACATTTTTCAGCTATTGTATTTGCATGCTCCGTGAGTTCTGCTGCAATTTGCTCAGGATTGTTACGATGAACTTTTATCACACCGAGAATTCGCTTAATGTGCTCTAAACATTGTATTAGATCCAAAGATTTTGATTGCAGAGCATTTACCACTGGTTCTAGAAGAGCAGAATATTTTGCAATTAAAGCTACAGCAACAATAAATTGGGCCGTAGTTGAAGCTGCATGTAACTGAAATGCAGTTTTTCTGGTGTGGTTATTACCAGTCAATGACAGTTTTTTCAGCGCTGCAATTATACCTACAAAATGTTCGTTGAAAACAGAAATACATTTGTATTTTTGAGACCAACGTGTTTCACAGAACATTGGAATATTCGGGACATACTTCCGTCTTAACACAGATTCTCTAAAAAACGCAATAATGTCTTTCACTGTAGAAATTGTGTTACGTATTTCTGGTACACTATTCAAGTCATTGACAACGAGATTTAATTTATGCGATGCGCAATGAAAAAACTGGGCTTTTTTATATTTTCTTCGTAATACACTTTGTACTCCGTTCTCATTACCAGCCATAGCTGCACATCCATCATAACCTTGGCCTACACATTTCTCTGGATCAAGTCCTTCCTGCTCCAAAAAATGGTCTATGGCCCCTGCAATTGTGTGAGCATCGAAAGCTGGTAATTCAACGAAGCCTACAAATTCTTCCCGAATTTTCATCTGCTTTTCATCAAAAAATCTTAATCCGATTGACAATTGCTCTTTTCCCGATATGTCAGAAGTCTCATCCGCAAGTACACTAAATGCATACGCTTTTTTTGCGTCTTCTATTACGTCATCTTTGATGACAGCACCGCACAAATTAATAATTTCATTTTGTATTTGAGGAGACCTATATGTTGCATTTTTTTTAACATTTGATTCGTCAAAATGCTGTCTCAAGTTTTCGTCGCCAGCCTCAATTCGAAATTGAATCAAGTCTTGAAACACACCTCCATCTTGCAGTTTTCCTCTTAAAGGCAGATCATGGGACCCGCAAAATAAGATTGTGGAGATTATTGATTTTACAATTTTAGTATTTTCTTCAACAACTTTTTTGTGACCGTGTAAAAGTTGCACATCCACTGGAGCGTTAGCCGTGAAATTCCTCGCGGCAGCAACTGCAGCTTTGTGCCACTGATTAGAGGAATGTTTTTTACAATCTTCATGTAAATTTTTGTACCGTGTAAAAGGTTTTATCATAAATGAGCCAAGAACACCTTTAACAGAATTAATGGGCGGAGGAAACAAAACACAAAACTTACAAAGCCCGCCTTTAAGTGCTTTCGAATATACAAGCCATGGAGAGTATGTTTCTAGCCAAATATGTTTAAATCGTCTTTCGGATGGTTTTACATCTTTACTGAAATCATAACTAATGGGTGGAACCCAACAAGATTTCAACAGCGTACTTTTTTCTTCTGTCGTCATCTGAGAGGATCGTCCAATCCAAAGGCCCAAATCATTTTGGAGCGGATCACCAACATGAGACTTAATTGATTCACTAGTCAGACATGTCGATGAAGGTCTTGGTTGAGGGTTTGCAGGATTGAGTGATGGTGTAAATTTAGCTCTCTTTTCGTCACTTTCATTTGTGATTTCATTGTTGTCCTCCAGCTTTCTTTTTAGATTACCTTCAAATATATAAAATTATAAATGTTAAAAAATGTACAAAATTAAAAAATAGCAAATTTTATATGTTCTTAACGGTTGAAATGGAATCATAATTAGACAATAGAATCTAACAAGAATTAAAAAAACATACATTTTTCTTCTGGTGTCGTCTGAGATGATCCTTCAATCTGTAGATCTAAGTCATTTTGGAGAGGATTTTGAACATGCGTCTCGATTGATTCACTGATCAAATAAGTGGATGAAGGTCCAGGTTCCAGCTCTTTGGAATTAAGTGCTGATGTTAACTTTGCTTTTCTTTTGTTATTTTCATTTCTGGTTCCACTTTTATCGTCAAGTTTTCTTTTTTGACTACCTTTAAATGTACAAAATTATGTATACTAAAAACATGTACACAAAGACAAAATACCTCTTTTTAAATGCTCTTAATAACTATTCATTTTATTTATTTATTAAAGCAAAATGAAATCGTAATATTTTTAATGTAATTTAATTAATTTTAATAAATAATACCTAAATTGGTGATCTATGAAATTGTAAAAAGTTATACACAATTATTTACAAAATTAACTTTTAACAAAATGCTAAAATGTCATTTATTTTAACGTGTTTTAGATTTAAAAATATGTGAAACTGCCACTATATGCACTGATATCGGAATACTTACTGATAAAAAATTGTCTTATATCCATAACAAAGTTTTTGCTTATAATATTAACTTTGTGTGAAGTAGCTTTAGAGCAAGACGTTGCAATGAATTCTAAAATATAAAATGATCAAGATAAATTATTAATATTACGAAAAGCAAATTAAAAATTATTTTTTAACATTAAATACTGGTGTTAATAAAGTTGTATTGGAGTAAATTCTATTAAATATACGGGTCTTTAGACCAATTAAAATTAAAATTATTTTATTATTATAATATAAAAAAGTAATATAGCTCGTGATGTAATTTGGTACTCACCGTTGATGTGATGAAATATTTTTTGGAAGCACTTTAGAAGTATTACTAATGAACTTAATTTAATACACTAATTAAAAAATATGTATTTTCACAATTTTGTTCACATGTAACACGTTTGTCTTTTCCTTAAGCCGGTTTAAAGAAAACTACGATCTTCGGAACTAATACAAATGTTGCAATAGGTTTCTGCTCCATTTATCTTATCGCAAAATCTGAAGAATGCAAAAACATTTTCCTCTCTGGGCGAGTGTGACTTGTGTTGGACCGACTATTGCTCTACTAAGACTCAAAAAACACTTCCACTGCGCACTTCCGCGAATCTCAATGAACCTTCGCGAACGCGGTGGCTCACGACATATAGAAAACCGCCCCTCCCACGCGGTGGTCGCGGAGGGGGCGGTCTGATGTGGAGGGGGGGCGCTTGGTGCAACCCGTGGGAAGCTCCCAAAATTTCCTGGAACCGGGCGCGGTCACGCGGCGCGGGGCTGACCGTGCCGCCAGCTGGGGGTGTGGGCGCAAACAGGTCATAAACCTCGCCCTGTCAATGGCGGGGTTTGAAGCGCGCCGCGCCAAGCCTCGATGGTGGTCGGTCGGCGGAGGGGCAATAAAACTCGCAAACCGCGCCATATGTATTTCGCCGACAAATGTCTTTGTCGGCGAAGGCCCCGCGCATCTTTGCTTGGGGGCTGCAGCCGCGCAGCGAGCGAAACACGTGCGGCGGCGGTGATCTTGAATGACAAAGGGACATGGGCGGGCGCGCGAAGGGGCCGCGGCCCGTTGGCCGCGCGGCGCGGCCGAAAATGAATTTGCGTGCGTAAACAAAGTTTAAGTAAAAGGATTACATTTTTTATGTTTTCTGTTTATTTTATATATTAAAATTGTATTTTTCAAATTTTTTCTTCTTTCTTAGAATGTTTTAAAAACACAATACTTCGATTTGTTTTTTATACAAAATTATAAATGTCCTAAGATTTAGGGGGGGGCAACTGCCCTCCCCTGCCCCCCCCTGGCTACGCCCATGGAAACAGCTATATTTTCTTTTCTTAAAGATGTCGCCTCATCATTGGATCAAAACGAGGCACCTATTGGATTATTTTTAGATCTCTCAAAAGCTTTTGACGTCATTGATCATGACATTTTACTTTCCAAATTACCTTCATATGGAATTCGTGGTATTGCTCTAGATTGGTTATGTTCGTACCTTAAACAACGATCTCAGAGAGTTGAAATACCTTACTGGAATGATGGAACATTACGTACGCACCTTTCCGACTCTTTGCCCATTGCATGTGGAGTTCCTCAAGGATCGATTTTAGGCCCTATTCTGTTCCTACTTTACGTAAACGATATGCCCTCGACGATTCGAAACGGAAGAACAGTTCTCTTTGCGGATGATACGAACATCCTTTGCAATAAAGAAACCGTAAATAGTACAATATCAGATGTTTCAAATTGGTTCCGAAATAACAAATTAATAGTAAACGAAAAGAAAACGGTTTTAATGCAATTTTCCATATCAAATAAACAATTCTGTGCTCCATTGAAAATGAACAGTGTACCATTGACTGATGTTAAGGCAACAAAATTTTTAGGTCTCTCAATTCAGTCAAACCTTAAATGGAACGTCCATTTAAATGAATTGAACACAAAATTAAGTTCATTATGCTACGCGTTTAGAATTCTTGCAAATTCAGTCAGCCTTCATACTGCTCGTTGTGTATACTTCGCGAATGTTCATTCCCGCCTGAGATATGGCATAATATTCTGGGGAAATACATCTTATAGCTCCCAGACTTTTAGATTACAAAAACGAATTGTACGAATAATAACCAAATCCCACCCACGTGATTCATGTAAGCCTCTCTTCATTAATCTAGGAATTCTACCATTACCGTGTCTTTTTATTTACGAATCAGTGGTTTTTGTAAAAAATGACTTGCTTAAGGGCGGGAATATATTTTCAGAAAATGCCGAAGTCTATTACTATAACACTCGACGTAGAAATCATATTCATCAGGTGACAGTATCAACAGCTCATTACAAAAAATTCACATACAATACATGTACATTATTTTACAACACTTTGCCAGATGACAAACGATTAAATTCAATAGAAAAGTTTAAATCACAAGTGAAATCGTTTCTGCTGCATAACTGTTTCTATACAATTAGAGACTATACTGAGCATCACAAGAAAAGTAACATTATTTTTAACAATGATACATAATGCATTATTTACCATTTGGACTGTATAAATGAGTATAAACAACCTGTAACAACTATTGTACTACAGCTTCCGGGTCAATGACCCCCATCTCGATCAGGTTTTTCGTCCAGTTTCCCTGATCCATTGAGCAAATGCTGAGATGGCCCCTTGTTTTGCTTCTGGACATAAATGTAACTTCATTTTCTGTGCACGTCTTCTAGAATTCAGTGGGAAATGCAATTATTCAAATTATCGTTTCCATGTTGTCGCGGCAGGAAGTAATAAGAGCCAAAATTTATTGCTTATTTATCTTTGAAAATAGATTTTATTACATGGGAGTTTTTTTTTGTTTTTTTCTCCCTTTCAAAATTCAAAATTTATTGCTTATTTACCCTTGAAAATAGATTTTTATACATGGGAGTTTTTTTTCTCTCTTTCAAAATTCAAAATTTATTGCTTGTTTATCCTTGAAAATAGATTTTATTACATGGGAATTTTTTTTCTTTCTTTTTTTTCTCCCTTTCAAAAATTCAAAATTTAAGTAGTATATGACTTAGTGTAGGGATCACAGAATTTTGAAAATGTGCACACAATTCACTTTTCCCCATAGCACGTCATACGCAGTTTTTAACTGTTTTTTTGACGTAAAATAAATAAAAATAAATAAAGTAAAAGTACATTTTATTTTGAAAGCAATGCAAAGCATGAATGAAGTAGTGGTGCTAAAACAGCACGTACTTTCTCGCCCGTATTTCAGGCAAAATTACGTGAAAAGTATTCAAATTTTCGAAAAATTGTACATGACTTCATTTCAAAATCTATCTTTAAGGAACTGATTTCATTAAAAGAAAAATCTCTATCTTTACAATTGTAGTAGTAGAAAGTGCCGAAAAAATTTTGAAATTTTCGAAAAATCAGGGTTTTCAACGAACATGAGATCTGCACCACTCTCTTAAACGTCCTTTACACTATCCAACAACAAAATTTAATCAAACACAATGGAACAATTTTTTTGAAAATTTGGAAAATGCGCCAAGGGCTTCATGTTAAATGCCCCGAAAATTAAAATATCGTTTTCAAATTCAAGGAGCCGCGACAACAGACAGATCGGTTAGAGAAGATCAATTTTGGAGAAAATCATAGTATTGTTCACCGACAGGCGGGCAGATGGACGGATGTACAGATGTTTTACTGTCGGCACTTCCTTCTAGTACAATTTTTTCGGCACTTCCTTCTAGTACAATTGTGAAAATACACACACGGAAAAATTTTGGGTGCACCTCTTTTACATGCGTATAAGCCGTAGTGGTGATGCATCTGTCAGACAGCCACGTAATAGTTGACCTAACAGTTCTCGCATTAGTAGCACAGCTTGCTGTCTTCTTCTTCCTTCTTCCATTAGCATTACTAACCTGTATGGGTCTTGGATTTCACAACTGAACCGTTCCACTTTTTTCTATCATTCACTCTCAACTCTCCACTGTCCCTTGTGTAGCATCCGAAGATCTTGTCACACGTCATCCATCCACCGAGTTCTTAGTCTTCCTTTCTTGCGCCCAACTGTTGCCATCCATGACATGATCTTCTTTGGGACTCCATCCATCTGCATCCTCTGAATGTGACCCAGCCATTTAATTCTTTGTGCCTTAATATATCTTATTATACTTCCCCTTTTATTAGGTTTTCTAATTCTTGATCTGTTCTTATTCTCCAGGTATCAGCACTTACTTGAATTGACTCATATATTTTACGTAATACGCGCAGCTTGCTGTACTCCGGTTTATTTAACGTGGCGCCTCAAGGCCATGAGCTGGATGAAGAAGGGGGGACTATCATCCAATCGAGACCTTCGTAACAATTTACACTACTGTTTGTGGAAATTGCAACACCAAGAACGAATGGATCTAGGGAAATGATATTCAATGTACTGTGCACTCATGCCACAGGCACTACTTTATTTCATTTGCAGTACCATCAAATACATGGATACATGCCAAGTCAGTAAGTTGTGAAGCCACCACGCGCATCCACAAGAGCCTGTACACGGCGCGGCATTGAGCTAATAAGAGTCTGTATCGCTTCTTGTGGCAGGTTCTGCCATGCTCCTTCAAGCCGCGTCCAGAGTTCGGCGGTGGAAGCTGGCGAAGGTGCCTGGCGGACCAGCCTCTGGGAAAGCATGTTCCACACATGTTCAATTGGCGACATGTCAGGTGAACGAGCCGGCCACGGAAGGAGCTGTATCTGGAGTTCATTGAACACACGTTGCACGATGCGAGCGATATGGGGTCGCGCATTGTCTTGTTGGAATATCGCTCCAGGCGAGCGTTGTACGAAGGGCACGACCTCCGCCTTCACGACTTCCTCGATGTACCGGTGGGCGTTGAGATTTCCCTCAATGCGGAGTAGGCGGGTCCGTGAGTGGTAGCCAATGGCACCCCATACCATTACACCGGGTGTTGGGCCGGTATGACGCTGGCGAATGCATCCCTCCAGATTGCGTTCACCGCGATGTCGTCGAACACGTATACGACCGTCGTTATTGGACAAATTGAAGCGGGACTCGTCGGAAAAGATGACTTGCTGCCACTCAGCCCGCCAATGTCGATGTTCGACGCCCCACAGATGTCGGAGGCGTCTGTTGTCGAGAGTCAGTGGAAGGCGCAACAAGGGGTGGCGAGCAATCAAGCCCCTTTGCACAAGACGGCGCCGAACACTGCTGGCGGACATGCTGTGACTTGTCACTGTATTCCACTGCTGCGCTAACGTGGTGGATGTCGCTGTGCGATCGGTGATGGCCATACGGTAGAGGTGTCGATCTTCCCTCGCCGTAGTGTGATAGCGAGGCCCTGTCCCACGCTGGCGGTGGGTACGACCTTCCGCAGACCACTGACGCCATGTACGCATGATGGTACTGGCGGTTCGTCCCAGACGTGTGGCAATCTGGCGGTAGGACATCCCAGTTTCTCGCATCCCAACGACCCTGACCCGGTCGAAGTCCGTCAAGTGTTCGTACTGCACTCGCTGTCGGCGACGAGGCATGGTGTGACTTACAGACAACTTGTGCGAGCCAAGGGTCGACTTGTCACTGTTTGTAGCCTCTCCAAGGCGCCTCTATTTATACCCGAACATGGTGCGATAAGCCGTCCCTACGTCGCAACCACGTGACTGGCGGCGTTGTAAATGTAATCACCTGGCGATCTCAATGTCACAAACTTATCCACGAAATGCGATGCGTTCAATGCCGCTCGTTCGCGGTGTTGCAATTTCCACAAACAGTAGTGTAAATTTTTGGTTTGGAGCTACCGATTGGATGACAATGTGCACCTCTCCTTCTTGCTCGTGACCTTGAGGCGCCACGTTTAATAAATGAAAGTATAGTGACCTTCCACCGGGAGCGGTAGCTCAGTGCATCAGCTTATGTCACTGCAGCGCCTCTGACCGCGAGGGCCTAGGTTCGAGTCCTGAAGGCGGCAGGATTTTCGACACTAGCTTTTCAGCTAGGTCGCATTCAGTCGCTGTCTGAAAGAGAATTCTAGCGGCCGGCTGCTCTGATCGGTAGTTTTCTATGGTTTCTCCGATCAACACCAGGCGAATGCTGGAGCAGTACCCTAACAAACCGACTGCGCGCGATATTTCCGTCCTTTTTCTATCCTTACATTTACATGCACTACACTACTACATATTCCGGGAGACCGGTCGGGCTTGTCCCGGCTGGGGCGGTGCCCCGCTGGTGAGAGAGTCCTGGTTAGGGGGAAACCCCACTAGCCGACGGTAGGTCGGCGCCAGATATCGCCATCCACCGAGAGAAGATCACCGCCATCTCCCGAGAAAAAGCACGCACTACACTTACGGGACTAATGACCAAAGCCGTCGACACGCCTGGAAACACGAAAAAATCAATCAATACTGTGACCTTCCTATTCCTTCAAAAACGTCGGCGTACTTTATGACATTTCCTAACCGTACCCTTTCGTTTGCGCGCACGCCGCTCAGGTGGCGAGCGACCCGGTTCGCAGCGCGCTCTACCGGAAGAAGGTGGCGCCGCAGGGCCGCAAGGCGCGCTTCATGGAGGTGCAGGAAGGCATCGAGCGGGTCCGGCAGGGCCTGTTCGCCTTCCACGGGGAGCTCAGCCCTAGCTACCAGCTCATCCAGAACACGTTCCGCGAGGACGAGAAGTGCGGCCTGCAGACCATCACCTTCTTGCAGGTCGTCGATCCGTACATGGCGGTGAGGAAGAACTCGCCCTACACGGAACTGTTCCGACTTTCGTACGTACTCCTCCATATTGCGTTAGAGATTTTCTGTGCGCAATTAACGAGTTGAGTAATCTGATGAGGAATCCAAAGTCACGATTCGAGTCCCATTTCTTTAAAAGCCACTGTAAAAATGAAGTTTGCAAGGAGAAAAGAGTGATACACATGTTAATATTACAATTAGGGGATTGCATCAAGAGTAATTCGTGAGGACGCACGGCATATTATTACGATATGTAAATCCCGGAAGTTAGGGAACATTATTTCTTCTTCTTCTTATTATTATTATACTTCACGACTAAACATGTTATGAGTCGGTTGAATATAAAATCTACTCGAGATTGCAACAAGCTCCTTGTGGAGCAGATCCAGGGACTGTCGGTCCCTGGACCTATCTTTTTACTCTCTACATTCGTCTCATCTTGATTTCATGTTTCAATATGGGGCGTACACCCGGTATAACACGCCAATGAATGATAAGGTTTTTGTATAATTTATAAGGCATCGATACAAAAACCCGCAAGTTGCGTGGATGTGGGATAAATAATTACCTCCCCTCCCCAGGATTGCAAAAAATAAAGTTTAAACGAAAAATTTACAGTTTCACAATTGTGACCTGTTGAGTGAAATGTTTTTGTGCCGCAATCTACAAAATGGGAACTTCTAGGATATTCTACTCATATTAAATCTTTGGAGGAATGTTCGAAGTTGGGTCTCAGTGGGAAGCCATTTTCACTTTTTACACTTTTTCACCATTTTCACTTTTAAGTTTGGTCCAATAAATTTGAAAAAGAACCATCTTTCTACAATAATAATAATTATTAATATCATTAACAATAATAATAATAATAATAATAATAATAATAATAATAATAAAGTCCTAATGTTTCGTTCTTTTCAAATATTATATTTCTCTGCTAAGAAAGCAAAGGATAAAAGTCAGAGAACTCAGCACGGTATTCCAGCGTAGACCAAGACAAGATAAAGAAAAGTTTCTTCAAGAAATATAGCACGTCATACGCAGGTTTTAACTGCTTTTTGACGTTAAATAAATAAATAAATAAATAAACACAATGATTTAAAGAGTGCTGAATATTTGCACGGGTCTAGCCAGGAGCGGATTTACATATTGGCTGAACGGGCTGTAGTCCGGGGTGGCACGTTTTGAGGTGCGGCAAATTTTCCACAAATTATAATATTTTGAATTATAATGTCGTGTTCATTGAAAGAAAAACTGACATTAACCCATATTCTATCTTTCACTTTCTGAGACATATCCAATTTATGAAAGTGAGAAATCAGTTTCGGTATTGTTTTTGCTTCAAAAGAAACGGTATGAGTCACGATGTACATTTTTTAATATCTAAAAGAAATATAAAAATATTTATTCTCAATCAGTGTAAGGGGAAATAATTTTTATTAATAATATAAATTCTCAAGGGGCGGCAAAATCAATGATGCCCATGGCGGGGACATATATGCCGCCTCTAAGTCTACCTACTTGGTTTGCAATTTCCGTTCAAACGTTGTTTGAACGAGAATCTCCCTATTCCTCAAATCTGTCGGCGCAGGTTCAGCAAGATGGTGGAGCGCGGCGTGACGTCACGAACGGTCCGCCGCCTGTACACGAAGAAGCCCGAGTGCGTGGGCAAGGGGTCGAGCTTCGTGAGCGTGGGCATCATCGAGTGCTACCCTGCGCTGCTGGTGCTGGCGTACGGCGCGGGGCTCTCCCTGGCGGCGCTCGTGGGCGAGCGGCTGCTGCGACGCAGGTGCGCCACCCCTCAACCGCTCCCACACGCACCACTCCATGCCTAGGCCACTTCCTTATTCCCACGTCGCCAGTCATTCAACACTCAGCTCCACGCGCCCAGCGAGATAGCAGCGCTCGTGGCGACCCCTCAACCACACCCACACGCACCACTCCATGCCTAGGCCACTTCCTTATTCCCACGTCGCCAGTCATTCAACACTCAGCTCCACGCGCCCCGCGAGATAGCGGCGCTCGTGGCGACCCCTCAACCACCCCCACACGCACGACTCCATGCCTAGGCCACTTCCTTATTCCCACGTCGCCAGTCATTCAACACTCAGCTCCACGCGCCCCGCGAGATAGCGGCGCTCGTGGCGACCCCTCAACCGCTCCCACACACACGACTCCATGCCTAGGCCACTTCCTTATTCCCACGTCGGCAGTCATTCAACACTCAGCTCCACGCGCCCAGCGAGATAGCAGCGCTCGTGGCGACCCCTCAACCACCCCCACACGCACCACTCCATGCCTAGGCCACTTCCTTATTCCCACGTCGCCAGTCATTCAACACTCAGCTCCACGCGCCCCGCGAGATAGCGGCGCTCGTGGCGACCCCTCAACCACCCCCACACGCACGACTCCATGCCTAGGCCACTTCCTCTTATTCCCACGTCGTCGCCAGTCATTCAACACTCAGCCCACGCGCCCAGCGAGATAGCAAAGCGCTCGTGGCGACCCTCAACCACACCCACACGCACCACTCCATGCCTAGCTACTTCCTTATTCCCACGTCGCCAGTCATTCGCTCAGCTCCACGCGCCCCGCGAGATAGCGGCGCTCGTGGCGACCCCTCAACCCCCCCCACACGCACGACTCCATGCCTAGGCCACTTCCTTATTCCCACGTCGCCAGTCATTCAACACTCAGCTCCACGCGCCCAGCGAGATAGCAGCGCTCGTGGCGACCCCTCAACCACACCCACACGCACCACTCCATGCCTAGGCCACTTCCTTATTCCCACGTCGCCAGTCATTCAACACTCAGCTCCACGCGCCCCGCGAGATAGCGGCGCTCGTGGCGACCCCTCAACCCCCCCCACACGCACGACTCCATGCCTAGGCCACTTCCTTATTCCCACGTCGCCAGTCATTCAACACTCAGCTCCACGCGCCCAGCGAGATAGCAGCGCTCGTGGCGACCCCTCAACCACACCCACACGCACCACTCCATGCCTAGGCCACTTCCTTATTCCCACGTCGCCAGTCATTCAACACTCAGCTCCACGCGCCCCGCGAGATAGCGGCGCTCGTGGCGACCCCTCAACCACCCCCACACGCACGACTCCATGCCTAGGCCACTTCCTTATTCCCACGTCGCCAGTCATTCAACACTCAGCTCCACGCGCCCCGCGAGATAGCGGCGCTCGTGGCGACCCCTCAACCGCTCCCACACACACGACTCCATGCCTAGGCCACTTCCTTATTCCCACGTCGGCAGTCATTCAACACTCAGCTCCACGCGCCCAGCGAGATAGCAGCGCTCGTGGCGACCCCTCAACCACCCCCACACGCACCACTCCATGCCTAGGCCACTTCCTTATTCCCACGTCGCCAGTCATTCAACACTCAGCTCCACGCGCCCCGCGAGATAGCGGCGCTCGTGGCGACCCCTCAACCGCTCCCACACACACGACTCCATGCCTAGGCCACTTCCTTATTCCCACGTCGGCAGTCATTCAACACTCAGCTCCACGCGCCCCGCGAGATAGTAGCGCTCGTAGCCAACAGCTACTAGGACCCCTCAACCGCTCCCACACGCACCACTCCATGCCTAGGCCACTTCCTTATTCCCACGTCGGCAGTCATTCAACACTCAGCTCCACGCGCCCCGCGAGATAGTAGCGCTCGTAGCCAACAGCTACTAGGACCCCTCAACCGCTCCCACACGCACCACTCCATGCCTAGGCCACTCCCTTATTCCCACGTCGGCAGTCATTCAACACTCAGCTCCACGCGCCCCGCGAGATAGTAGCGCTCGTAGCCAACAGCTACTAGGACCCCTCAACAGCTCCCACACGCACCACTCCATGCCTAGGCCACTTCCTTATTCCCACGTCGGCAGTCATTCAACACTCAGCTCCACGCGCCCCGCGAGATAGTAGCGCTCGTAGCCAACAGCTACTAGGACCCCTCAACCGCTCCCACACGCACCACTCCATGCCTAGGCCACTTCCTTATTCCCACGTCGGCAGTCATTCAACACTCAGCTCCACGCGCCCCGCGAGATAGTAGCGCTCGTAGCCAACAGCTACTAGGACCCCTCAACCGCTCCCACACGCACCACTCCATGCCTAGGCCACTTCCTTATTCCCACGTCGGCAGTCATTCAACACTCAGCTCCACGCGCCCCGCGAGATAGTAGCGCTCGTAGCCAACAGCTACTAGGACCCCTCAACCGCTCCCACACGCACCACTCCATGCCTAGGCCACTTCCTTATTCCCACGTCGGCAGTCATTCAACACTCAGCTCCACGCGCCCCGCGAGATAGTAGCGCTCGTAGCCAACAGCTACTAGGACCCCTCAACCGCTCCCACACGCACCACTCCATGCCTAGGCCACTCCGCCAGTTGCTTATTTCCACGTCGGCAGTCATTCAAAACTCAACTCCACGCACCTCGCGAGATAGCGGCGGTCACGGCCAACGGCTACCGTGACCCCTCAACCGCTCCCACACGCACCAATCGATGCCTAGGCCACTCCACCACTTCCTTATTCCCACTCGTTCTTTCTGGATCTCCATGGCCGTCTGTTCGTCACAGCCAAAAACCTTCACTCTATCCCCGCGAGCATCCTTCGTCACCCTAGTCACACCCTTTCTCCCTGATTAACCTTCGCCCTCTCCCCGTTGAAACGACGGGTCCCCGCCTCCTCTCTATTTTCGCCACTGGCGAGCATGGCTCGTTATGCAGCATCTATTTTAGGAACTGAATTCATTATAAATTATACTGAGTTGGTGTAACTTTACTTCCGACACCACACCTCCAACAACGACTAAGCCACATTGCTATATCAGCTGTACAATCGGGCCAAAGAAGGGACAGATTCTCGAAGAACATAAGACTTCATTTTGTTAAAAGGGCTGATATCCAGGACGTCTGCCCTTTTAACAAATAAAGCAAAATAGAAGTCTGTTTTGTTGTCAAATGGGAAGTATGAACTTGGGTTATTTTAACTGGAATCGGTGCGTCTATGTTCAAAGAATATATTTCGGTAAGAACACAATTTTTTGAAAAAAAAAAAAAAAGTGATTTAAGCCCTTTAACAAATAGCTATTCAAATGTTTGTAATGCAATGCATGGGACAGTTTTGAAAAAAATTTCGCAGTGCAAGTGTCATGATAATATTGTACATGTTTATATTATGCAATGACATGTAGTGTCAAATATATCTTTATGGCCTTTATCATGTACATAAAGTACTTGGACTATTATTTATTTTGATGAATGTTATTTTAAATACACAGGACATGTAGGACATTTTAAAATTAATATCACATTTCTCGGGTGACCTACCTGAAGGTCTAAGTCACTCCCTCACTGCTCATGGTGGGGTTATTTAAAATTTAATTAATTTGAGATACTTCTCAAATTAAACTGAAACATTCTAATGAGATTCAAATGTTGGGAAGTATGCTAAGAAGCATCTAGAAGACATTCCCTTCTAGAAAACAAAACATTAATAGAAGCTTGGGAAGATCGGGAAAATCGAACCTGAGGTTCTGCCTGCCGTGGGTTGCATTTTATACTGATCACCCAGTAACTAAACAGTATTATGAATACTTATGTTGTGTTGGAGTGGGCCGGAGGGCCCTAGCAATCACAACCTGGTTCGCACCTATGCTCAAAGCCATTAACTTTCGATTTTTTAGAGAATTTGTTTTCAAGGGAATAGTACTGAAAGGGTACGTCACTCCAGCTTATCATTCTTAGAAAAGCATAAGTATTCATTTTACCTTCATATATTACAGGTGTAGATCTACAGGAAGGAAAATGAAGGAAATTCCTCCTCCCCCAAAAAAAATTTTCAGTAATTTTTAATTTTAACTTGTCACAAAACTTTCAAGCAAAAGTACTTTCAGATAATCATTAAAATCGTATTGCAGCTTAAGAGGTGAGTGTAGCCTGCGACATTTTTACACAATCTGTAATATGACATATTGAACCAAAATATTTTGAATCCCCCCCCCCTACCATATGTCTCTAGATCCGCCCCTGTATATTATATAAATATTCACCAGGGGGGAAAGAGCTATTCACTTGAAGTTTCTAAGTAAATGCGATGAAAAGAATGCAAATGTTTTCCAAATGCAACAAAAAGCATTAAGTCCTTATTGTTTCTCAAGTTTCATTCAGACATGTACAATCGGGAAAACCATAACAGGAACAGGTTCTGAAAAGGTGAAGCCTTCCCCAATGAAACACAGAAATTGTAGGAAATTCTTTTTATTCCATTATTAAAAAGAAACCTTAAAACATCCACAATTTTTGTATTTTACATATAAATACAACTATATTATATATACCTCTTCTAATACAACATAAAATTAATTTTTTTTTTGATACTGTTTCAAAACAAAAGCATTAAGCATGTGCTAGTGATGCAAAATAACACCAGTACACCAAAAAATATAACCTTTTAAGATCTAAGAAATGGGAAAGTGTGTTTATACAATTGCAGACAATGGTCTGATCTGTGGTTCCTTGCAGATATTTCCACATCTTCTAGCAGTCTCAGCTCACCTACAAAATTTTAAAACAACAATTAACCAGTTATGTTAAATACTCATGATGTAGTGGTTTAAGTAGAAGACAAATGCACTTGAAATGTTTTATTTGCACGAGTCATCAAACAATATATAATGCAGTACAACATTACGTAAATTAAAAATAAAAAAATATTCACAAAAGAAATGCTTTTCATGGTAATAGGATTGCAACACTATCAACAATGTTTATTATTATATTCATATAAAAGTTTTGTACACCTTCAAGTAACTTCATTACTGAAAAGTTTGCTCCTTTACATGCCACAAATTCCATTCAAAATAAAACACTGTTAAATCTTATTTATCAAAATTGTTTTACGATGAGTACCTTGTACAGCTTAGTATTATTTGAGGGATACACTTTTAAAAAATATTTGCATCTAAAATTAAAACCTATATGACTATGTAATTGCCCCTCCAAAAAGGTGAGAGGGTGGAGACAATTATAAATAATAAACAGGTAAAACATTGAACCTGTGAAATGGTTCAAAGAACAAGTTATCTCTCGGTAGCTCAGTGGTTTGAGCATCTGGACGTTAACCAGAAGACTAGGTATGATTCGCAATTGAGGAGACAATTCTTTGAACAAATGTAAATATTAAAAATACCCTTTATTCGGTAGCAAGCTCACAGCTTGGATTCATTTACTGTTGCGGAACATGTTTCTGGTTGTAATTGCCTTTTCATTACAGAGACAGGGTGATCACAAATATGTTTCATAAACGGCCAATACACCAGGCCTGTGAAACTGTTCAAAGAATTGGTTCTCTCGGTTGTCTCATTAGTGGTGGTAAGAGCAACTGGGGGTAAAGCAGGAGACCTGGGTTCAAGTTCCAGTCAGGGTGACAATTCTTTCAACAAATTTAAATATTAAAAATACACTAGTTACTCAGTAACAAGTCAGAACTTGAATAAACTTTCTGTTGCGGAATATCCTATTGTAATTGCCTCTCCAATCAGGAAGGAGACATGATAGTGACAATTAAGAATACAACTGTAACCATATACTCACCCTTCAGTCATCAGGTTCATAAGTTGGAGATGTAGGTGAATATGATGGTGAAGTTGGTGAATATCCAGGTGCTGCAGGAGAGTAAGTGGGTGAAGAAGGGCTGTAATTTGGTGAAGTAGGAGTGTATGTGGGACTTGTGGGGGAATACTTAGAACTGGAAGGAGAATATTGTGGACTTGTAGGAGAATATGAAGGACTACTTGGAGAATAATTAGGTGATGTTGGGGAGTAGCGAGTAGAAGCACTTGAAGGATGTTTGGGAGAGCTAGGAGAATAGGAGGGAGATGTAGGACTGTATGTAGGAGATGTAGGGGAATACTGGGGGGATGCAGGAGTGTACTGTGGAGAAGATCCAGCAAATGATGGTGAAGTTGGGGAATACGATGGAGAAGTTGGAGAATACTTAGGACTGCTAGGAGAATAACTTGGGCTAGCAGGTGAGTATTGTGGTGAACTAGGCGAGTATGATGGGCTAGTTGGAGAATATGAGGGCGAGGCTGGGGTGTAATTAGGAGAGCTTGGAGAATAACTAGGACTTGTAGGACTGTATGAAGGACTTGTTGGAGAATAAGAGGGACTAGTGGGGGAGTAAGATGGGCTTGTAGGGCTGTATGATGGTGAGGTGGGGCTGTAGCTGGGGCTGGTTGGACTATAGCTAGGGCTGGTAGGAGAGTATGAAGGGCTAGTTGGACTATAAGAAGGAGATGTTGGACTGTAACTAGGGCTTGTAGGGCTGTAACTAGGGCTTGTAGGTGAATATGAAGGGCTGGTTGGACTGTATGATGGAGATGTAGGACTGTATGATGGAGAAGTTGGAGAATAAGAAGGACTGGTAGGTGAATATGACGGACTTGTCGGTGAATAATTGGGAGAAGTTGGACTGTATGAAGGGCTAGTGGGACTGTAGTTTGGACTTGAAGGTGTTAAACTAGGAGAAGTGGGAGCATATGCTGGACTTGATGGTGAGTAATTGGGGGATAGTCCACTAACAGGACTGGGAATGTATGGACTCATAGAAGGACCTGGAGATGACGGACTGCTGATCTGAGGAGACCACGGTGAATATCCAGGCGAGAGACCACTAGAATCACTAGCTCCAGATGGTGAAAAGCTAGGGCCCCCAGGAGTCATTCCACTACCATAAACTAGAAAGAGAACAAAAACAATCACACAATTTACAATGTTTATGCTTTCTGTTATCCAAGTACTAGAGATGCTAGCTTCCTTAAAAATAGCTAATAAAAAGATGAAAATTCAATTGAAGTTCAAAATAAATATACCGTTTACCCATTAGTACCACCTACATGAATGTTCATTTTCACTGGAAAAGGTAAGAGAAAGGGAATACCTACCATTCAGGCAGAAGTAAAACAATTTATAACCTGACAACCTATCACTTGTGTGCCAACTAGTAGGATGTGGCAGCAGAAAGTTTTACTTACTGATTCCCGATATGTTTTCATGACCTGTCCCAAAGGAATAAACGATGTGATCTGACATATCTGATAAATTTATTTCCTTTGAATTACAACAAATAACCAGTAATATTGTTTGTGTTCATGTTACACGAGAAGTGTTTGTATACAAAATCTAGAACTTATCTGTTTAACTCATGTTACAATTCAAACTATTGCTTTCATTTGCTTTTAAATTGTTAATTCCACCCATAAATAATTCCAATGCTCTGCAATCCTACTGAACAGTACATTTTTAAATGAAGTCATATAAAAATTGCGTTCACTGCACCGGACTCCTCACGAGAACTAGTTCAGACATGTCCCTTCTCATGAAGTCGTAGGCTTCTGTGGCCGGAGTCACGTGGATGATCTTGGCTGTCCGGGTGACGCCGCGTCGAAGGCTGTGTCGGCAACACAGCCTTTGACGCGGCGTCACCTGGACAGCCAAGATCATCCACATGTCTCTTCTCATGTTTGCAAGGAATCATTGCATTGCAAGTAAAGCCATGCTGGAGTAATTCCTTGCAGTATGAAATAATCTCTCTTCAGAGTTAACAACTGTTTCCCATTTGGGAATCTCTGTTTTGTAACATAGTTAAATTTTGTCACTGCTAATTGCAGGAGTTCAGAAAACAAGTCAGATCATATGTGCAATGAATTTTTAGAAATCTTTTGGCTCTTCTAACCATCGTTCTTTAATAAGAGTGAATTGATTGACCCTTTCCCAACTATTTCTTCAGCCTCTGGCCCTTTCTTTAATCAAATATAAGCTCACTTGCCAACACTAATATAGCTGTAGTTTGCTTCTATTTACCTAAACATGTTCACAATGTAAGATCTGATGTAATACCAAGACAATTTATAAAGAACAAGGCAAAGTATACATCATTACAGTGGGAAATCATTCACATTCCACATGTAAAAGACACTCTACAACCAGCTTCCAATGCAAGTCAGCAAGGCATGAGAAGACGACTTCCTTCTTTAGGATAAAATGGAAAGACTGCAATACAGTTTCTCACTTTAGCGGGAAATGACTGATTAAAAGACATTCCCTGCTTGAAGAGGATGGAGGGTAGCAGGAACAAACATACATGTATAGGACAACTATGTCACCCCGAGAATCTGATACAATTTGAATGCAAAGAAAAATAATTCATATGTCCTCCTGTGCTTACCATTGCCTGGTGAAGACCATGAACTGCTGTATCCAGGAGTAGCAGATTGGTTCCAAGGAGTCATCTGTGGGCTCATAGATGGAGTTGCTGCACTTCCAAAGAACATGCCCACACCTCCAATCATACCAGCACCAACACTCATTGGAATTTCAATTCCAGCTTTACATTTTTCAGCATCAAGGAGAAGATCAAAAGCTCCTAAAATAAACAATTTAAAAATTGGAGAACACAATTAACAAAGATTCTTTTTCTGTCCTCCGTTCCTTTCCCTAGCAGGTAAACATAAAGCCTTATAATCCAAAATGTCAAAAATTCAGATTTTTACTTTACATCTCCCCTTAACTCAATACTAACAAAGTATACACTGAAATCCAAAAATTAAAAATTGTGTGCAAAATCAGGCATTTATGTTTTATAAAAGTCCAATAAGAATATTATTCTTTACAAGAAAGGCATAAAGCTGTACATGCAAATTGGAATTACTAATTGAAATAATTGGTTAATTGTTTCCAGTCTCACAATGCTGTCTAAAAATAGAACATCCTAAGGATTTCAGAAAGTCATTGGTCATCGTTCTGTCTTTCAAATTCAAATTGGAAGGGAAAAAAATAAAACAAATCCATTTCTCTTGAAGACCCAAAGAATTCCACTGATATTATTGGACAGCAACATTTTGGGGCAAATATAAGTTTTTTCATTTGTTTAAAAAAAAATAACCAAATTTGTACTCATGATTCTTAAACACAAATTTCCTTTTCTTAGTCTCTTGTACACAATCCAAAATTATTTTTTACATTTATTATATAATTTAACTTTTACACCCAATATATGAGAAGAGGGAGAACTTTTAAGTTTACTTTCAGGGAAGATTAATAAAAAGTGAAATAAATTACAAGGGGAGAGGCAGAACCTTGATAATTCATATTTTAGTAAAAAGCAAATTATTGAGTTTCCAAAATTGTATTGAGCAAATAATGAGTTTCTAATTGCTGAAAACACATCCATTAATGGTTTTCCTCCCTTCTGGAAACGAGACGTTTTCATCTTCTCAAATTCAACAACAAAGACTACTCACTCCCACATCCCTCAAAAATTAATTTAATTCCGATATCAAATATTGGTGATTTCTTTCCCTATTCGGTTTATTAAAATGCAGATTAACATTTTTTTGTTTTCTGAGGTAAATTAACAGCTGAATTCACTATCTTAGCTTTGACATATATCAAACTACTGACAGCTCGTGAAACGTCATATTTACGTTTCATCGAGATCATTTTCCCTGACATTCATCACAACTTTCACCAAATTTTGATTGACAGGTACCTTTCAATCAATGTATAGTTAAAAACTCCTATCGTGAGTTTATGGTGTATCAAATGTGGGCTCTGAATAATTGTCTTATTCGATTATTTTGTTCAAATTGCATATGAATGAAAACATGGGAGATATTTATGATGTCAAACTTGTGTATTTTGAATACTTAAAAATCATTGGTCTGGAACAAGCCAATTACTCCAAAATCTCATTTTTATGAATTAGATGATGATCAATTCGTAACCAGAAACAGAAAGGTGAAGGCACAGGTCTTGAAGAAACCAAAGGGCATAAGGAATAACCCACAAATGGAATAAACCCTTCCACATGATACAACCCTTGAAATACCATCTATTCGCGTTTATAATTGAATGCGAAGGTCAGAGTGGCAATGCGCAATCATTATAGTTCTTGTGATGTGTGCTTCAAATTCGAATAATCATAAATTTCAACAAATGTTTACATTAATCAGTTTAAATATAAGTCTTGATTATACTGATTAATCATATGAAATAATCAATTGCACTTATCTAAATTTCATTACCCATTCCCTACTACACTCATCAGACAATTTTGTTAATTCATTCTCCAGGAAAATGAATTAGAAAGATTAAGAAACCAAAAAATGTATTTCCCACAAAAAGGGGAAAAAACTATCAGATACCAATCTATTTAAAAGGAATTTAGTAGCTTACACATCAGTATTCATCAACCAAAGCAAAAACAATTTTTAACCAGATGAAGTAGCCAAACTCTATTCAAGGAAGAAAAATTAACGAACGTTTGTTGGCATATTGTTGAAGGTAATAGAGAAATTTCTACCACAAGTGTCTAAGAAACATAAGAGGTTGTTACATATCTGAGGTATGTCAAGACAACTGACAAAGATTGGGGAAATTGGCAGTAAACAACTAACAACACATGTTAAATGTTCTATTCTGATCACAAATTACCTGTTCCAAGTCGAGGCAACTGTCCCATGATGATATTCTCTGATACACCTCTCATGGGATCCACTTCCGCATGAGAAGCAGCATCCATCAATACATCGACAGTTTCTTCAAACGAGCATCTCATAAGTGCTCCAGTGTCTTGTCGGTTTATTCCATGACGAGTAATAGCCATAAGATGACCTTTTGCTGTCATTACGTCACACAACAAAGCCAAGTGTCGATAGTTCACATACAGACCATAAAATTGTAGCACTGCATTCATTTCTTTTTCCACTGATTTTCGCACAGCTTCAATACCGAGTACCTTCAAAGTATACATTGTTCATGAAAAGAAGGGTTCTGTTTGCATGTTCAAGACAAAAAAAGAAGTTTAGAATATCACATGTTTTTCGTATCAACAACTTACCGAAAAAATTTCACAAATGTCGTTTGAGAAAGTTCTGACAGGGTCAACATCTCTTTCACTCAAGACTTTCATCATACTAGTTCCATCAGTTTCCAAGAGCCATTCAGCAATAGCTTTGAACTCTCCTGTTTCAGTAATAACTATTCTCTTCTTAGAATCGGTCTGAGGTAAATGCATGTACACTTTGCCTATCGCTTCAATACCCTTCAAAACCAAAAAATATATATTTAATAGGAATTCACAACAGAAAAGTTGGCAATCAGCAAAGATTCATATCAGTTTCAATTTATTAATTAACAGAATATTATCCACAAAAGAGATCAAATGAAGAAATTGAAATAAATACCTGCAAAGTCATATCTGAAAGCATATTTGCTTCAATGCAACGAAGGAACATGTCATCTTCCATTTTGTCAACAGTCTCTTCTTCATCTTGGAATTTGTTGTCATCACTATTCATTATTCGAATGCGAAGTACAAGTTTCTCTGCATTATCATCATTGAAAATGCAATTCAAATCGTCTCCAAAACCAGCATTTATTTTTTCAGCTATTTGTTCCATAGTTAACTTCTTATCTGTAATTTAAAAACAATTACTTCAATGAACATTCTCCCCGCAGCATGTCAAAACAGTTTTTAACTATTTCTGATGTAAAATAAATAAGCAACATAATCCACACACATATCAATTACAAAAACGTTACTAAGTATTTGAGAATTCTCTTCTCACTAACCAGTCATGCGTTTTCTATCTAGTTCAATACGAAGTAGCCATGGAGAAATTCTTGTAGGATCAAAATCAGGCATTTCATAATACACATTGACAAATTCCTGATCCTCTGCAATAACTGTGTTTTGTGGATCTGGATCATAATAAATTGCAGTGTTTGCAGTCACCTAAACAAAGATATAATGCATGTTAACAACATAACTTGCAAAAACAAATTTTAATCTCAATTATTATATTCAATACCTTTCGTAATGTTGTGTGTTCTAATCTACACAAGACATTTTTAGCCTTTTCAGCATCTCTTGCTGCAGCTCCAGTTAGGAAGACAGTTAGAGATGGAGCTTTAGGTTTTTTGCTGATATTGATAATTTCTTTCAACCGCGGCACACCAAGGGTTACGTTCTTTGAAGACACACCAGCAAAGTGGAAAGTGTTCAGCGTCATCTGAGTGGCAGGTTCTCCGAGAGACTGAGCTGCCAAAGCTCCCACCATTTCACCAGGGCTCACCTGGAAACAAAACATTGGAACTAAGCCTGACATTTCCCTTCAATATAGCAATAAGTGGATTTAACCCATCCAAATAAAGGGAAATAATGCAAGAAACTATGGCAAACGCTAAAAGATAAAACGAGAGAGAAGAGAGAGAGAAAGAGAGACAGAGAAAGAGAGAGAGAGGAAGAGAGAGAGAGAAAGAGAGAGAGAGAAAGAGAGAGAGAGGGACAGAGAGAGGAGAGAGGGAGTGAGAGAGGGAGGGAGACGAGGGGGAGAGGGAGGGGGGAGGGCTAGAGAGCGGTAGGGAGAGAGTGACACGAGCAGAACAGTGTCTCGGAAAACATGCTCTACAGTGCTCAGCCAAAACATCATTCATACAATTCAATTTACTTTTGATACTTGTACTTGATCTAATTTAAAAAAATAACTATCCATTTTCCATTCTGAAAATGGTTACAATTGTCTGTGGATATATTATTATGAAGAGCAAAAAGCACTTACCATATAAAAGAAATCATGATAAAATTGCCATCAACAAAGAGGAAAATTTCTACTATCTTTGATACTAACCTGGGCTTGCTGGAATCTGGTTTCAATTTCACCAATCAACCACTCAAATGCTTCAGAAGATAGACGGAACTCTTCTGACACACATTTTGTGCACAATGTAGAACGAACTAAACACTGGAATAACAATGTAGCATTTTTGTTGGCCTGTTTACTTAAATGATCATCACCAGCCACAATAATGCATTTCTTCAGTAAATCATTCACACCTGCAAGTAAAATGTTTATCAAGCACATCTTACAAATATTTCACCAATGCCCCTACCCAGAATATATAAACAGTATTTGAGTACCAAGATTAATTTCATAATGCTAGTGCTACAGTAATATTTCCCTTTGATGCTATATTTGCTTTCCATTGTCCTGCCCCTAGAAAACGAGTACACAACTGGAAATATATCCTACTTTTTGGTTTATAATACTTCCGTATCATGATGGTTACATGTGTATAAAAATTCACTCTCTTATATATTACATGCAACATACTTATTCAAAGTGCTCTTGCTACATAAATAAACCAAAACTTACCTTGGATTACACGTAAAGGACTAAGATCAGTTGGTGCTCTCTTGTTTATGTGGAAAATCTTCTGTACATTCCAGATCATTCTTTGCAAATTGCAAGGCAATACAACTTTACTCTCTCCACTAGGGAAAATTTGTCTCAATGCTTCTCTGTCCTTGACTAATTGTTCCCATTCCTTTTCCAACTCTGATATCACATCACCGCTACCCATTAACTCTTTCATGATATCTTCATTAAAAATACGTCGTAAATGCCTGCAAGTTTAGAAGATAGATGCTTAAACTAGAGCTTATTACTTAACTATAAAATGAAACATTTGTATTCCACACTAACCTTTCATTTGTTGGATCAAATTTAAATTTCTTTTCAAAGGCCTTATTGGACAGCTTGATGGTAGGAAGGTTTTGAAATTCCACAGTTTCACCACACAGGCCATCTTCACCATAACGTAGCTGAATAAGTTGCCCAACAGAATTACGAACTGTACCATCATAGTGCACCATTACAGATTCCATAGCCTTTATAAGACGACGCTGAATATATCCTAAAATGCAAAGCAATTCAATGAATCTCAAGTCTATTTTAATACAGATTACCAAAATCATAATAAATGTAATCAAGTTTTACCTGTTTCAGCTGTTTTTACAGCTGTATCAATAAGACCTTCCCTTCCTCCCATAGCGTGAAAAAAGAATTCTGATGGTGTAAGACCGGCCAGGTACGAGTTTTCCACAAAACCTCTAGACTCAGGTCCATAATCATCTTTAATGAAATGAGGCAATGTCCTTTTCCGAAATCCAAAAGGAATTCTTTTTCCTTCAACGTTTTGTTGCCCCACACAAGCAATAACCTATTTTGAAACAAGTAAATATAATAAATTGAGTGGTTACGAACATAGAGTAGCATCAAATGGTTGAAAAAAGGAAGAAAAAGAAGAGTACATAATGCAGAATGTAATTCAAATCATGTTCACATAATTTTAGGAAAGGGTTATCTGAAATTTTTTCCCAAATATTTTCAGCACTCAAACATCAATAAATGGAATATCAAGGAGCAAACATTTTTGATTAACTTTTCTTACATTCTTGAAATCATCACATCATTATTTATTTTATTATTATTATTATTATTATTATTATTATTATTATTATTATTATTATTATTAATATTATTACTATTATAATAGTTTCAATTTCACGAGTTCCTTTAAGTAATTTAGTTTTACCTGAGAAATATTGATGTTAGACCCTTTGGATCCTGACACCACCATAGCTTTCAAATTGTTGTATTCAGTAAGACTTTTCTTAGCAGATCCTCCAGTTTTGTCTCGAGCATCATTTAGGATACGATTCACCTGAAATATTAATTTCCATTAGACACTGAACATTTCATAAAACAAAATGAATTAACAAATACCCAAGATACAAATTAAATGTCATGACCAAATCAACAAGCTAAAGTACAAATCAAATATCCTGCAAGACTAGCGAATTGGAGCAACCTTTCTTTTCTTGTCTGGAAAAAACATTCTCAGTTCCTCACAGTGCAATTTCAATCACTATCTCTAAACACTTCAAAACTCTTGCTATAATTTAGCAGTTCTGCAACATATCGCTTTTCTCAAATACTGTTATAACACAAAAAAATAATTTTGTACAGGAAAGCATAATTTTATTTACCCTAAAGTTTATTTGCTTCCCATTATTCGAAGATAAGTTTTATCAAAAAATTGTTAAGTCTCTTGGTTTTTTAATTTACAATAATGGATCTACACAACTGAATTTTTGGATATTCCATAAATATAATTGGTGATTTCCACCCATACAATAGTGATGCATTTGCTACCAAGCGGCATATTGTCAAAGATACACTTATTACTGATAAAATGTCCCCCCCCCACAGATTTAACATAAAATGTTAATTTTTGTTTGTTTTTAAGTAACAGTGCTTAAGTTCGAAGTATTAGGCACTGCTCTCAACAAAACCTTAATATGGCCTTGCCCTTCCAACTGCACATAAGAATTATTACTGATCAGAATTCCCAAATCTTGCATGTTTAAAATTAGCAGCAATTACAAGATTAAGTTGCTTAAAGATATTTCTCATAACTTGGTAATATATTAAAATAACACTCCACCTGATTTTCGAAAGTTTGTCGCAGTGTGTTGCCAGGTGTAGGCTCCAGTTCCATATTATGTGCTTTCTGGATGACTTCTATCACGTCTTCTTTGGCTTTTTTAATTGCCTTCTGAATTTCCAAGTATGTCTGAGGATCAGCAATGGTATCACCAATGCCAATGGAGTGACCTGCATTAATTGAGAAACATATTAATGGTAAAGAGGACAAATCCAAAATGTGAAGTAAGAAAGTGAATAACCATGGTGTACCTTCTAATAGCAGCCAATTATTTACAACTGTTTGAATATTGCCATAGAACTGACCACAAACTTCATGACCAAGTTCCAAAAAGCAAATATGCAGCAAAGAGCCAGCAGATGTGCCCAATGTTTTCTTACAAAGAATGCCCATCACAAGTTCACCATGTTCTACCATTACCTGTAGCAAATTTCACATTATAATTTTTTTTTATTCGAAACATTTTCTACCTAAGAATTAAGTTTGCTTAATTATTTGTCTGAATATGCACAACACAATGTAAAGATTGTACTGGATGTCTAAAACCATTGGACTAAAAGGTCTTCATTTCTTTAATTAATAAAAATAATTTTAATTTAAAGCAAAATACAAATTATCTTTTTTCACTAAACACAAACCTTTGTGTCACCAGGTGATATCCATTTGTATGGCCCATCATCTTCTTCATCAGGATGAGTGGAATGTGTTCTTATCATATTCACGTTTCCCGGAATAATGAGAGAAAATACTTGTTTTCCTGAACCAAATGAAAATAACTTTTATACTAAAATATTGGAAAAGAAAAAATACTAAAGCTCTATAATTAAAAATTATAACTAACACTACAAATCGGATGGAACTTGCCTGTCCAAAGTGGTTTTGGCTTCAGGATGGCTGGCTGAGGCATTTTTCCATCCCATATGGGAAGGAACATTAACAAGTTCATCATTTGCTCCTACGTCAAACAAATCAACACAATTAAAGACCAAATAACAATAAAAATATCTAATAAAAACGGCCAACCCAAAAATGAAGGTACCTTTTCTAAAAATACATCCCTCTTAGTCATTTTCCTCACAGCTGTCAATGTATCTTGCACAATACCCATGACAGGTTTATTTGCTTGTGGGGTAATAATTTGACGAGGAGTCACATGAAGATTCTCAACTTCTGCACGTGTTTCCATGGACTGAGGAACATGCAAGTTCATCTCATCACCATCAAAATCAGCATTGTAAGGACTGGTGCAACTAAAATCAAATACAATGAAAGTTAAAGTACATTCAATGAAATTCTTTGAAAACGTGCAAGATTTTTGACCTACCTAAGGTTCATACGAAATGTTGACCATGGCAATACTTTTACTCTGTGGCCCATCATTGACATTTTATGCAATGTAGGCTGCCGGTTGAAAATAACTAAATCACCATCCCGAATATGCCGTTCTACTTTATAACCACACTGAAGATGTAAATCAGAAGATTTTGGGTGAAAGCGCAAGTCAATTCTTTCTCCATTATCTCTCACAATATATTTGGCTCCAGGGTATTGTGAATTTCCTCTTCGCACTAATTCTTGCATTCTGTGGACATATAATAAAGTTAACTTTGCTAATGACATTGATTATTTACTAGTCTTTGCTGTAAACATACTATATTCTGTTATTGCAAAATATTGAGTTAACAGGCATGGAAACGACAGTTCTAAACAATCAAACCCAGTTTGTAAATTGTTATGGTTCAAGCATCAAATCAAGTTGGTTTGGAATATCGCGTTCCACATTTTTCTAAATATTTTGAGATATTTTGAATCTGCCAATTCCCAGAGATATCTAGAAGTGATCCAAATTTATACACTAATATTTGTCTTGTGCACCATTTCTGATCTAGTTTAAGTAATTTTTAAGCTCAAGAGTAGAAAACTTTTTGGTACATAGAAAGAAAAGTGGACAGCCTCTTTTTATTTCAAAGTTGTACAACGTACTTTAGCATGTTGATGGTATGCTATTTTAATTCTGCTATAATTCTTTCACATTCATAATTTTTCTGTTTTAAATTTTAATGAATGTGATTAAAATAATGTGAATCTGTATGCATCATTATTTATTCTGCAATTATTTTGAAATAAAAATTATGTAGGTGAAAAAACAATGCTGAAACTTCAGTACTTACTTGTCAATATTAAAAGGAGTCACAATTTCAGGGAATGTCATGTTTTGAGCAATTGATCGAGGCACTCCAACTTGATCAATTCGGAGATTAGGATCCGGAGTGATTACAGTTCTTGCAGAGAAATCCACTCGTTTTCCCATCAAATTTCCTCTAATTCTTCCTTCTTTTCCTTTCAATCTCGCTTTAATTGCCTTCAGTGGTTTTCCTGATTTCTGCATTGCTCTATATAATACAGAACAAAATTATAACAATATAAATCAACAAAATAATAAATGAACAATAAAGGCAATACATACCTTGGCATTCCAGGCATATCATTATCTACTAGCGTTGCCACATGAAACTGCAGCATCTTAATGTTTTCTGAAATGACATGAGCAGCAGCACCAGCTTGCTCGTTTCTAATGAGTTCATTATTTGACTTAATAATATCTGACGTTTTGTGAGTAATGTCATCCTGAAAATGAGATTTTTATATTATTTCTATTTGACAAAATCCTAGTAAATTCTAAGAACTTCCGCATCCTGAACTTCGATTTGTAAATGCAATGTGTTAAAAAACATGGGGTTTTTATCCCTTTTCATAGGAACCAATTCCATACCCACAGAAAACAACCAATGAGAACATTGCAGAATGCTGGAAATGTACACAATGGTACGATATTAACTAATGGTCTCAACATATTCCAATTTATTATTGCAATTTACAGGAAGCAGTAATCTAATTATACCCAAATCTACATTAATTCCAAAAGAAATAATTTCTCTATGTATTTTTATGCAGAAATATTTTTAAGGAGCATTTGACACTTTGCTATATCCAAGGTGGGATTGAGGCCCTAGTCTCTGCGATTTACATAAAACAATCTGAGACTGCAACACATACTTTCTAACATATTTTGAAGCCCAAATAATTTTGTTGCCAAACATATTAAAAATTGAAAGTAGCAATTGTTCAAACTATGCAATGTACTGCCTTCATTCCAATTAATCTTTGTTTCTCTCTTCTTACGATGGATTTGATCATTTGGATTGATTTAAGGGGTAAGATCCCACATCTGTCCATTCCAAATATAGAGAAGAATAGATGACAAGTTAAACTTCACACATTCACAAAAGCATATGCACAATATCCTGAATAAACACCATGATAATAAAGAAAGAACCATTACCTGATTTCTTGCTGAACCATACATGACAACAGCTGGTCTGACAGATAAAGGAGGAACTGGCAATACTGTAACAATCATCCAATCAGGTCTAGCAAATTTGGGATCCATTCCAAGAATGAAACATTCTTCATCAGTAATGTGTTTCAAAATCTCCCACACACGTTCCGCACTTAAGCTGATCTTTTTTTCTTGAGAATCTTCATTAACATGCTTCCATTCTGCTGTCAAATCTAATCCAGATCTTCTTATACTTGGCTGATATCTACCACAACCCCCATGACCAGCTTTTCGGGACTGAAATGTACCATGAAATTAAGTAATAAATCTGGAAGTTTCACTCAAACTAATCACTTACTAAAAGAGATAAATAAAAAGTTGTAATAAATGTACCTGTTGTTGGTGGGGATCATTTGGGTCATTTTCCTTCTGAATATCCATTTCATCACCACCTTCACAAATATTTTTACCTTTACACAAATCATAAACAAATGTCAATCTCTTCCTAGGCTGACCTTTAGACTTCATCACTATTTCTTTTATCTTTGGATTTGTCTGGGGAAAGAATATGAATGCTTCAGATTGGAAATTCCCGCTAAAATATTACAATAACATTACTATATAGAAAATAAGAAATTTTAACTTGTACTTACCGGACTAACCAACAGCTTGGAACAGTAAAAACAAACACAGCGAAGAATTTTAATTGTTTTTGTAAGAAAACCAACATGAAAAACAGGTTTCGCCAAATCTATGTGTCCAAAATGTCCTGGGCATTCTGTCTGATTACCTGCCACCAAACAATATTGATTGTAATAAATGAATTATTTGAATGAATATAATAAATATAAATGAATTTTGTATTAAAAATCTATTGAGTCTGATGACTCATTTTAATATATAAAGCCTAAAAATAGTTATTACTAGCTCATTCACAATTATTATAACACTTGAAACACAAAACACTGAAGCCAAGATCAAATATATTATTCATATTTACTATGATGATACCAAAAACAGCATAAAATAATAAACATTAATACTGAATCTCCATGAAATATTAATAATGGAATTTAGTCATTAGGTTAGTTATTATTTAGTCATTAATAATGAAGGATTCTATCTTAATACATTACTTGTTCTTCAACTAGCCTTTACAGATTTTTTCAGCATTTTGCAAGAATGATACCTTCCCTCACAGCATTTAGCAGAAAAGGTCCTTCTCAGTTTTTTTGATTTGTTTTACTATTGCTGCTATTGCACCTCTCAGTTATACTTTGCCTGATTTGCCCAATAACGACCTCTGCTACCTAGGTCAACTTTTGAAATATTATTCATAATATTTGTCCCAGAACTCCATGCTATTCACAGCAAAACTATTAATTCAATTTTTCAGTAAACCTTACCTGCACACGTCTGACACCGAGAGTTTCTGTCCATTACACCTTGACGAGGATCCATCAAGCCACCTAATTTTGGCCTTCCACCTTCCATGGTCTCCGGAAAACGAATTCCTCCCTCTGTTACAGACATTCGGCGCTGCAGAAAAAAATTACCATAAGCACACATAATATTTCTTGAACTGCACACCATTAAAAAAGCAAACCAAGACAACAAACTTGAAAAGCATATATAGATCAAAAAATAGTGTCAATTGTATTAACACAAAACACCCACACACTTGGCACATTATTCACACGTACATCTTGCAATAAAGATTCATTCAGCCATAATTAAAATCCTAAATAATATTGGTGGCATTCACAGAAGATTCTCAGCATTTACATTCTTCAAACACATTTTAGTTATATTTGCTAATATTAAATTCACACAAGAGCTTAACAAAATTTTCTTTAGCCTTTTAATTTAAACAAGTCTACAAGGAAAACTGCAAGTCCTGTTTTTTTTATTTCCTACAAATGTAGTGCACTAACTGCCTGGAAACATGCACCTCTATTTAGAATTAAATGAAGGTATTCATGAAAAATAGCGCGATATAGATAATAGCCTTCGTTTAATATTTAGGTCACATTTCACTTAAGGAATATAGATCATAAACTTACGATTTCATCGGGTGCCAAAATGCCAAATTGCACCCGCTTCACAGAGCGAAGCGGGGCTTTGGAATCGTTCGTAGCCATCTTGCCTTCCTACTTCTGACAAGAGGGTATGGGATCACCAAAGGTGCACAGTAACGATCCCCTGAACTCCCTTGGTTTACTTTACATGTTCCTAAAACAATTACACTTGTAAACACAACGCACGGGGTCGAATATACACTTAGAAACAGTCACTGACTTCTCTCACCACAACAAAATTGTGTTGCACAATATTCAAGCAAGCCAGCACTCACTCAACCTTCGCCAACAGCGGCCCACTCGCCACCACTGGCCAACCGTGGCCAACTGTGCGCAGGAAAATTCACGAACAGCCTTCAACTTCCCCCTCTCTTTTACCCTGACACAGAGATCTCCAGGAAGCGATTCGCGCCCTTTAACCAGGGCTGCCAATCACTGAAGACTGAATTCTACACTTCGGTTTCAGAGACATCTAACTACATAATAAAATGTAATAATATTACAATAATATATTCCGTAATGTACATGCTATGAAACATGCGTTAGATACGCGATAACATAAATTAACACATTCATCCATGATAACATGCTGTAAAAGTATTTCAAACGCAATAGAATGCCCAGAACACGTGACTTTTAGAAGTTCGTTGAAGGGCAGCACCGTCGCCTCTGCCAATGCAGGTATGCCCCAATCTAGACAATTAATTTATAGTCAACATTAATGGATCACGAAATATCCTGCATGTGATGGATGTAATGGATAAAATACTGTATACGTCTGGATTTTCTTTTAGTACAGCGAGATTATACTACGCTGGAGATTTTTGTTTTGTATAGGTACACTTGCAGTGATATGTTCTTTTTACTTTATCGTATGCGTACGTACGATGTATATACGGAGTAATATACGTAGTATAAAGAAAATTATGTAATGCTGCGCGAAAAAAATGGCGGATTTATGGCAGAAAAAATTCATTGCCGAGCCCTGTAAGAAATTATATTATATTATTATACTTGGTTTTTTTCTAACGTGGCATCTATGGGAAGTATCTCCAAGATGCAATTCGGCACGACTCTTTGCGTCATTCTCAGTCCTGCCGCTAGAGTAGCTTGATCTGCAGCACGATACGGTCGCGATCATGCGACATCTTACGGCAGGATAAACAAACGCAAAAAGTGGAGCAAAATTCCATCTTGGAGATACTACCCACAGATGCCACATTAAAAAACCCAAGTATAATAACGAGAAAGTGGATAAATCCAGTTGCTAAAATAAGAGAAAAAAAAACCTCTAAGACGTATTGTAGCCGGAATCCCTGTTTAATAGGTCCTTGATGGCGAAAAAACAAAGCAAAACGTCCGTCCGTTAACACTACTAGCGCCCAAACCATACGATTTTTCCCAAATTTATTTATTTATTTAGTCAAAAACAGTCAAAACTGTATGTGGGGAGAAAAATCATCTGCGCACGCTTTCTTGAGTTTCAGAATCCCTTCCCAACAATTTAACTATTAATAGTTGAAAGATGAAAAAATAATAGTAATAATAATAAATAATAATAAGTATAAAAAAGCGAGAGATTAACATTTCAAAAACTATATATTTTCGTTTCCGAATTATAGAAAACTTATTTGTAACGGTAAACGAACGAACAGATTTGATTTTTCTGTATTGCTAACAAAATAGAAACTCACCCTAAGCTCTACTACCACTACAAGCAAAAGGAAAGCTCAGCAAAACGTGCGCATAGTGAAGCTACATTTACGTCCAGAAGCAATTCAAGGGGCCATCTCAGCATTTGCTCAATGCATCAGGGAAACTACAAAAACCTGATCGTGATGGGGGTCATTGACCCGGAAGCTGAAGTACATTACTTGTTACAGGCATTTAAGTCTTTTTCAAAGCTCATACAATGCAAATGTAAATCCATTCATTATACTATAACATTGTTTTGTTAAAGTAAACATTATTTTTCTTTTTGATTATCAGTATAGTCTCTAATTATATAGAAACAGTTATGCAGCAGAAAATGTTATACTTTTAACTTAAATTTGTGTACCAACTTTAATTGTTTAATTTCATCTGGCAATGCATTGTAAAGTAACGTACATGCATTGTATGTGGATTTCTTGTAGTGAGATGTTGAGCACTTGATGAACATGATTTCTACGTCGAGTATTGTAACTATATCAGTATTACATGAAAATATGTTCCCACCGTTAAGTAAGTCATTTTTGACCAATACTACAGATTCGTAAATAAATAGACAAGGCAATGGTAAGATTCCAAGCGCAACGAAAAGAGGCTTGCAGGGATCACGTGGATGGCATTTCTTCATTATTCGGATAATTTTCTTTTGCAATCTAAATGTCTGGGCACTAAAGGATGAGCTTCCCCAGAATATTATGCCATATCTCAGGCGGGAATGTACATTTGCAAAATACACGCAACGAGCTGCATGAAGGCTGACAGAATTAGAAAGAATTATGAATGCATAACATAATGAGCTTAATTTAGTGTTTAATTCTGTTATATGTACATTCCATTTGAGGTTTGATTGAACTGAGAGGCCTAGAAATTTTGTTACCTTAACATCAGCTAATTGCATATTGTTCATTTTCAATGGAGCATACGATTGCCGATTTGAAACGCAAAAATTCATTGAGAAAGTTTTTCCTTCGTTACCTATTAGTTTGTTATTACAAAACTAATTTGAAACTCCTGAAATTGTACTATTTATTGTTTCTTTCTTGCAAAAAACATTCGTGCCATCGGCAAACAGAACTGTTCTTCCATGAGGGCATATCGTTTACGTACAATAGAAAAAGGATAGCACATAAGATCGAACCTTGTGGGACCCCATGTTCAATTGGCAAAGAATTGGAAAGATAAGTAAATAATGTCCTTTCGTACGGTATTTCTACTCTTTGAGATCGATGGTTATCCAATCTAGGGCAATACTACGAATTCCGTAAGAAGGTATTTTTGAGAGCAAGATGTTATGGTTAATCGTCAAAAGCTTTCGAAAGATCTAAAAATATCCCAATGGGTTCTTATTTTGGTCCATTGATGAAGCAACATCTTTAAGGGGGAAAATGGCAGTTTCCGTAGATTTTGATTTTCTAAAACCGTGTTGGGAGTCTGAAAACGCTTCGTTTTTCCGGAGAAAAGTTTCCATTCAGAATATTCGTATGGAATTCGTGTTTAATTTATTTATGAAAAGCCTCTCTAATATTTTTGAGAAAACTGACAAAAGAGAAATTGGCCGGTAATTTTGAATTTCATTTTTTCCTTTTTTTAAAAAGGTGGCTTAATTTTTGCTGTTGAAAAAAATTTGAAAAAAAACTGTTAATTTGGCTCCAGTTGAAGTTTTGAACTTTTGACATTTTTTAAAATTTGGAGGTACTTTAAATGAAGCCCCCTGGACATTTTCAAAATTTCCTCAAAAACAGCTTGAATTTTTCTTTAATTTCTTGTAAGAATAGAGTAAAATACACTTATGAAGGTGCCATAGCTCCGCTTTTCCCGGTTAACTCTGAATTTTCGAAAATTCCTAAAGTTTGAATTATTTCCGGCGTCTTCCTGCAACTACAAAATTAAAGATATAGATTTCCTTCAAATGAAATTCGTTGCTCATAATCAGTTCTTTTAATGAGGTCATGCCCAACTTTTTGAAAATTATAGTACTATTCGCGCAACTTTTCTTGAACGATGGACTGAAGAAATGCGGGCGGGGTGGGGGTATTAGTTACAAAGTCGGTCACTAGAGTATTTACAGTCATGCCAACCAGTGGAAAATCAAAGCCATATCTGCTACGTGTGCCAGACCAGGTAATCGCTCTACGTAGACAACAGCATGGACACTAGATTGGCGTTTTAGGTGCCTCCCTTGAAGGAACTGGACCTGCCTCACCATTTCTTTAGATAGTGGTAACTGAACAGAAATTCTCGACTATGAAAGCAACTAGCTTTGACTAGCTTGTTTCGCGCCAACGAAGTTTTAATACTTGGAATGTTGTCATCAGTGCTCGCTGCGGGCTTTTGCATTCAACTGTTCATGGCTCAAGGGAGAGGGAAGCAAGGTCATCGTTCAAGAAAAGTTACGCGAGTAGTAGTTTTCTCGCAATACTGAGCGTAATATTTTTAATTTAAAAAAAATACAAAAACATTTTCTCAAAAACGGTTCCAAATTTTTTCTTTAAATATTTGGTAGGGATAGTGCTAAATTGACTGTAAGCTGACATAAACGCCATATTGCTCTATTGTTTTGTTTCGTCAAAAATTACAAAAATTAATTTTTTTACTCGTCTCTATGCAAGAGCAATTGTTGGAAATCATTTTCGTCGCACAATTGTGTAAATAAACGGGTCAATTCAACGCATTGCTTCTTATTTTGTTAATTGCTTTAATCACAAATTGAAGAGATTGGTGCAATCTATTACACAAATGTTTCGCTACCAAGTGTTGTCGGTGGATGACACAGTGAATTGCAGTTACTCCTGGTATAATTCTTTTAAGGTGGCTTATTTACCGACGATATCGCCCGAACATGGCAGGAACTCCATCTGCTACCACCGAAATAATGTTTGTGAATGGAATCGATTTTTCCTTAAAAAAAAAACAACAACACTCAAGACATTAAATATTGATTCGCCTTTAGAGTCCGTCTCCAAAGTTTTCGCGAATAGCAGCTCTTCATGGATTTCTTCTTCCATAACAAATCGAACATATGCCAATAATAATGCTTCATTAACAGGTAAAGTTGACTCGTCTAGTTGAATAGAAAAAAATAGTTGTTTGCAGAGAATTACACAAGAAGCCTTCAGTATCATAGCTCATTTCATCAATAAACAAGTTCTTTAACAGAAAATAGTTTATATTACACGCCAATGAAGATGTGTTTGGAATGTTGTCGTCAGTGCTCTCTGCGTGCTTTTGCCTTCAACTCTTTTGTTGCTCGAGGGAGGAGAAAGCAAGATCATCGGTCAAGAAATGTTGCGCGATTAATACCTCTCCCCTTTCCGTTACACACAGATTTACTTTCTCGTATACGTACGTATGTACGGAGTAATATACGTAGTATACAGAAAGTTATGTAATGCTGCGCTAAAAAACGGCAAATTTTCGACAAAAAATTCATTGTCGGGTCGTGAAAACAAGAAAGTGGATAAATCCAGTCGCTAAATTAAGAGAAAATATCTTCTAACACGTGGTGCAGTCAGAATTCCAGTTTTGTGGGTCCTTGATGCTGAAAAACCAATTGAAAGCAAAATGTCCGTCCGTCTGTGCACGCTGCTAGGGCCGAAACCATGCGTAGAATTTTTTCCAAATTGAAGAAACCCCTGTCCATCTGGCTCTAGTTGAAATTATTGAAGGCGTTGTCATTGTCAACAATATTATTTATTTTAGAAATAGCAGCTTTCGATGGCTTAGCCATCACCATCAGTTTTCTGCTGTCTGGGAGCCACAAAAACGATCTACCGTTTAAAATTATAGCGCTCACGGAACAAAGATAACAATAGTAGTTTTCTAATTCGGAGCGAGAAAAGTTAGATGATTATAAGAGAAAAACTGTGGCCATTTATTTAAGGTACTTCCATCTTCAAAATCGCCGTCCAAACGTACAAACATTTTCCTATCATTCTCGCCTTCAAAACAATGCAGATTTTTATACATTTTTGCAACAATATAAAAACTAACTCAAAATAATTTATATTATTTTAATATTTACATTCTATGTACTGGGCGAGTTATTTGGAGTTCGATAAGGCACACAATTAAAACAGTAAATAAAGAAATTATTACAGACAGCAACATATGGGTCGACATTACCTGGTGAAATGAATATTTAAATAACGAGAGAATGAGAAGGAAAGGTAATAATAATACGATAAATAATAGTGTTGATTTTAGTGATCAGTTTAGCTATGGACACATGAGATATTTCTATGAACTATAATTAAATTGAATTAATTATAAAGAGACCTGAAGTCAAGAAATCTTTCATTTTGTAGTTTTAAAACAGTTTTTGCAATTTTCGAAAAACCGAGCGATACCCGAAAATGGTACTAGCGCCATATTTTTTCAATGCCTTATTACATATGTTGAGAAAATTAAAAAAAATAATTTTGGAGCGCATTTTGAGATTTTTTAAAAATTTGTCTCTATTTCGCGCAAAATTACATGACAATTACTCATATTTTCGAAAAGTTGAACATAACCTTATTTCAAGATTTGTCTTTAAGAAACGGATTTCATTTAGGAAAAAATCTCGGTCTTCAATATTATAATTGTAGGAAGACGCCGAAAAAATTTTATTATGTAATTTTCGAAAAATCAGCGTTTTTAACGAAACTGAGATCTACACCATCGTCTCAAATGCCCTTCGTATTGTTCAACTCTAAAATTTAATCAAAAAATTTGGAGACATTTTTTTAATTTTCAAAATGTCCTAAGGCCGTCATGTAAAGTACCCTCCAAAATCAAAATATCGGTTTTTTCAAATAGCAGGGAACGCGACATCAGCCAGAACGATTGGAGAATATCAATTTCGTAGGAAATCGGCTGAACGGTTTATGCGCTAGCGTTGTGCACAGAGAGTAACAGAAACTCCTAGAATTTATTATTTTTAGAAAATATCCACATGAACTAGTGTCTTGTTCTTAATATGCCCTCATAAATCATAGTCCTCATTCTGTAGATTACTCTGTGCTAGTGGCTAAATCAACAGGATTTTCGCCAAAATTGATATTCCCCGATCGATCTGACTGATGTCGGAGCCCCCTGAATTCGATAAGGGTATTTTAATTTTTGATGAAGCCTCAACATTTTCAAATTGTAAGTGTACTCTGTATGTATATACATATGTATAAATTGTAATTGTACTTTGTACATATGTATTAAATATATCTCTGTGGCATGCCCAACTTGGAGCAAGTAATTATAAGAACAATATTGTCCGGATATATTAAATGTACCTCAATATAATTTTTATAACCACTGTATATTTAAACATTTTTTTTCATAAAGATGTTTCATAATTATGACAAGTGTTATTATTCATGATATGTCATTTTGGAACTTACACATTCATGGTTGAGAAAGCTTGATAGATTCATTCTTAAAAGCGGTGAAAGAACTCATGTTACAACTAGCTGTACCCTGTATGTTTAAACGAATAAACAATTCAGACGGATTATACAGAACAGTTAGGAAGTATAATTCCATGTGCAACTGTTTATAGTATTTTTTTCGGATCCCATTCACCCCGTATCTTTAGAATGTGTGTTCGTTCAATTAAAAAAATATTAATATTGAGAAATTTATTTAACTCACCAAAATCGAAGGAGCGACTGAATCAGGATGAAATTCTCGGTAGAAGCACGCTTTTTGATAATATATAGGTCTAACACACCAAAGTAAACGACGTTTTGAAACCTATGTAAACATGTGATTCCCCACCCACATGTGGTCAGCACGCTGGAAGTCATGGTGACCACAATTGAAACACAAGATAGCCCTCATTGCATACCACAAGGGCGAAACTGGTAACTGGCTCTCTGATTAGCACCTTTTATTTTTACTCTGTGTAATTTGATGCGTTTTAAAGTTTTTCGCCAGATTTGATCCTATTCACCCCGTTTTACAGTATTTCTTAATTTCAATTAGGTATTTTACTTTCTTTTTTTTTTTTGTCAAGTGGATGATATATTTAAAATGACTGTGAAGTTGAAATGATATAATTTACTTGTTAGATAAAATGGAGTGTTTGCATCATATCAAATTAAATTTTACATATCAAGTTAATATAAAATGATTTGACCATGTTAACATCAACTCACATCTAGTGTTATTTTGCAAGTCAATGAAGGAAAGATTGGAAGCAGATTAGGAGTATTAAAAGAGTTTTAGAAAAATACACAATCTTATGGGTATTCATGCAGTAGCCAGACTTTATTGACTTCATATGTCTAAGCATTGCTAACAAAAACACTTATCTAATATCCCAGAACATCTTATGCTATTATAAATAGATATATACATACATAGTATAGAATTTATAGGAAAATGTAACAGAAACTCTTTGTATATGGTGTGACTATATTCGTACCATAACTGATATAAAAATATTAATTCATGCTGTATATGCTATCAGCAAACTGTACTCACCACAATCCATAGGAAAATTGCATATTAGAATATGCCTTGTATGGTATAAAAGAGAAATATTGACATATTTCTAGCTGGTGCATTGTCATACAGATATATCTGTGTACGAAGTGATAAATCAATAATACTTCAATAAATCCACAAGATCTAGCACCATTATCCACACTTCCGTAACTTGTCTCACCTTTCATTATTGTTTTACTATTTGCATTTTAAGAGCTTAAAATCCATGGAACCATTTACAATATAAAAATGCAGTTTGATATACTTCATAAATGCTGCCACATATGATCTTACAAAACATTCTTCTGACTACATAAATAACAATCTAAAATCACAGACTAATATTATCCTTTAGTAAACTTACCAGCATGAAATTCACATGCTGAGTACACATTCGTAAAGGTTACATCAGTCACATGAACTGGTAATGAAATTATAAATTGTCCACATTGTTCTAACTGTATATACCTTGGTATGTAAAATTCATTTTTTAGATGAGTTCATTATCAGTGACAGAGTTTGCTGCCAACAAAAAAAGAGGAACATGAATTTTCACTGAATAAACTCATTTGCAAAACAATGCATTCACTTTCAAAAAGGAACGAAAAACACGCACGTCATATTGCATAGCAACCGCAGTCAGTGATTTAATCTACAACTTTAACAATAGGAGTGAGCCACAAGGCAATTGCCACGCTCTCTTGAGCACCAACTCTACTGTGCTGATACATAACTTGAATAATAAATGCATATTTTTACCACTGTTTTTGCCAGAAATTGAGACAGTTTGAGACATACTATGAAAAATATGGAGGAATGCCTCTTTGTATCTGTTCTAATAAAGCAACTTGGTTTAATAGTCTCTTTTTCTAAAATATGTGTACATGAATGCCTACATTTAAATTATGTTGAATCATTACGCATTATCAATTTCTTCTTTATACAACTGGAAAAGAAGTAATCCTTGACAAATCTTTTAAGTTCTAATTCTCTGAGAAACAACATTTAATAAAAAGAAAATTATAAAATAAAATAAATTCAGAAAGAGGCAAAATATTACATTCCATGAACCTGACTTGCATCCATCAACCAGATCTTGTATGAAAGAGCAAAAGATGAAAAAAGTGTCAAGATAGCATTTGTCACTTCCCATCACACAATAATATACTTTGTGCATTAAACAGCATCATTAAAAATCAAAACTTTTTATAAAATTTGGTAGTGTTCAAAATATATTATTTCAGGCACTTGTGATATTCACTTTTTGTCCTTTCACAAAATCTTCCACACAATCATTTCTTTCAACAGCTTTATGTTGCATGAATTAATACGAATCTGACATTCATGCAATGATATTGCCTGCTACAAGTAAATAAAAATTATAAAGCAATACATTTTCTCTTGAAGACTAGTAATAACATAGGACTTGCTAACAAAATTTAAATTGCTTGATTGTGCATGCATGGTTATTTATCTACCAATTCAAAATTTTTAAAGTATTAATTCAAAACTGAGCTTTAGTCTCATTTTAAAGTGAAGATGAAAAATTGCAAATTCATTTTTGCCATTTACTGGTAAATTGTAATGAAAAACCTTTCTACCTGGTATACCAGTTATTCTCTCCCACCCTCCAAGACGAAAAATGACACACACTAACATCAAATAATTTAAATTATCAAGTATACAATCATGGTAATAAATGGAAATTATTTCAATGTCATATTAAATTATAACTTTCAGCATAATGCATGCACATACATTAAAGTGAAGGCAAAGAAAATTCTTCAGTTTAAATTCACAACTAATTCTAGTATAATTATTATAATCAGGAAGTAACATCAATACTGAAGATATTTACATATAGATCAGGTACCATAGTTGTAGCAAAAATTAATTTCTGTAACCAGTGACTTCGAGATATAATTTGAGTGTAAGCTGCACAACAAATCCCTTAATTTTATCTTTCTTGCTTCAGTTAACATTTTTATGGACTGTCACTAGTTACAGAATTTCAATAATACAATAATAAAATGGGTTATCAACATTCCAAAAACTATACCTTCTTCCATTTTCTTGAAGTCATTGGTGTGTCTTCTTTTCAATGACACTGGTAGGTGACTCACCTAATTTATCAAGTAACTTGGTACATTTCATTGCAATACAAGAATAACTTTATAAAGTATGATTTTTAAACTTCAGAAAACTGTATTCCACAAATAATTATTACAATCTGATAACACTGTACAATACAAATTCATTATATTTAAAGCTCTCCTTTCACTTTAGCAACATTGTATCAGAGGTACAATGAGAAATCTGGCAAAATACACAAAATACTGTAACAACAATCCACAACAAAGGAATGTACACTCAGTATATAGTATGATAATGAATATTATTAATATACAAGAGTTCAATAATGACAGAACAAATACTATGCAAATTATACAAATAATAGTCTTCTTTATTAATATACTATTAATGGAAATAATGGTTCTGCTCAAAACATTTAACAGAACAATAAAGGAGTTGTGAATTTCCTACAATGGGATGTTACATTTTTCATTCTGTCTAATAATAAATTAATTACAGAATGTGATAAATGTGATTCATGCGCATTATTTTTCAGGAAAAAGGGTTGCTCCGACGTTTCAAAGAACCAAACCTCCTCTCACCATCATATGCAGATTTCTCACTACGTACAACTTCAAATGGAACAACCATCTGATCAGTCACGCTTTCCCTCTCATCACTGGGAAAATCTTCAAAACTCATATTGCTAAACCCAGCTGCAGCAGTATTGGGAGTTTTATCTGAAGTACCCTTCTTTGCTGCCTTATTTAATTTTTTTTGTGTTGAGCTTTTCACAACTTTATTAGATAATTTTGTAGGAATATTTAGAGAGTCTGACTCGGTACGTTCTTCAATAAGGTGATACTTCGATCTATCACCTTTGCTTCGCTCTTTTTTTGTATTTTGTTTTGGTGATGTTATATCAGGTTCTTTTACTTGACTGTTTTCTGGAATATCAATTTCTTCATCAAAATATTGTGTGTGCTGAGTATTGGGTTGGGCAAGATATAAAAATCCTGACATACTATTCAGAATCGAAGAACTTTTTCCACAATGCTGATTTGATGAAACATGACCAAGTGACAAAGATGCAGGACGCATTGAATGTTGAGACAATGGTAACTCTTGTGGAGAAGAAACACTCTGTTTATTTTTCTGAGAAATGAATATTTTAGATGTCATTTCATTAAATGGCACAGCCCCAAACAAATCGTGTGCAGAAGCATTCTGCTGATCCGGAGCAATAGCAGGAGGAGGAGTTTTGTGAGGACCAACAGTTAGCCTGCAACCAGGAGATTCTTTGAGATGTAAACTATCTGGCACAGTTTTTGAAGTTGGTGGAATGCAGAAATATTCTTGACATGGACTTGTATATGAAGATGGAGGTTTATTAGGAGATGGAGTATTAGGCGTGGGAACATGATACGTGGAAGGTGGAACTACAGCAACATTTGTACTATTAAATGGATTTGCATAAGAACCTGAATTAAAAGGAGAAGACCCAAACATGTCCTTTCCTCCATCAGATGGTTCATCTTGTTCTTGAATTGGTGGAACAGATGAAGCAAAGTGAGTAGAATCGTATCTTCCATCAGCTTTAAAACAGTCTGACATGTCTTGTTTTGAACATTCTATCTCATCATGAGCACTGTTCCTAAGCATTTCGTCTACTTTTCCAAAAGAATCAGAAAAACTCTGATCTCCTGAACCAGCAGATGATCCAGCATATGGCAATGACATTTTTGGAAATGAAACTGAAGAACATTCAGGAGTAAGACTGAAATTTGGAGGGGAAGAAGAGACTAGAAATGTTGACTTATTACTGCTGCTAACCAGGTCCATTGGGGAAACAGTCTGACTAGCAGGTTGACTGCGACTTTGATAAAGATGAACTTTTCTATTACTTCCTCTGCTTGAACTACGACGTGAATACACTAATGGTTTTTGGAATGGAGCTAAAGCAAATACATCAGTAGGATCTCTGAGAGAACCTAATTTAGAATCATTTTCTTCATGACTTTTCCATAATTTTTCTTTTGCAAATGTTGAAACAGGAGATGGAGATCTGTCCCCATAATCGTCTTCTGTATCAAGCTCATCATCTGCTAACAAAGGTTTATCACCATATTGATGTCCAACAAAAAGTAAATCTTGAGTAATATTCTCATCTGCTTCTTCAATGAAGGGCTTCTGAGCATCTATTGCTAAGTTTTCTCTAACTTTCCGAAAACCTTTCAAACGTGAAACTTCATCATCTTCATGAGTAGTAACACTCTCACATTCTGCATGATAAGCAGAAGAGCCACAAGTCACAATGCTTTCTGAAATGGTTTCTTCGTTTCTTTTAACACTATTATCACACTTTTTCTCATCGTCTCCTAGATGTTCATCATCATTCATAGCATGTAAATCACTAGCTGAACCAATTGAATCTTCAGATAAATTCCCACTGTAAGTGGTTGACGGCACATCATTAACTTCTTTTTTTCCTCTGCCTCCACTGGTTTTTCCACTACGTCGTCTTCTTCGAACTTTATTACCTACACCAAGAAAATTAAGTTATGTATCAATCTTCATCAGAAGCATCATTAATTTGAGTAAAATAATATACAGAACTCATGGAAATACATATATTCCTGGATATTGGATGTTAAGATCCTAACAAAAATCAAAAATAGGCAGTGAATGGGCAATAAAATCTCAAAACTGAAAGGGAAAAGGTTTTCATATCCCCAAAAAAACTGAATGTGAAATCGATAATACTATAATATATTCGAAATACTATAATATATTAGTTTATAAGACAAAAAATAATACCTTTATTTCCTTTAATTTCCGTAACTGGCATTACAAAAATAATTAACACTTTCTCAAGATAGAAACTTCCAAGTTTGTGTCATTTATTAGATAAAATAAGTTTGTAGACGGAAAAAGACTTTTCAATGTCAACATGGGTTGACTGGAACATTTTTATATAACATGACTCTATGCACACTAAATTCCGATGACAACTCATCGTTTCCACACTATAAATTATAGATTGAATATATAGTTTTATAACAGAACACAGTCAAATTTCTCTGATATTTGTGGTTCTCCCTCTCTCACACATTTTTTTTAAAAGCAGAAACATTGTCTAATGCACAGACAAATTGCTGGTTCCTAATTACCGCAGTTAACGTGAGTGTCAGCTAGAAATGTAGAATTTGCAAAAATATAAACTAAATCAAACTTTATCTTTTAGTGCTTCCTGGATACTTTGGGCATTGCTCTCTTCAAATTCATTAATTATTTTCAAAATGTTTTCAAAGTTAGTTTTTGGCATAACACGCCACTGCCTTTGACCATGATTTTACAGGTTCACGGGTTAAATTTGCAAATTCTAAATTGCTTTCAAAAGTACTTTTTTTGAAACTTGAAATTAATTTATTGACGGTGAGGTAGAGTTTTCTAGACTACTTCTATGCAAGCAACCTAAGTTATATGTGTAAAAGTAGGGTAAAATGGCTTCAAAAAGCTGGCCTGCAGAAATTATGTGAGCTGCTGCATCTGTTAACATTAAGAGTTACCTTTGACCCTCAATCCCGTTTGGATACAACAATTTTAGCCCTGAATTTGCCAAATTTGGAATTTCAGTATTAGCTCTCTTGATTTATTTTCAACAAAAAAAATGACACTCTACAAACTCTTTTTCACAACACTTCAATGAAATATACGACAAATCAAAATCACTAGTCACCAATATCTTCTAATTCCCTTCAGTGTGGCCTGGTTGAATGTTTTGCTTTCAATACTTTTATTTCTGGCTTATAAACTGACAACGCATTGATAAGTAGCACCCATTTTAAATAGGCTGTATCAGAGTGACTTGACCTAAAGTTGAATTCTTTGAATTAACAAAGCCTTCTATACCTTACTGGAAAAACATCTGCCATGGTAAGATTTAGATGTCAGAAGGAGTTAGTGTTGAAGTCCCTGAGGCATGAGTGTTTTAGTTGTGACACGAATCTGAATACAGTTCTCACATCCAAGACCTATCATTTAATGTTTCTTTTCTTTATGAAAAGAAGTTCAATCTGAAGTCACAAAAGTGAGCATTTCGGCTTCAAAAATACAGAATATGGCATGTAAATAACATTTCCAGTGCAAACAAGAAAATGCAGTATTGTTACAACTAAACAGCTTTTGTGATAAGTAATACTGCAAAACCATTTACATGTTTATTTTTAACGAAGTCCAAAAGGAGACATAAATACGTTTGAGGAAAAGAGTTTTTAAAAAGAAAAAAGGCATTTATGACAAAATTAAACTTCTCCAGAAATTTCCCATAATTCATGAACGGCACGTACACTAAAAGCCATTAAATATATTTCTTTAGAATATAATAGATATTTCCCTAAACATCCGATGTCCATTTATTACACATCATATTGTAGTTGATACTAAAATACATTAAAAAAAAGTAACATAAAATCTTTTACAAGAGAACTGCAATACAAATTTACCTTAAGACTGTAGTTTAAAACAATGAACACAGGCTTCCTAGTAATAATGCTGAACAAACCACAAAACCCATGATGTATCCATTTAATGGAATTACCTTCATCTGGTTTCCTGTTGTGACTGTCATCAGATGAAACATCGTCAAAATTGTGAGAGAGCTTCTCATATTTTGATCTGTCTTCAGCAGGGGCCCTTACAAAAGGAGGAGAACTTGCACTTCCCAATAAAAATGAAGTGCCCCCATCCCCATGCTCACTCCTATCAGGAGAAGAATTGCTGCTGCTTTGCTGGCCCCATTGTTCACTTCTCGGCATGTCTACAGCTTTATAAACTCCTGGAATGAAAGAAAGGTTCTCAAACTACTATTTATAAATGAAGTCACACTAGAATTTGTATTGGGTTAGATTAATTAGTAGTACCAACAATATTTTTTAAATTAATTAAACATAAACAAAAGAATATATGCAAATAAACATGATCTGTATATAATTAAACTTTATAATTGTAGATGAATCAAAACTCTATAAACTATTTGAAGTCACTGAATGCAAAAACAAAATTCTTCAAACTTTTAAGTAAAAAACATAATAATGTACAACACAAAGGACAGGGGGAAAAAAATCAGAAGAAAAGAGATTCCTTTGAAATTGGGAATCTAATTGTTTAAAATTACAATAACTGGACAGGAGCTGACTTTAAGAAGAGAAAGATTTGTTTTTTTGTTGTTAAAAGAGCAATGGTGTTGGGTCTAGGATATGACAAAAAAAAAAAGTTATATTTTTTGATAATATAAATAACAGACTGAAGTCCAGTTGTAATGGGAAAGAGGATAGAAGGAAGAGTCTCATGGCATTTCCAGTAAGATTCCAAAAAGACACTAAGACAAAAAACTTGTTTTATGAACTCCTGATACTGAAAAAGTGGATAATTCTTGTTCCTAACTTGTAGTAAATAACATCCTCTATAGCATGTGTGGTCATAATCCATATTTTGTGGGCCCTTGATACCAAAAAATTGTTTCACGGGAAAATAATTGCCCATCTGTGAACCACACTAGTAGTTAAACCACTTAAGAGTACATTCTCCAAAACTGATATTCCCTGATTGATCTGGCTGATGACATGAATTTGAAATGGATATTTAAATTTTTTCAGAATATTATTGGGTACTTTACATTAAGCCTCAATTTCCATTTGCAAAATTTTCTATAAGAAATAGCTCCAAATTTTTAATCTTTTTTTTTCTTTTATACAAACAGCAAAATATGCTTATAAAAATGATTTGGGTGCAATTTTCATTGATCTCACTGAATATAAAAGTTTAAAATTTTTGTTGCAAATTCCTTCTACAATATTGTAGAGATGTTCTTTTTTTTTCTTAATGAAATCTGTTCAATATTATATCTTTAAGCAAGAACACGAAAATTTTTTAAGAATATGAGAAGGTTGGCATAATTTTCAAGAAATATAGGCAATTTTAAAAGCAAGATTTTCTCAAAAATACTTCCTGACTTTTTTTCTCTCTCCCTCTTTTTCTTTTTACCTTCCCTTTCTTGGAAAGAGCAAAGTAGGCTATAAATAACGTAGAAAACGCTTTGCAGCACCACAAATTTACATCTCAGCGTCTCTAATATTAAAGGCCCATATTTTCCATATTTTTTTAAAGTTTATTACATAGTACCAATGTTAATAATTCGACGCACACACATGTGTGAACTCTTAAAAATTCTATATTTTGCAGAGGGCTGAATAAGCAAGTCTGATGCTGTTTAGCTTAGGTTGTAATCCAGAGCGATTGCCTAAGTCAAAGTTTAAAAATATGTCTACAAAAAAAGAATACTTACTGGAAATGCATGAATTAAATTCAATCTGACTAGGGCTGTTTCAACCAAAGGTGGGAAAATCTTACTCTAGACAACCAATATAAAATCACCATCAACAATAATAAAACTTAAGCTTAAAAGGTTTCTACTCCACCACCTTATCTGGAACACCCCTAATCAGACAATAAAACAATAAAATAACAAATATTAAATTACTTGTCATGTCATTTATTGCATTGTTTAATACACTTAATTATTTATGACAGCCTTTGAGAAAAATTTCTTTACTGGAACATCGTATCTTCTTACAAGAAATAATGCCAATTTTTCTTGTCAAAAATCAAATTAATGTATCTGATAGGGTCGTTCCAGTTGAAGCAATGGAGAGTGAACCAAAGACATATATCTTCATTTATACAAGGAAATTCTAAGGTAAAAATATATAAAATCTGTACAATATAATCTATTGCTACACAGTTTAAAAAATTAGCACATGAGTTTATATTTTTCAAAATATATATAATTAACATATGTATTATTTTACCTATAATCAAGAGATAACACAGCAATTGATTTTTCTAAGTATAATAAATTGTAACTAAGAGTAGCTTCTTGATCCAAATTTTAAACATACTCTAATACTAAATAATTGATAATAGAAGAAAATAATTTCAAGATTGGAGTGTAAATTACTCTTTGAGACATTTGCAAAAAAATCAATGCTAATAAAGTACTAGCATCAAATCCACAAAGGACTTATGAAGTCTCATAATATTCATGCTTCTAAATACTGAAATACAAAGAATAACTTCCTGGTTTTTGAACTTCAGCAACTGTTCTCTAATTCATTAATGAAATAACCTTGTAAATCTTATTGAAGAAACTCTTGACTCAACAGTCCAGAAAAAGATATAGATTTTCCATTATAGATTCTTTAGCATTTGTATTTCAATGCATTTAATAGACAATATTGCCAACATTAAAACTAAAAAGTAACAAATTAGTAATTACATGTATAATGACATGATTATAAAACCAAACTATCATGATTTAGGAACAACTCTAAATGTTCAACAATTTATATGCCTATAATGTCAATGAAGGACTCCTAGGAGTCAACGAATAAATAGTACTTACGTTTCAAATTAACAAAGGTATTTAAACTTGTCAATAACAATTTGTGTAATTTGTTTCGTGTCAGCAGAAATGAATCTCAGAACCCTTAGAAATGATAACAACCCAAAAATTAATGTAATAATATTCATCATCCAAATGGATTATACAGATTAATGTTTAGACAACTACTAATTCAGAGTAATAAATTCAAATTCCAATGATGATTTTACTCACACTACCCTCATTACAAAGTAATGATATCCACACATTGCTAAATGATCTATCAGTCTTTTATCATTTAGATACTAAAATATTTCAATTAATTTTATACAATACAATTATCTCAGAAACATAGTTATAAAGTGACTACATTAAATAAATCACATGAGCATTGCATCTTTATGAAAAATCACAATACAGAAAACGAAGAGTCATCTTTAAGAATACTTTCAAGATAAGACAGTTATTATTTTGACAAATCAACACATTGAAAATTACTTCAATTAAATTCTGAAAGAACAAAATTGAAATAGATAAAGTGATTCATTTCTTTTGTGGAATAATTTTGTGGTCATCTAATATTGCATAGGATTCAATATGCAAATTGAAAATTCATACAAAGAGGAATTCAATATTACTATTAATAACAAACATATACTAATTCCTTCAAGAAAGAAGGATATATAATGTGCAATTAAATTAAAGAAATTTGCTGTAAAATAGTAATATCGTTGTACAGTACTATTTCATGAGCTGATATGTCAAAAATAATGTGAAGAAAAATTCTCCAAAGACTGCCTTAAGATCACCAAGGAAACATGTGCTTTATTGTGTAACTACACATCACATTTTAAGGCCAAAACTATCTACATTCAAATCAATGAATATAATAAACAAAAATATGTAAAATTAACTTCCTTATATTGATGTACAATCAACACTAATTGGCCATTATGTTTTTAAGAATGGATGTGAAATGTTACACTGAAATTGCAAAAATATTCTGCCTTGCTCTTAACGACCAAAAAAACTAAGGCCATTTAATAGTATGTAATCCACATATGTAGTTTTTATATGACATGATGTACTTCAAGAAAATTATTTTGCTTACACAAAAAACTAATTTCAATGATACTATTCTACTTCTCTATCAAATCAAGAAGAGGTAATATCCTAAAAAGATGAAAGTGTCACATCCCATACACAGTATTGTTTTAACACCAAACACTTCAAATTATTCTGGAAGTACATCAATACATAAATATATTTAAACAAAAAAAGAAACAAAATATTAGAACTCATTATCACAATACAAATAATAATTTTGTTCAGCACCACTTAACTGGCTTAGTTTTAATATTGATTCTACACATAACTTCAAATCATGATTGCTTCTTTCACTGCTAATAACAATAATAATACACTACCTCAAATTATAATTTTTGCATAAAAACATTGGTCCCCTGCCCTTAAATACCATTCACATATACATGTATTACTTCTTTGAGAGACTGTACAATTTCCCAATGGGCAGCTCTTTTTCATTCCAGGAGCTCAGGGAACAACAACAACAACAAAGAGCTCCATAATTGGTATTAGAACATATGTTCTACAGTTATTTGAACATAATATCAAGGCAAATAAAGAAAGTACATGGAAGAAATTCCCAGAAGTTACATCATGCACACTGATAATTATGGTGGATCACTTTTTTCTTCATTCACTGACTAGTATTCACAATAACAATAGATAATGAGCATTTGGAACTCAAATGATACAAAGAAAATTTAACCGAGTGTGTTATGAAATGTAGAGAACACTTAATAAACTCTCAATACATATAAATTTTAATTGTTTTGTAACTCCCCAGACAGTCTTTAACATCATTACATAATGCTGAAAGACCAGCAATACTATATTTTGAAGACATTGCACAAGAAAATACATGTTAGTTCAAACAAGAAGTAACTATCTACTTATATGTATTTATAGGCCTACTCTGGAAGTTTTGCATCAATCACTGATCTAGCCTAATTCGATTCCATCGTTAGTTTTTAGTTATAAATTTACAAGGAAAAACAAAAATATTTTTGAGCACAATAATAAATAGAAAAAATATCTAGAAACAATATCTAATAATTCATTACACTAAGAAGCTACTTTAAAACACAAAATTCTTTTAGGAGGTTCAAGAATTTTACACATCATTGTAAAACCAAACTTGTAGTTACAGTAATATGGCACAACAAATTAACAAAGCTGGCTGTTTGCTAGCTTTAAAGTTTGATACAAGGATATCTGCTACAGAAGATGACTAATTTTGAAATGTTAAATAATGTAGCAGATAATTATTTCAAGAACAAATTATTTTCTCATGCATTTCTGTTCATTTGCAGTGTACTTTGTGTACATAAAGAGTAACAGACTATTTAATATTTAGAGAAAAGAATGCAAATTTTAGAAGTTAAACTTGGAAAAACAAAAAATCTTCAATGGACTGCTTGCGTTGACATTATGTGACCTACAAAAATCATTCATCGTATTTCAAGACTGCAAAAGAACTTGAAGTTCTTTTAGGATAGAAGCATTTTTCACGGTCCACTGATACTCTAAGTAAAAAAAAAGGCCTTGTGACTAGTGTACTTTAGATGACTACATTCAAATTAAAGCTATGGAGTAATTAGCTTAAGATTTACCTCCTGAAGAAGCCTTCTTGGAAGATTGTTTGTCTCTAAGATGTTTTGAAGCTGCAAAACAAAGGAATTTTTACAATTTTGTTATAAATATTCATAATTTCAAAACAGACACTTAAATTAACTTACCTGGCATACTAAAAGGCGCTGAACTAAATGGATCCTCAGGCATATCAGTGTAAGCCATAACCAAACTTTCTCGACTTTTCACATTTGAAATACCTACAACATTAAAAATGGATTATTTTTATTAACAATGTTCATATCATATGGTACAATTTTTAAGGAAAATTTTCAAATAAAAATTATCAGTTATAAATATATTTCAGAAACATTTAAAATTAATTTGAGTATTACATTGCTCCTAGTTAGTAGAGAGTTCTTGCGTAAATTGCATTAGAAACTTTGAAAAACATTCAAACAAAATATTGGCAACAAGCAAAAAGTAAAGGATTAGATTTGGACAAAACTGCAAATAGCTTGAAGACTTAATTTCCATTGGGCAACTTGGGTAAATATTATTCAAGCTGTGAGTTTATATTATACATTTAATGGGTAAGACCAAAAGAGAAGAGAGCGAGGGGCGAGAGAGTAAAACAATTAGCTATTACAAAAGCTTTAAAAAGATAAGTTATGTTTCTCATTGCATCTCACATGCTGCATATTCTAATATCACAGAAAGTTTATAACGCAGTGATTTTCTTAGACACTCCTTTGCCATTTTAATTGTGTTATTTTCATTTTCATTTCTCTTTTCAGTGTTCTTAATACTTTTTTCAATGCTTAAAGTAGTCTTCCTGAGTCCAACTGTTCTTAAGCCTTCACTTCCGCTTGCCTCTTTTTATGTTTTGCAATCTGTATTATCTGGCTGATTATCCAGCATTGCATTTATCTTCTACTTTTCTGCATGGGTTCTTGTTACAGGTCTCTCATCAGGCCTATCCTGCCATGTCTGGCAACTATACCCCACATTGTTGCTTGTAATACAAAATTTTGGATTTAACAAATTTGAGGTAACTTTTTGGAATTGCATAACACCTATTTTTGTTGGCTGCTGAGAAGAGTTCACGCAAAATTTGTGAGCACTTGCTCCACTGGTTCAAGTTTCTACACAACATCTCCCCCACACACACACATCTACTCTTTAAGTATTAAAAGAGTATGCAAGCATTCTTATCTAATAAAAATAGACTGCAAAATACGGGGACATTTTAGGCTCTATGCCAAGCAAGAGAATGTTTAACAGCCCATTTCAAGAGTTTATAAGAACAACGGAATAATTACAACCATTAATTTGTCCAAAGAAAAATGTCAAGGATAAATGAGAAAAACCAAAGATACCATTTTATATCCAAACTTGATATTTGCTGGGAGAACTTTGTCTGATGATGTGATCAATGGCAAATCCTGAACATTATTTTAAGTATACCGCACCTTTCAGAAGCTACCTCTACCATAGTTTTCCTTAAAAGTGAAACCTACATATCATACATGAAATCTGAAGAATTAAATGTTCTTACCAAGTTTACTGAAAAGCCAGGGTATGTTTTTATGTAGTTTCCTTTATTAAATGATGTTTCTGATTTATTGTGACCTCTGAAAGCTTGTTCTTGTTTTCCTAAATGGCACACATCAAATGAGTCTTTTTGATATCAGTCAATTCTTCTTTACCATTTCATTGCATTTTGAAATTTGTAAAGCCTTCTTAGCATTTAGTTGCAAGTCTACTTGGATATTACACTTTGTAAATGCACAAAATATATGATTTCTTGTCTTTTCATGCTTGCCTAAAGAAATAGCAAGGGAAACTATATTGCTGAATCCTCTTTTTGACCAAACGTTACTACACTTATCACTGCTAAAAAGACACGGTCAGCAAAAACGTTTGTTCAATTTAAGGCAACCCATTAACCTTTTGTGTTCAGAATAATTAGAAGTACAGAAGTGTCTGCTTTACTCTCGCTTCCCCTCTCTATATTTTGCAGTCAAACCCAGAATTTCTGGTGTGGACCTACCGTTGTCTTTTATTTTGAGCTTTTCTGAAAACCCAATATTACGAAATTCTGTCCTTAATAATTGTTCTATAACACAATCACACGAACCACTAGCTTCTGGATCATTAACGCATGCCATTTTCACAAAAACTTGAGAGGAACGAAACTTTCAAACGACCTGCATAGGGCTGTTCACTGCAATACTTTGCGGTGCCTATGGACTGTTCAGCCGCGCATCCTCCCCTCTCCCTGCCCTTGAAACATGAGATGAAGGTTATAGCAGTTGGCTTGCAGTGCCCCCCCGCACCAGCAAAAATTTATGGGGAGCATTAAGAACTGTTCAAAACTTTTCCCTCTTGCATACTGTATAGCGCAGAAACTTGCAGAACTGATGAGGCTTCTGATAGAAAAATAGTGTTATTTAATCGATTTGTTGTAAAGATGTACAAAACTTCATTAACTTTTTAGGACATTACCATTCTCATGAAACATTCCTTATACTCCTCAAACTACTAGCTATATCACCGGTATACATTATGTATTTGAGAATCCGTCACTGGTTGCGATACCACTACTTAATTCATCAGAATTACGGAAGATATATCATAAATAGGATTTTTACACATCTGTTACTGCCAGTTTTGCCATTATTTGCAAAATCTATTCACAACAGCACTAGATAAAATGCAAGTACGATGAATAATACCTTGAATAATCTAGATAAAAAAAGCATTTTGCTTCATAACACTCCTTCAGTCCAGACTAATCAAATCAAATTTAGTGAAGAGATACTCAATATCAGTTACTTTAGGTGGACAAACACCATGAGCCTTGAATTTCAAGTATTTTCAATATTCTTGAAGAATGTTTATATTTTTTAAGTTTTACGAAAAACTTGCATTCATTTAGAATTGTCTTAATTAACAATACCCAACAGTGTTTCAAACACGATAAAAAATATAAAATTTCTATAAAATTGAAAACAACAATTCAAAAACCTGTTTTACAGAATTGAATTTGGTACATCAATGTTAGATTTCATACGTTAAATTTCACATGAGTAATTCTACTAGTATAAGATTCTACTAGTATACCCTGCCCTATATATATTTCGGTTTTTATAACTGTGTGAGAGGGCCTGTCTTCACAAAGGAATATGGCACAGATGTCATTTGATCTGTAGCACTGCTTGATACGGCTGCATCTAGCGGCACAACCGAGAAAGACTCAAAAAGCCATACCATATTCCATCATGAAGACAGGCTCTCACGTACCATGTTATAAAAACTGAAGCATACTGTCCTGCAAGTGAAAATTCTTACTGCAGAATAGATATCAATGTGCATTATTTCAAGCACTTTGTTCAAAATAGCATTTCATTTTCTTGTATGTCATATTAGAGAATTAGGCAACAAAACAAAAATGGTTTTTTGCATCACAATTTGACAATATCTGGCTGACATGAAATATGTATTCCACAATATGTGTGGAGTATATGTACTTCAAAGACGCTACATTAAGCATAAACAAAACCAAAGTCAAGAAATCTTGCTCACAAAAGCAGTAGTAACATCAATAATAACTAATAAATTTCTTGGTAATCTTACGAAGCAAAATAAACACACTTAAAAGTATTTAAGAAAAAAGAAAAAGAAGGAAAAAAGAAAACTTACTACTTTGAGATCCCCTTCGTATTTTATCAAATTCTGCACCAAATATATGATCCTCAGTCAACTGACTGAAAGGAGTCGAATCTTCAAAAGGATTCCAATCAGCAATATCCGCTGACAATGACCTCCCTCCCGCAGTTATTGTATTAGCCAGTTCACCCTGCAAGAGAAAATATTGATATTCATTTCTGAGAGAAAAAAGGCACATCAAGGTAGAGTTGTTTACTATTATTATAATTATAATATTTCTATTTTTATGATCATCATTAGGGGGCAAATTTTGATGACCTAAACATGATCAATAAAATACCAAAAAATGATCAATAAAATGCTCTTAAAAGTCTTTAAAAATGCCCTAAAACCAAAGAAAAATAACATAAAAATGTTATCAAAATCAGTCCCGATGAACAACTCAAACTGTTGGATACATTGCTGATGTAATCAAGGATTCTTCCATTCGTTCAAGTGAACTCAGCTTGCCAACTTTTGGTTTGAACTATTCTTTACCAGGAAATCTCTGTCTAATTATCTCGAAATTGGCTGAACTGGCAATGATGCTGATATACGTCACAAGAACTACATACTCACAATGTCTGTCAAAACAATTTCTGAGTGAACAAATTGAATAGGCTACCGAGTAATTCTGTGAAGAACACTTATGGCATCTCGTAAATATTATTTGCAAGAAGTACTATTAAAAATGACATTAAAATCGATGAAATCAACAAGAAATGCATTAAAAATGTCAGAAAAAGGTAAAAAATGACCCAATAGTCAAAATCGACAAAAAATGCACAATAATGACCTAAAAAAGGGTCATTTCCTTTTGTCATAACATAAAATGAATTTCTTTACTAAACGGCATTGTTCTAAGTTGGAAAGAAAAAAAATTACATTTCATTAAAATTTTCCACTCTAATCACCACCATTTAAGCCATCAAACTATCCCCCCTTGGTATACTAACGATCTGAAAAAAATTATTGAGGGAAAAGAAATTTTCACGTAAGACTTATAAAATAACTTGAGATACTTCTGATTATGATGATCTTTCAAGCTAGTGTAAAATTTGTTAAAATAAAAATATGTAAAATTATAGAAAATATAACGATATATATGTGGAGGGGAAAAAAAAAAAGAAAAAAAAAAAGAAAAAAAAAAAAAAAAAAAAAAAATCGATGGAACACATAATCTGAAGCCTTTTTGAAAATTTGAGAACTTTACTTGATGTCTGACTGGACTACCAAAAAACAAAAGTTCCCAAAATTCAACTGTACATACTGGACAGGAGAAAGTAAATCTTTTTGCAAGCTATTTTGAAGCCTTGTAAGTGATAATTTGACAGATAATCAATACATTGGGAATGAATCTATATTTAATGAAGATAGTATTGATGTTTCATAACATGATATTTACATTTCAATTTTAAAGTTAAATTTTTGAAGTAGTGGAGCTACAACACAAACACCTTCTCATATTATTTCTATATAAACGGGCTGAAATGTCAGCAACCTAAACTCAAGAACTATTGATTGATGTTTCTGAGCAAGTCAACAGAGAATTTCATTCCCGTAAGTGTAGTGCATATTTTCATCACAGAATTGTGATTGATAAGCAATTCTGGGTGCTTAAATGGCTAAAGTCAGTCCCGTTAAGTGTAGTGCTTGCCCCCCTCCCAGAGGTGGTGGTGATATTCCCCGAGTGGATGGTGAAATATGTCACTGATCTCCCGTCAGCTAGTGGGGGTTTCCCCAACCAGGTTTCTCCCACCAGCAGGGCATCAATCCACCCGGTTCAAGCCCTAAACTACCAACTGGACTCCTGGTATGTATAGTAGTGTTGTGCATACAAGTGTAAGTGTGTGTAAGTACGGGGTAAGGATAGGACAAGGAAGAGGCAGGAAAGATCATGAGCGGTCCATGGCCCTTCTGTTTCTCTGCTCCAGCACTCGCCAGGTGTTTTATCATGGTTGGTGGCAGTCATTTCCTCCTGTTGGATAGCGAAATCTGGTGCCGACCTACACGTCAACTTGTGGAGTTTCCCCAGCCAGGTAGAAAGGAAAGATTGAGTGCAGGCCACAGCCCATTTCATCATGGAAACTGTTCTGGCATTCGCCTGGCATTGATTGGAGAAACCACGGAAAACTACTGACCAGAGCAGCCAGCCATTAGAATTCTCCTCCAGACTGTGGTCGAATCCTACCTAGCTATCTTGCTAGTGTCGAAAATCTTGCCAATGTTGGTACTCGAGCTCTTGGACCTCATGGTTAGAGGCACTGCAATAACATCAACTAATACAACTGCATTTTACGAAGTAAGGAGAAGGAAATAAAAGAGGCACTGGACCTGATTTAATTCCAACAATTTTCTTTAAGAAATCAATTGCAAATATTACTTATATTTTACATGCTCTATTTAACAAATCACCACATGAAGGAGTTCCCATCAATCTGGAAATCTAGTTATATTACACCTATCCACAGAAATCAGGCACTATTCTGATGCTTATAACTATAGACCAATCTCAGTCCTGAGTACTAAACTTAAGAATTTTGAATTTGTTGTAACTGAGAAACTTTATAATAATGTATCGTATATACTTTTAGATGAAAAACATGGATACAGGTGCAAGTGATCTGTTCATACTTATCTTCCATCATTTCAACATGATGTTTTAGAAAACTTCAATAACAACACTGTTCAACAAATTTAAACTTGTGTTCAAGGTACACCAGAAGCTCGGCCAAACCCTCATGTGATTCAAAAACCAGCTTTCACTGTTCCAAGCCGTCGGAGTATATTCCATCCCATGCAGATGCGGTCACACATCGGGGAGACAGGAAGAACCACAGAGGAGAGACTATGCAAGCACATTCCTGACTTTAAATTTGAGAAAGTACATGGCTCCGCTGTAACTCTCCACACATGGGAAACTGGCCATGACTTCCTTTTCAACCAGTCCAAGGTGCTCGCCAAAGAGGATAAGTGGTGTCGCGGGAGGCTGGCCGCCCGGACCGCACCATGCCATTCGATCCCCTGAGTTTCCTGGACCATACCATGCCGTCTGACCTCGAACCACTCCCGTCCATTCGTTCCCCGCCTCCTTTCTCCTTTCACCTGGTCGCGCCCAATTGGCCGCCACCTCAGCCTATCACAGCCTGGCCCACCTGCTACATAAACCGGAGCGCCCGATATCCTGGCGCATCATCCAGGCGACATCCTTCTCAAGATCTTTCAATTTTCTATTAAAAACCTATAGTAAATAACCAATGAGCCCGAAGTGGATCTCTGTTTAGTTATAAGTTAATTATAAGCTAGTTTTTAAGTAGTATTTTCAAGACATCCGCCCTCCCTAAGCTGCAGAAACCATAAAGGCTACATTGAATAGTTGTATACCCTAATTGTAAATAAATTTCCGCCTCTCCAGGGTAACTGAAATGGGGAAAATTGAAAAAAAAAAAGTGCAGTACAGCCCTGAAGAAGACCACGACATGTTGGTCGATACGTCGGCACCTCAGCCTTTGACGCGGCCCAGGTCATGACTCTGGCCGCGGAAGCCTACGATATCAAATTTAAACTTTTTTTCTGAGTTTGTTTTATATATGGATGGATTTACCTAATTTTGGGGTGCAGAATTTATCGATAAAAATTAGTTTTTCTTTATCATGTCACACTTTCTAGATACTCAACAGAATCAAAAAGATTACTGTTGAAAATTCACAGAGTTAAATCAAACAAGAAATACGTATTCAGAATTTTAGAACTCAATATTATTTTACATCTAGATGTGGACATGATGCCAATGGAAGGTCTAAATCAGTTCACAGATTATTTTCAACCTTAATAATCGTTATTCGAAAAATGTGACCAATAAGCTCTTATGTATGCCATCTGATCACTCTTACTAACAAGGCCCAGCAGTAGTCACCCATCATTGAACAGTTCCAGTGATCTTGATAATGCTGTTCCATCGTAAGGATGTCTTGCTGAAAGCATTCAACCTACGCATCATTGAAAGCTCCCAAATTTTCAGAGTAGAAATCAAGATAGGAATGTAAAATATGAATTTTAAGGTATATTCAACACGTTCTTGCAGTTGCCCTAGACCACTCACAATGGAAACATAGCTGTCTTCTTTTCTGTTGCCCAATAATCCCTTCACTATTGCTTTTGGAGAGGGTCAAGCAGGTAATTCTATATGTGAGTTTGGTTTTAAAAGTTGAATCTTTCAACAATTTTCTTATTTATAGTTCTTTTTCAGCTATGCTTCACTCAATTTGGGATATATTTCTTTCAAGTGATTGAACGCCAATCAAAATACAATTTATAAGCCTTGTTAACAGAATCATGGATTTGTTTCCTTTGGATTTTTGGGATGAATTTCCCACACACATAACAAAAGTTGACAGAGTAGTTTAGACAACAACAATGCTTATTAGTTGGCATTTTTATGAGTGTATGTTTAAAGCATCCCAACGTTCCAGTATCTCTCAAAAGGTTACAATAACTTGCAGTACCCAGTTAGGCCGAGGTAACTTTTTGAACAATGTGTGTTTCAACAAGCACTAGATCAAGAAGTCTCTTTTGCTTTACTGGATTATCTTGACTTCTACAAATCTTTACCACACCTACCATCTGGTGAAGAATTCTACAGTCCCATAATAAACAAAAGAAACTAAAATTTAAAAAATAAATACCTAAACAATAAAACAGAAAACAACAAAATACTGAAAATATAAAAAAGAACTTAAAAACTGAAACATTTTATGTGCTAGAACATTTTGAAGGGCAGATTCGGATTCTACACATGAAAATACAAACTACTCGATACTTCACATTGCAGATGCAAAACGGTTTATGACTAGTGTAATGGGCCTAACTTTTCAAAAGCTTTCAAAACTGCTTGCCCGCACTGTCTATTTTCTGCACAACTTCAATACACTGGTATTCATGGTAGTTTTTTTGAAGGAATATAAAGTATTTAATTGGCAGAATTCATTAAGCCAAATATGAATCATTTTATCTTGAGCAATTAATCGCAAATCAGCTGAGACACAATCTGGGCCCTTTAGATAGATAGATATTTATTATTTCTGCAAGTAGGTTTTTACAACCTGGTGGCAGAACACAACAATTTACATATTACAATTACAAATATTAATACAACGTAACTTTAAATTATTTTAAGACAACAACAACCATAATAATAATATAAAAATGTTTATTACTTTTAATTTAATCAAATTTATTTAAAAAATTAAATCTATTCTATTAAAATGTTATTATTTCTACTTTTCATCAACAACATTGGTTATCATTCATCATGCACATTTTTATTATATGTGAATGATATTGAATTATTTATGCATATTAAAACATTATGTGGATGCATACTACTCCAGTAAAAATACAGGTTTGATTGTACAATGGTGCAATATAGGTTTAACTCTAAATATTGACAAATGTAAAGTTGTGGATTACACTGGTTCTCAATCCCCACTGCAGTTTGACTATTAGATTGATGGAATAAATCCAGAAACAATGTTAAAATTGAAATATAAGGGAGTCACTTTTGATCCTGTATTGAAATTTAAACATCACGTTGAGTAGATAATCACCAAAGACCGGATTTTTATGTTATTACACGGTTCTTGTTGATCTACTTACCATTTTCAAAATTATAATCTTGGTGAATCGTCGCTGTCCTAACACAATACTCAATGTTTTCATTACATATTTTTACATATTTAGTTCTATATTACATATTTTGTTATTTTCACCAAATATTTTTTATTCTATCAATTTCCTACAATTTTATAACCTTTTTTATGAAAACAAGTACGAGAATTTTAAAAAAATCAGCATTTTCCCTTCACTATTACTGAGTGCTTTCTAATCCAGGTATGCTATGTAAGACGTCATCGCACATTCTCCCAATCCGGAATGCCTGCTTCAGTTATCTCAGTAGCACGTCAGCGACAGATGATTTTTACCTTCAGGTGTGAAAAGTACCACTGATGCCACATTTTGAGACCTTTAACCCTAATTTCTGGAAAACTTTGGCGATCGCCGATGTGTAACACTTCGATGAGAAGGATGCATACTGCAGTGATTCTTTGCTGGTCGTATGTATCTCCAGTTTGTATGACGACTTCTACGACATCTAGTCTGGCTGCTAAACTACAATTCTGGATAGCAATGGATGAAGTTTTTACTACTGATGGGAAAGTTGTATGAAGCAAAGAGTGCATCAACTTGTTCTCTCTGAATGATTTTTAAAACATTTATCCCATTTTTAATATTTGTTTAGAAAATTTTTTATAAATGTAATTTTGAATTATGAAATTGTGTTTTACAATAAGTGTACTTTAATATTACAGATTATATCCAATTTTACATATTTATTACATATTCCTACTATTTTCATTACATATTTATGTGCATATTTTGATGTTTCATACAACATATTTGTCTGGTCTCTAATAATCACACTGACATACATACCCCTATATGCTGGGTTTGATTTTGATAGTGACCAAGGATTTCCATAAAATCTATGTTATGAGAAGTCTATACCTACCTATCATGTTGTATGGTTCATCATTCTGGGCACCTTACTGAGATATTTATGTTAACTAGTGGTGCTAAAACAGTATGTATTTTCTTGCTCTCACTTCCTTGGAAAATTATGCGAAAAATTGTACATGACCTTATTTCAAATTCTATCTTTAAAGAACAGATTTCATTAAGGGAAAAAATCTCTATCTTCATAATTTTAGTTGTAGAAAGACGTTAGAATTTTTTTAATTTTTGCAATTTTCTAAAACCTTCCATTTTGCGGATAAATTGGGAGATAGCGGCAAGTTTCCAAGTTTGGGATGATTTTTGCTATGAAGAGTTTCTTTAATAGGCCTCAGGTTATTCTCTAAAGTACTGAGGCTTTATGCTTAGAGATATTACCCAGTGTGGTGATTACTGTGAGATCATTATTAACCCTGACAGTATCATTTAAAATGTATCTGCATTTCTATCATCCAACAAACGTTCTTCAGAAGATGAGCTCTTATCTTCACTTATACATTTAATAATACATAATTTACTAATACATTCACTTAACATTACTAGCACAGTGATCATAATCTTTTGATTCAGTATAGAATATTTCAAAATCCAAAGAAGAGACAGAAGAGGAGAAAAAGAAGAAAAGGAAAAAAGGAGAAGAGAAAAAAAGAGAAGGAAGAGGAGGAGAGAGAAAAAAAAAGAAGAAAGGGAGAAGAAAAAAGAAGAGAAGAAAAAGAAAAGAAAAAAAGAGAAGAAAAAGAAAGAGGAAAAAAAGAAGAGGAGGGGAAGAAGAAGAAAAAGAAAGGGAGGAGAAAAAAAAAAACAAATTCCAACCATTCCTCTTATACAATTGCACTCAAGATTACAATGAAGAAGTTTCCTTGCATGTAACTTTTAGTGTTAGAATAAAATGCTTTTTAATATTCGTCATTTTTATGTGCCTTTATGCACCCCTTTTTTAACCAGAATAAAAGAACAAAATTTGTAGGCTCCAGTTACCATTGTTGCCCCAAACCCCTTACATTATACTATACTAAGAAGTCCAATAAACTTAATCCATTAAAGTTAATTCCAAAATAAAGCATTATGGAAGTATTCTTTTTATGCTGAATGCTTTTCATGTAAAAAACAGTACTTACATGAGATGCAGAAACTCCAACATGTTGCCTACTTGATTCTGGAATGTTAGAAGTTCGAGATGGTGCATCTGAATTGTCAGGTGGGCTATTTGAACCAGATCTTGATTTTACTGATGCTTCATATGGGGCAAGAAACTGGCTGGTTTCATTAGCAAACACTCTGAGAAATAAAAAATAATAAAATGTACATATTTCACTCAATTCATAATTTGACAGTAACTAGACGCCAATACAGAGCATTCAGTCATGTGACCGGTCTTTTGACAGCTACTGTTGCCACACCACAGGGATTGGGCTAGAGGGTGTGGTCAGTGATTAACAAGCAGAAATTATTCGCTTTTATTTCACAAATGCTGGCTAATTTGTCTTAGGACCATGGAACCACCTATTGTATTGTCATTCCAAAGGAAAACGTTCACGGAAAAATATTTTGTTACAGTGATAGAATAGTGTGAAACTATGTTCAAAATAAAAGTTCACATTTTGTGTACGCTGTAGTTAGTTAATATTTGGAGACTTCACTACAGAAATGAGAAGTTCAGCTAACAGAAATTGTATTTATTTAGTGGGTCTTTTGTCCGCTTCGAGACATGGTTATATTCAAAAGGCAAACAAAACACTACTAAATTTTTTTACGATTGAACGATATGAAATGGGACAAATAAGTTAATGAATAAGGCATGATTTGCATGTACTGAAGTATGTTTAAATTTGTGAAATTAGAGTTAGATCAGAATGTATTATGACTTGCTTGAATCATGAATACTACTTGTCCAGCTTGAAGCACCTATGTAGTAGATTAATATTGTTTTATATTGATATATCATTTTATATATTGTTTTTAACAATCTACCTTTTAGCTTTGGCCTCTCAGCCATAATAAAATAAGAGTAGAGAGTGCTGCTTGAGCAAAAGTTTAGATGAAGGGAAAAGATATATTCTTAAATACAGGTGGTTTCATCAAAGGTACAAAATTATTATTTTCTCAAAGTCAAAAGAAATAAATGACTTTTAAGGAACAATGGCAGCAAAGGTGTTTCAGAAGTGGATGAAAAGTTCTATTTTGATTGTTACAAACATCCATTTACGTAATGGACAACACAGCTGTTCATTCTGTACTGGTGAGTGATATTTTTCAACAATGGTTCTTTTAGGAATATCAAAACCACTCATTTATGAAATTCATTTCATAATTATAATTCATTTTAAAAATAACTGATTATTAAACATGTATTGCTACCACACAATTCGTCACAAAAGAAGTTGTTTCAACATTATTTACATCACTATGAAGAGAGGAGTACAACATGCATTTAATTCAATTGCGTTCAATGATCTTATAGTAAAATCCCTAAAACAATTTGTTTTAGAACACAAAGTTTGCTGATAGAATTATAAAAGCTTCTGAGACAGTTGTTCAGAAAAAGTTTCTCACTGAAATGAGCATAAGTTTTGTTGAATTAAATCATAGAATAACACAATTTTATTTATTGTATTTTTTTATATAATGTTTGTCAGCATTCTTACTATTTGATAAATCATATTAGTTGATGTAAGGAAGATGAAATAAAAGAAGAAGCTGGTCATTGAGTTGTCTCTCCCCTTCCCCTTATTGTCACTACAATACTATCAAGTTGGTGTGGAGCCAGTGCAAAATATTTTATCAGCATCATCATGACACTTCTTACAATCACAAAGCAACGAGAAAATGAAAGGGAGCATTAGAAGAGATTACTGAGAAGTAAGAAAATAAATATAAAAATATTTCCTCGAGATATTTTGCAGAAATGTTACACACTCATTTATTCTGAACACTGCTATATTTAGGATAATTATGTGAAGAATATAGAAGACTTGAGTAGAAGTAAGAAAGGAGGCTTCAGAGATTGCAATAATAATAAATAATGACTCTTATGATGACAAAGTTCCCCTTAGTGTTCCCATTTCTCTGAGGTTTCTAATTTTAATAGGAATTTGGCTGCCCATGAAATTGGGTTGAAAAATATTTGACAACTTTTATTCTCAGGTGCAGAGTTGCAAATTCTAAATTTCTATTATTCCAACAAGGGCAAGTGAGTGGTTATATTCCAGGTGAAATAGTGAATATACATTATTGTTAAGCTGATCTTGGCTTATTGAAATGTCTTTTTTTCAGGATTGGTAGAAAAGCTTTAATAACTGTTACATCAGAATTTAATTTTCAATAAACATTTATGAAATGATACATGTAGGTACATTTTTATACTTATTTTTACTTCTGAACATGCAAGATCAAAAAGTACCAACAGAACTCTGATAGTTTTTACAAGGTCTACGAGGGTTTGGCAGTATATTTGTCATCATTCTCCTGTCTGATACATTACATTTTTTAAAAGGATTCTGAACATTATTTGGAGATGCAAATTGCAATACTGAGCCAGAAACTCTGTTTGTGTGCTTCACTGATTAGTGTCATTAAATTTTTATGTTTCCTTTTAGCAAATTTCAGAGAACTTGCATCAACATACCTGTGGTTTAAAATAAAGGCTCTTGCGGTAGATTGCGGTGGAGGATTCGGTGGTTTAACGGTTAGTGTATCGGACTGTTGTACTCAAGTTTGCGGGTTCAAACCCGATCGAAGCCGTGGGCTTTTAAGGGCGAAAAAATCCTTTGTACGCCTTCCTTCGAAGAGGAAGTAAAGCTGGCTGTCCCATGTAGTAGATTTACTGCATGTAAAAGATCCTCAAACTTAAATGATGCCTCTGAGCAAAATTGAGTTCCGCCTGTTTCGTCACCCAAGATAATACCTCCTTTCTCCACTAGGTGGTGAAAGCGTAGAGAAATTTGCGTGGTTAGACGGAAGAGTGAGCCTGATGGCCCGAGTCTCACCACGTAAAATAAGGCATTAACTAACTAAATCTTGCTTTCAAGAATGTCAGTAAATGGAGAGTTAAATAATTGTTTTAGGGGTAATTTAGTTCGTTTTTGCATTAAATTATTATTTAAAGTTCATTTAATTTATAGCACTTTGAAATACCACCTTTACATTGCTGCATTTCTACCCAGGGTACATTATTATATTCTGGGTTCCATAACAAAAACTAATGAAGTAATAAAATTACTGCAAGTGGAAGTAATGAGAAATAATTACTCACTTGTTAAAAGCTGATGTATCACTCATATTTCGGCGATGACCTTTTGGAGGAGCTAAAGTCGGTGAGCTAGGTGGTGTTGCAGTTGTGATACACTGTGACACCGATTCTAATTTGTGAGCTCCAGATTTCGTATTGGCAGATGGAAGCGTCAATGTTGGAGGTGGAACAGGTGGAGGTCCTTGAGGAGGACCTGATTCAGCAACATTACCATCATCTCGGAAAGGGTCTGGAAATCCTTAAAAAAGAACCAAAAGAAAGACTCAGCACTAATAATAACCATTCTCAATATACAGTAAAACCCCTCTTTTATACTTTTCATACTTCTCTAGAGAAAATGGTGTAAATTGCGGGAAGTGTAAACAAGAGGAAATTATTTTTTTCTTTGAACTATGAGTTCAGTATAATGTATTTAGGTATATAAACCAATAAAGATTATAATATGCTTTAATATGCAGTATTAGATACATAATAAACAATATTACAAGGTCAAATAGAAATCTGACCGAAATTGACGTTGGAAATCAAAGGTGTAATTATAAAACAGAAAAGGTACAGATTGTCATTCACAAATTAATCAACCTTCCTATCGACAAAATTCCCTTACGAAGCATAGAATTGAAACCTCGCATGATTTAGATTTTGAAAATCCGCAAATCTTGCATCACGAGAACAATTATTATTCAAGACTATGTCTCGAGACTTTAAACATTAAGACCCATAAGACTATGAATTCCAAGATGTAAATGAATACTTTCACCAATTGCTTTGACAATGTTCTGGTCAACCTACAAAACTGATTCTATACCCCCACCTACCCTTTCCACACTCAACCCCCCCCCCCCCCTTCCCTCTTGCCTGCTATCCCTTGCTCCACCGCTAGTTCCTTCTCAAACTTTCCACCGAACGGTTGACCTACTGGAGGTGAGTGGCATTAGTATTCTTTTTATTCGCTGATATTCTATTTTTGCTCTCGCATTCATGACAATGTTTTGGTTTAGTTTAGTGTAATTTTATTTTATTTGTTTTATGCTCTCATGTTTACTTTGTTTTAATCATTAACTGATTGTAACATAGTTTATAATTATCTCCAAAATTTTTAATTTTAACTATCCTTGGTTATGCGATTGTATTAAATTTATTAAATCTTATTTTATTGTAATCTAGCCAATGTAGACGAGGCATCATGCTTCGTGTACTTGAGACCACTGTCATTCTACTATGATGACAGCTTTACAACGATAATGGAGGTTGTAAATTGTATTCGGTTCAAGCTGACTATGTAATTTTTAATATGTATGTATTCATGTATTTTTGTCTTTAACCTAACTATTGTACTGATGATGATTCTAATTTGTTTTATCTTGCTATTTCAGTGTCTGAAGATGGAGGCAATTGTCCTCCGAAACGTCATTTATGTATTTGATTAAATTGTATCACAGGTGATTGTCAATAAATCAAGTTTGGACCTTTCTCTTTGTAATCTCATGTAACAAAGGTGTAATTAACACCAAACATAGTGAATTTTAAATGTTGCAACAACACTTCCACGAGTCCCTGCAATCCCTGTTGGTAGCCTTGACGATGCAAAAATATACCAATTTTTTGGGCAAAGGAAGGGAAATGGTATTTATACCGCAAGAAAAAAATGAGAAGGTTACATTTTTGCAAACTCAATAAAATGTTTGTTTTTCGACCGTCCGTAATGATTTCCAACTAGTAATTTTATTTATTTATTTATGAAATAATAGAGAGTTTATGAAACAAATTCACACTTAAAAAAGTACGGAGAATTCCAAACTTTGATGTTTGAACTATTACAGGATGAGAAAAATTACATTTATTTTAGAATCAGAAAGTGTGAAATTGTGAAGGAGGGTGATGTAAAATAAATAAATGATCGTGAGGTAACCTCTCTTAGGCCTTGAATTAGCGCTACGTTGCGTTGATGGGAGTCACTTAACGCTGATGACGTCAGCTGCATCGATGCCTGTGGACACGTCACATAACGTGCGTCGTAGGGTTACACTATCTGATGAGAAACAGCACACAAGCGCTCTTGGCGACGTGCGTTGTACCCATAGCCCAAGCAAGACGAGATAAAGCGCGTTTTCTAGCTCTGATCGCGCGAAGATCACTAGGCGACAAGCGTTGGCAACAACGCACGTCGCGAAGAACTCTCGTGTGTCGTTTCGCATAAGATACGGTGTAAATCTTTCACGTCCGTCACAGTCGTACGCGCAGGCATCGACGCAGCTGGCGTCATCCGCCTTAAGTGACGTGCGTCAACGCAACGCTCGTGTGAAACAAACTTTATATTCTACCAATGCCTATTGGCCATTTTTTCTACCTTTTTAAATACCCCTGCAATGTCATGAAATGAAACTTTGTATTGGTTTAGCGGCTCAATAATAATGTTTCACTACATGTAAATCTTCTAGTCTTCATGTAACATTTCATAACTCTCATTAATATCGCACCATTTCAATATTCTGTTATGGCCATTTTTAACGAGGCAAAGTGGCGGGAAAGTGCAGTTACAGTCTCCGTTGTGAGCAACGCGAATTGCTTTCCAGACGATGTTGTGGCATGCAGACTGTTGTAAATCGCGGGAAAATTGACATTATGCAGTCGTAAACGCGGGGTATTTATAACATTATGAATATACGGAAACTGATGGGACCGACACGAAATGTAATGCAGGGAAAACGTGATTTGCGGGAACGCAAAAGCGGGGTTTTACTGTATTAATCACAAAATTGAAATGTTCAAAGTTTATTTTTTTTATTTTTTCCTACTGCAAATAGCCCTTCTGCTACATGACGGAAGCTTGGTAGAAATATACATTTAGAGAGATAGAGAGAGGAAATAGAAAAATTAAATAATAAACGGTACATTTCGAATTCACATTTCAAAACAGCTCTTTGGAACCATATGGACAACTCACAGAACCAAGCTATCAACTTTTATTCAAACAGTAACTCGATGTTGTATCATTTTATGTTGGGCCTTGGCAGAGGTAATATTACTCATGTCACATGTGCGCTGCATGATCTTTCACAGGCAGTCTAGAGCAATTACTAGATTCCAGTGCTACATTTTTGGTATTTTTCAGTCCAATACCTGTACTGTCCGGCACAAGCATTCAGGTGGTACGACACTCTACACCCATAATTTATTCATCCAGAATTTGTGGCTTCAATGTCATTGAATCACTGGTTAACCAATGTCAGTATAATTATGTCCCTCAAACACAAGGAAGTTTGTTACAATATATGCGAGCAAGAAATATATTTCTAATATTTATACAGGACTTGTAACAGTAAAATACTCCCACCCTACAGAAAAAACAACAACTTGATAGTTCATATTCCATTAAAGTTCTCTAGAAATAATGATAAGTTATTATCTTCTATTCGCTATTAATTGAACAAGCAAAAAAATTATTAATTCTTAAGTTTTATGACACCTTTAGGATTATAGAATTTAACTATGACATTCAGCTAACATTTTATTCCCTTTATTATTCATGTGAAAACAATTATCATTACAACCCATCACATAACTGTTCATATTGTGCATTCGTCACATTTCCCATTACCTGTACCAGTTCAGTTTATTATTAGATTCAGAGTTCACTGAATAAAAATGATTAACTAAAAATACTATTATCACCACTCAAACTAAGACGGTTACAATAATTGAAAGAATTCTGCGCAAATGATGCATTATTTATTAACAGTTCCAAAATGTGCTGTTTCTGGCACATTCACAATGAAGGATCCATAAAATTAGGAGATTTTGCATTGTTAGGATTTAATACAAATTCAGAAAATCATGATGTATCAAAAAACAAATAAAATAAATGATAAAATATATGTATACTGAAACATATATTCAATAGAATGTTGTAGGCTATTAGCATGAAAAAAGACTATGCAGTCTACTTTCTGCAAAAAGAAATTTTATAACAATGGAGAAAACATTGATTCACATCAAATATTAAAAAATTTAAAACAGATGTCAGTAAATTTTCAATAATAATAATAATAATAATAATAATAATAATAATAATAATAATAATAATAATAATAATAAACTGTTTCCCAAGCTAGTTCAAAAAACTAAATAATCATTTAAATATCTACTATCAAAATGTAGATTTGAGGACAAGGCTGGATTTACTGGAGGATTCAAGTCTACTTCCAATCACATCTGACGTGATTATCATTACTGAGACTTTGCTGTATGGAGATATTTTGGATGGCGAGCTTAATCTGCCTTCATACAATATTTATAGGCAAGATCGAGATAAAAAGAGTATACTGAGAAGGAAATAGGAGAGGCAGAGTTGTTATAGTCATACTTAGGTCCCTGAATATTTGACAAAGATATTTGTACAAGTAACTCTAGAAAATTCCAAACATAGGATTGGGTCAGTTTATATCCATCCTAACTCACCAAAGGAGGTATAAATTGATCATTGTAATGATTTTAATTACGTTCTTTCAATGAATTTCAATTCTTTTATTATCATGGACGACTATAATTTGCCTAAAGCGGGGATTTTCAAACTTTCTTTGTTCACAGCTCCCTTGACCTAAATCAAACTTCCCACAACTCCCCTGGTAACAATAAGATTCAAATATAAAGGGTTAATATAGGCCACCTAAAGATTTAACATAACTGAGTAAGTGATGTAATAGGCTATTGGTAGAGTACTTGCCCGGTTCAATTAATCCCAATTAAATTGCAAAATAAATTATATACATTATAAATAACATGTAGGATGATAGTATAAAATTATTTTGTAGACACAAATGGCACAAGGATTCTAGTAAATCAAATATAAAGATAATTTTTAATAAATCACTGTGACGCCCCTACTTTATGGCCACGAAGCACCGTTTGCAAATCCCTAACCTAAAGTAAATTGGAATAATGTCAATTCTAGTCATTATTCCAATTGGAATAATGTCAATCCTGGCATTGATTGTTTCAAATTGTTCAAGCCTAAACAACTTTTTTAAAATTAATAGAATATTAAACAGTTATTCAGTGTTATTAGATTTGTTTTATATCTGCCTTAAATTGTACTGTGATGGAAAATCTTGATCCTATGATAAATTTTGACACATTTAATCCATCTCTATTAGATAATACAAACTTTTCTGATAACCTTTATTATTGCAAAATTGAAGATCATCTGGTGTATGATTTTTTTGGTTCAAATATTTAATCCTTAACTGATGAATTATCGTGCATTGACTGGTCCATCATGGAATCAATTATAGTTGATGAATCATGTGATTTTTTTAACTCTAAAATTGATGGTGTATTTTCTAAAGTAGGTAATTCCAAACAGAGTCATTTCTAATATTGAACTTGGTACCTTTGTTAACAATGATGAACTTTGGAAGTTTCTTCAATTAAAAAAGAAAGCCTTTGTATATTCAAATATTTTTGGAATTATGTTAATAAAGCCTGGATATGAATTGCTGATGAAACTCATGAAGGACTTGATGAAACTCGATAATGTTGTTGTTGTTGTTGTTGTTGTTGCTGCTGCTGAAGGTGTTGATATAGTGAACTCATAGGCTAATCACTTCAGAGGTTGTTACTTTGTTGCTCAGAATAATTGAGAGGTTGGCTGGAAGATGGGCGTAATTTAGAAAACAGTTTTGAGATAATCAAAAAAAGCTATTTCTCAAATAAATAAATTAAAAAAGGAAATAACTCACGAAAAAACTCATACTAGTAAATGATTAAGCATACAAAATGCACTAAAATGCTCAAATAATTGGATTTACATTAATTTGAAAATGAAGAATTGTGCTCTTATTCTATGGAACAAATTAATTCTGAAATAAATAAATAAATGTTTCCTTCTATAAAAGTCCAGAAGTATTTATTAATTTCAGAAATAAAGAATAATCTGCATATTCATTCAGATTAATTAAGATTCTTCAATTCTTGTTTTCTGATTTTTGGAAAAGTTTTCCTTTTTCGTCCTTTATTTTTATCTTTATCACTATGTAAATAAGAATCTGAAAATGTATCACTATCATCTGGAGGCTTAAACATCCAACGAAATATATATGATAAATCAGCCGATAAAAAATCGGATCATTTGCTCTTACTATACTTTACAATAAATTTTTATTAACAGAAACATTTCCTTTGAATTGGAAAACAACTTACATCACTGCTGCATTTAAGAAGGGAAATAAAAATGATGCTAGTAATTATAGACTGATTGGCATTCTTAGTAGTCGCAAAGGCTTTTAAGAGCATTGTACTTGATTACTAGAAACCTCAATTTGTGGCCAATATTGAGCAACATGTTTTTTTTTACAGGTAGATCTTCACTAACAAATTTGCTATTGTTTACATACAAAGTTAAATCTGCTTTAGACCAAGGTCATCAGGTTGATCTGCTTTACAATGATTTCTCTACAGCTTTTGAAAGTGTAAATATTGAACTACACAAATTGAATAGTGCACGTTTGTACAGTTGTAAGTGTATCCTGAAGTGTGACACAATGGCAATGTCTAGAGACCGGAAAAATATGTAGTATGAAACATCAAAATATGTAATATCAGATATAATATGTAATATTACAATACAATTATAAAATATTTTTATAATACGAAATTACATTTATGAAAAATTCCTAAACAAATTTTAAAAAGAATACAAAAGTTTTAAAAATCATTCAGCCAATCAAAAGTAAAAGCTTCATCTATTTTTTATGCAGGACCATAGTTTGGCAGCCAGATTAGGCGCAATAGAAGCTGTCGTACAAACTGGCAATATCTATGGCCAGTAAACAATCACTGCAGCATTCAGCATTACATATTGCAAGTATTATACGTCCGCGATCGCAGATGTTTCTTGGGAATTAAGGTCATGAAATGCGTGTCAGTGATACTTTTTGCTCCTAACTGCGAAAATGATCTCAGTCATTGACATGCACTTCCCGCTACAGAGAACTGGAGCAGGTGCGCCGGACTGTAACATCTACCGCACCTTCACATAGTCTACCTCAAATAGACAGCACGTAGTAATTATGTAGGGAAAATGCAAATTTAAAAAAAAATATATATATTTTCATAAAAATTTACGTAATAAAATGTAAGTCAACTGATAGAATAATAAAAACAATTTGTGAAAATAGCAAAATATGTAATATAGTACTAAACATGTAAAAATATGCAACGAAAAACTGAGATATTGTGTTTAGATAGTGATGATTCAGGAAGATTATATTTTTGAGAATGGGAAGTAGAAAGACAAAAAATATGTAATTACATAATAATCCGGTCTCTAGGAATGTCTATGTACCTGTTCCAGTTGGCCATTCTGAGAATTAACGAGGTGTCTGTGATCAAATTGTTAGCCGACAAAGGATCATTTTTCCTCTGCTCCTCATAAAATGTTGATTAAACAGTTCATTAAAGCATTAAACACAGATGATGAAAGCTTCCAGCATATAGTTAGGGTTCTCTCTGCATTGTCACTTCAGATGATCAAAGCAGGTTGTTTAATAGACCCCAAATTCACATACTTGTATGTGATAAAGAACTTGCCAGAAATATGAACAAGGAGTGGGCTGCATGGGAATCTTTTGTAGAGATCCTGGAAAATTTAGGAAATCAGAAGGCTGCTCAATACAAAAGTCTTGTATCTAATATGTTGTCAGCATTGTATGATCTGGGATGCAACATGACTGTCCAACTTCACTTCCTATTTAGTCATCTTCAGTTTCCCTAAATACTTAAGAGAATAAGTGACGAGTATGGTGAGCAGTTCCTTCAGGATCTCAACACCCTGGAAGAGCATTACCAAGGCAGATGAGACAAGCATGTGTTACCAGCCTTCTGCAAGACCAATAAACGAGACTGCCCTGAAAGAGCCTACAAACGAAAAAGCTTCAAATGGAAGTTCCTGTATTAAAAAAATTAACTTAATCCTTACCTTCTCACAGTAAAAATGTGTCGTACAATAAGCTTTTTTATAAACTTTGACATCTCTTTTTTTATGACAAGATGCAGTTCCATTTGTACTAATAAAGAAATTTAGACTGTGTTACAAATTAATTTTAAATATGCATATAATTTAAAGTTTAATAATAAATTCTCCCCCCTCCTCCCACTACTGAGATCAAAGAGAAGAATATGAAATAAGTACATTTTTACACATGTCAATTCCAAAAAAACTAGAGCAGAAAAAACAAATTTCGGATCGGAAATCAGTACTCTCAGATTAGATAACAATTGTTGACAGCAAAGCAACAAAAAATTTGTTGACCGGTTATCTAATCCCTATTACTGTGAACTTCTATTTTTGTTCTTTGGGAAGAGCTTCACGGTGTAGCATAGGCATTTTGGAAATGACAGAAGGAAGAGAATAATCAAGGATGGAGAGTCAAGGCAAGAAAAATACCAGACCGATAACCTATAAGTGTTGGGAAGGAAATCTCTGATGCACATATATTCTTTCACGAGTTGAGAACCAAAAGCCAAGAAAAAAATTCAGGGAATTAATTTCTACCTTTGTTCTTTTACTCACAAGGCTTATTTATGAAATTTAATAATTGGCATCTCTTCCTCATTGGATACAAGCTAGGCCAACTGAATACGAACAGAAGCAAAATTACATGTAGCATATTCTAAAAATACCCCAGCAAGAATGTTTTGATTTATTTGTTGCTATATAATTATCACTTCATTTTGAATAACTCTAGTTACAGCAAAACCCCGTTGTAAGAGAATCCAGCTTATAGGAGATAAAACGGTCCCGAGGTCAGTTGTTTATAAACAATGCATTAATTTCTCATATTTAAGAGACATTGTTATAAGAGATTCCTGCCTATTGTGAACAAAATATAATTCTGGGTCATGCATTTCTTCTCGCTCGCAAGAGACAAAGTATAGAATTTTCCTCCAGGTGACCCAGGAATTTCGTCAGCGCGATAAAGGTTGGGGAACACGCTTAAAATAGACCGGAGTAGGGTTTCACAACACCAGCACCACCATTCCCTTAAGGAAAGCTCATTCTGTAAGCTTCTTGCCTCTTGGCGATAAGAAAGCTGCTGCAGTTGCTTGCATATTTCCAAACCGTTCATTGGATTTCTCATCATGGAATGATAGTTGTAAATATTGTACATAGTTTTGCCTCCCAAAATCCAACCCAATGTCCAAGCTGTGGGAGATGGGTGACAGAAAATTGAGTTATTTATAGAAAGAATAATACCAGGTATACAGAAAGAATAACCAGATTTTATCTCCTTAAAATAGATTTTGCAGTACATTAAAACTCAAAAGATCTCACTCTGATATCAAGTAATTAATGTTTTCTCCAGTTTAAAATAGTGTACAAATCATACTAATCCATTAAAAAATATGGAAACATTTCATTAAACATGTCAAAACCCCATCTCTCACTTAAAAGAATTCCTGCTCAAGACAAAATTCCATTCCCTCCCACTTCTCTTATAAAGGGATTTTATTTATTTATAGTAATGTACAGGCAACAGTATGCATCTTATATAGCCCAATTCAGTGCAAATAAAATTAATGATTTAACATATCACAGAAACATTTTATCACAAATTATAAGTGAAAGAAGAGTTCAAGAGTCATTAAATATAATGGTATTGTGTTGAGAGGTCATGGAAGACCATGCAAGCGCCATGAGATGATCACAAGCCCTTTTGAAGGAGTGAAGACTAGGTGCCATTACAATGTTCTCGGAAAGAATATTCCAATAACCTAATTGGTTGCTTAGAAAATTTTTGTTTTGAATTCAATTGTGCCTAGACTTAATAAGTTTCAATACTATGGTTTTGTAGTTTTTGCTGTATATAAATTCAATTCCACTAACTACATTACTTTACTTCAAAGTGAAAAACGATCTTTTCTCTACGACTAAAAATAATAATCAATACACTCACCTGACGGAGGAAAAAGGGCTTCTAAAGATTCTTTCTTCTCTCTTTTTTCACCACAGTTTCCAGGTGTTTGTCCAAGACAAGACTGATTAATCGAAGGACCTTGAATAGAAGGAATGACTGGATGGCTAGGAATTCTAGCATCAAAACCAGCAGGTGCTGCCACAGGTGAAGGGAAAAACGTTTGGGAAGTAGTATTACTTGACGGAAGTGTACAGGCAAAAGAAAGCTGAGAAGGAGGTTGATGTGCAACAGTTGGATTAGATCCAAACGTTGCCTGTGTAGATGGCTGACAAGATGCTACAATCGGAACATTTACAGAACCAATAGGAATATCACTATTTATCACAGAAGCACCATTTGCTGCCACAGGTGACTGTGAAACAGCATTCACAGGAAGAGGAGCAACTGGTCGACGACCAGAGCTACTGGGTGGGGCATGTTGAGAAGCAAGAGGCAAAGGCAAAACACCTACAGGTAGAGGTTGCCCACCCTTTGGACGTTGTCTTGGTGCAACACTTGTCCCTTCAACAAGAGGTGCAACAGTCTGCTTTGTAACTTTGACAGCAGTCCTTTTTGATTCACTCTCTAATTGTGGAACTGGTAATTGATCAACAACAGGAAGAGGTGATTTCTAAAAAAATATATTTTTTAATTACAATCAAATTATGAAATTACCTCACACAAAATTTAATAAATATTTTAAGTTATTGATAAAGAAAACTTACATGTAAATTTTGCACAGGGCAATCTTTCCCTTGAAGAGAAAATGCCACAAATGACACCTGAAATATATCTGGCCTTTTGTCTTGATCAGGCTCAAGCATATATCCTAAGAACAAAATACAGTTTAATCAACTGTCTACAAGCATTCACAATAAATTTGAGCATTATAACTTTTAAAAAAAGTTTTTACATACTTATAAGGCAATGAACACCTTTGGAATATCTAGAATTATCAGGAATGGTGAAATTGCCACTCTGAATGGCGAGAGTGCTTTCTCCAAATGGCAATGAGAAAAAACACAGTTTATAAAGAAGACAACCTAAGGCCTGGGAAAAATATTTTATATTATTATACAAAAGCAGTGGGAGAAAGAAAGGGAAAAAACACAAACACATTTCAAAAAAATACCCAAAACAATACATAATACATTTTGTTAAACTATTTTTCAAGTTATTAAAATATTCCTTAAAAACATCCATTTCACTGTTATTAAAATTGAAAATAGTTGACCATAAGAAATCAATATCCTATCACTGTATGGAACAAACTTATACAGGTTTGCCAATATATCTATAGTTATATAATTTGATCTATGCAACACATGCATTGCATTGACTTTCTCCTATTTTTTATAATGATTTTATGAAATAATTATTATATTCCAAATATGTTCTCTTAAAATTTCAGCTATTGTATGTCACTATAGCGACTTTCATGCTTCTGAGCAGATGACAGCATTACAACTGACCAGGTGTCAATGAACTTAATGTTCAATTGAAGTATAGCAATCAATTTCATGTACAACTTGCTTATAAAAGAATTCATGTTCTTGGAAAAATTGGGTTTTTGAGAAGATTTTGTTGTTTACAGGCTGATGTCACAGGAAGAGATTTTTTGAACACGTCAAATGTCAAGGAGGACATTTCTCACAAGAAGAAATCTAACTGACTTTACCTCAATGCATTTTTTAAGCATCGAACAGCTGGAAAAACTTATAAAGATCAAACATTTTACAAAATAGCGTCACTCACCCATATATCTGCTTTTGTTGTAATAGGCCTCCCTGAGTATAGATCAACCATTTCAGGTGCTCGGTATGACAAAGTAGTGTACTTTTTAATTTCATCTTCGACAGCAGGAACACCTTGTATTTGTGGATTTAGAACTTTCCCAGTTGCTGATCCAAAGTCACAGAGAACATAATGTCCACTTTCACTTAACAAAATATTCTCCACCTGACAGAAAATGTTATTGGTGATTATCTTTCCCTCTTCTTCTTATGAAGGAATAAGGTTGAAAGCATCGTATGAAGTAAAAACAAGAAAGAGGGGATTGCATCATGGGTAGCGTAGATAGAAATCGTAATTGCTGGACCAAAAGAGGTTGAGGAATTTAATCATATGCATGGGTGTTCAAATCACATGATTGTGGCACGACACACTTCATATCACAATGAATCAAATTTGAACTGCCATTTCATCCATTGTGATATGTAACTGAGGAGTGTGCCACAATGGGTAGTTTTGGATAAAATGGGCACCTGAACATTCATGGGAGTACCATGATGTAACAGCTGAGATGCGGTTGACCAATCAGCAACTTTGTTATGACTAATTTTTGATACCGAAGCTTCCAATTGGATAACAAAATCACAACTCGTGATCTGTTACATACCACTATTTAAATCGGATAATTTGTGGCCTGGATGGTAGTCTCTCTACACTGAAGTGTGAATCATGATCTGGGCCAGCAGTGGAATGAGAGAAGCCTGAGAAAACCACCCATAAATCTCACATTGACAACTTTCTTATTAATTTTTTGCCTAATAATTTTGCAATTAGAAATGTGACAATCTTATGGGAAATAGAAACACAAAAACAACAGAAATACACTATGGAAAAAACACCCAATAATACTCCACCAGATAAAATAATAATTTAAATTACCAAGAACAAAAGATATATCATTGTCTTTAGGACATAATAAACACTAAAAGACTGTTCCAATGCAATGTACTGTGCAATTAAGTTTTGGAATAAATGTTCATTTATTGGACAGAAAACAAGACAGTTTCCCCACAGAGGAGTAGATGTCTTAAAAATATACAATGTAATAATTTGTATTTCTGGTTGCATTAATGTTCCTCTTATTTATTAAAGTAGGTCTACACTGTTTTGCCATCTGTATTAACATCAATTGCAAAGAAAATTGTGTTCATAAGAGAAAAGTGACTTAACTGCATTAAAAGAATAAGGGGGACACTCTGATAACTCAAAATTTTTAATGTTGAATTTGTGTTGATTGAGTTTCAAAATTGTTTAAACTTTTTTTTGTTCCACACAAATCAATTAATTCAAGAATTGGAGATTGACGATGTATTGACCTTTCTCTGATCCTACATCATTGCTGTTGAATCATATCTGTGTAAAGATATGACAAAATGTGAAACGATATAAGACCTATACCACAAGAACAAATCTAATAATACTCAGATTCAAAAAATCACAACTGCAAAGGGGTTTCCTTCTATGTTGTGTGCTGTTATATGTAATGCAATGGGGAAAAGGCAAAAGAAACCATTTAAGGTTACACATGGAATAATAATAAATATTGACTCAAACTTAAATATCTAAGGCCAGCAAATATATATTTATTATATTTCACATTTACATACTGACATTTCTTAGACCTTTCCACATTACCTTCAAATCTCGGTGAATTATAGGTGTCTGACAATGATGCAAACGTGATACTGCTTCACACATATCACAAAACATTTGTAAAACCTCAGTTTCACTGAATCCAGATTGTAACCTACAGTAAACATTAAAGTTCATATGTAACTGAACTGACATTTAAAAAACTAGTCATATATCAGTGTTTTCACCAACCTGCTATTCATCATTTGAAGAACATGCGTCTTACAATATGGCATTAACAATAGAACTTCATATACACCATTACCAGTATGAGTAAGACTTGAGTCTACATAACCAATAATATTTTTGTGACCACTTAAATTACTCTGAAATTAAATGAAATTTAATCAAAAACATGCAAGATTTTTTATACTAAATTAAAAACATTTTTAAAAATCAGCAAACTTACAGCAATCTGAATTTCTCTCTTCGCAACATTTAAGTCGTGCTCATTGTTAACATACATACGCTTCAATGCATAACGAGCATTTCCACTATTAGCTTTCACAAGGAACACAACTGCAAAGCCTCCTACAAAAGAAGACATACCAGGTTTTATATCATGCTAAAGATTATTATACATTGAGAATGTCTTATTAAATTATCTTTAAGAATAGTTAAGATAATTGACCACTCCCAAGTAATAAACCTTTCAGCATCGGAAAAAGGACAGAACTATTTATCGCACACTAAAGAAACATTAAATATCGTTTATTGCACCCCAAAAATGCATATGATACATTCTCCTGTTAAAGCGCACGCCCACGGTTTCGTAAGTTCGGAATGTACTGAACGAGCAAACGTCGCGATCAATACAAATATACAAACATTTGACGGGCGTTCATAAAAAATAAGAAAAATGTACTAACACTTAGAAGCAATGACAGAAATAATGATAAAACGTTCGAATATTGTAGCAATGAAATTGGGTCTTCCATTGAGAAATAAAGGACTTACCTTCCGCCAAAACATCTTCTACTGTCACTGACACTCGCCCAACGACAAATACCTTGCCGACATAACTATTCGGCTCCTTCGTCGTATTGTCAATCTTTGAAAAAAGTTTCTTCATTTTGAGAGGTTATAAATTAGAAGTTCGTTATATCAGATCTTCTAGTATTAACAAGCAGTGCGGCCCAAGCAGCAGCTGTTAAACAGCATTTTGTAAACGACGATACTTCAAATAATAAATTAAATAATACACTCGAAACGTATTCCAAGCACAGCGTTGCATTTCACAGCCTCGATGACAACTCCTTAATAGTTGATTCCTGCAGTTACATTTCAATATCGCAATGCATTACATTTATTTAAAACGTATCAGCAAATATTTTTATTGCCTTCGGATTTTAAATAAATCAAAAGTTGTTGCGACGCACAAATAACCAACAATTCACTCCCAAATATATCATTTTGATATTCTACCAAACCCACAGTATAGTTTCTATACAACATACAAGCACAAATCTGCAAAGATGGCCACTTCCTGGAACGTCATTGTCGCCGGAACCGGAAATGGAATCGAGCCGTGAAATACTTTGACTACTTGTGGTGCGGTCTGCAATCAATCTGCAATTGACTGTAATAAACTAATTAAGAGAACAGATAAAACTTCAATGCAACGTTAGTAAGTTTCTATCATATGTTTTGCAAGACTGTTGGTTTTCATTTATCCCTTCTGTCAGTTGTAACAGACAGAAGGCGGGAAGTGGGAAGAAATTTCAGCGAGAACAGAACTTATTGTGCAGCGCGGTTTATAAAGTTAATTTAGATTGTATTAACCGTCCTGAATCTCGCCTAATGCCTAGTCGGGATATCGGATTATATGTAGGTATTATATTCTCCAAAGTTGTTAGCTTATAAAAGGGAACCAACAGTAGAATTTTCGAGTGCATTCTACTATCTCGTTACTTACTAAATCGACTGCAGTAAGAGCAAGTAATGAATATTACAACATTGATTTCTTACTGTAATTTTCATTATTTTCCATATGAAGAACAATGTACTACATATTTCTCAGCGTCCACACTTTATTAGTACTAGTCTGTCTTGATCCACATCTGTCATTGAGTACTGTTTGATATCGTCATTCACAACCCTGTTACCAAGATTTAAAATATTAAGACGTAAGAAAATAATTGGGCTATTGAAAACTGCTCATAATGAAATTGTAAACACGATGTCCTAATTAATTGCAAAAAAAAGGTTCTGAGGCAAGAATGAACCAAAGAAAGGCAGAGGTTTGATGGAAATTTAGATGGACGTGTAACAGCCACTATTAAAATATGTTTTTGGGGTTCTTTTAAAAGTTGAAATGGATTGTGCCCAATTGTTTAAAGGTGATTGCCTTATTTGAGGAAAAACTAACAAAATGGATTAGAAATGCTGAAAATTATAATTTGGCAAAAGCCTAAGTTAAGAAAAGAAGCAAAAGCGCTCTCGGAGCCCTCCTTTCAGCCCTCTTGAAGTGAAGGGATCCATAACTAGAGAAAAAAGGTAGAATTCATGGACTTGTCTTTAATACCCTTTCCATTTCAATAGCATTCATCTCTTCCTATTGCCCTGTTGAAGAATGCTGGCCACAGGTTTTTGATATGAATTCCTTTGTGTATATTTTGAAATGCAAATGCAGCAATAATAAATAACTTATTAAATATTTCAGAGTGTAATTTGTTTTAGAATGGATTACCTTCAAATTATTTTTGAACCAAGCCCCATCTTCAGTGAGAGTCACATGCTCCTTACGTAGTGAAAAATAAACATCAGTAAAAATATCTATATTGTGATTAAGAGTAAATTGCCAGCAATATTTTGCTTCATCAAACAAATTTCTTGATGTATTAATTGTGGGTCAGTAGCCTTACCTTTATTGGAATATTAACAAAATTAAAGCATTAGAATGACTGTACTTCACATGGGGGTTAAAGATTTTTAACCTATCTCAATTATGTTCATACTGTGATACAGTTGAATATTTCTTTGCCCAGTCCCCAGAGAGATTATAGTGACTTGGTAATTTGTGTATAAATTGATTGACAAATCCTGATTACTTACTTTCATGAAGCCAGTTGAACTTTAGATCCACATTTTCAGTTTAAAATACTACCTGTTTGTCCTTTAATTTGAGAAATTATTTTACACCATTATTAATCTAATCTAAACATGCAACTTGTCAGTAAACTTAATGCTGTATTAATTTGTATGTATTAAATTAGTTATAAGAATGAAGCAATATTTTGGGTGAATGAGATTATTTGATACTAATAGAATTGTTTTATAATTTAGTGTATTGTATTACATCTCACCTTTAGTAATGGTTATGTAATACTACATATACTACAATCTCTCTCTGAATTAACTTATATTAGTCATAACTTTTTGTAAAACTCGTTTGAAATCGTAGAACATTTGGTGTGAAAATTAAATAGTTTCAAGCGATAGATTTTTTATTCAAAACTTTAAATGAAAATATATTTCTGGCATTGCATTCATTCTTTAAGTAGCCTTACAATATTCTGTGTACGCAGTATGTGAAAAAGTAAAATAATTTAAAGTTAATAAATAATACAGTAAACTTAGATTAGGAATTAATTACGCAAAAACTTAATTTTTTTGCTCTTCAAATGTTTGCGTAATTAATGATAAGCTAGCGGAAGATTATGCTAGCACTACCACAATTAGTTACCACAAAATCCAAATATGCCATCTTGTAGACCGATTTAATTGCTAATTAATTACGTAAAAATTAATTTAATTGCTCTTCAAACTTACGAGTAATTAATAGTAAACTACCAGTTAAGGTTTATGCTGGCACAATGAGTTACCACAAAAACAAGTATGCCATCTTGTAGAGCGATTTAATTGCTAATAAATTACGCAAAAATTAATTTAATTGCTCAAACATCCGTGACATTAATTGTGAACTGCCGGGCGGACGATCGGGAAACGTAACAGTGGGCCGCCGCCGGGTCCCCAGCACGCCAAACCGCGCGCTCCGCCGCTGCCCGACCTATTGGGGCAGATATTCAGATTTTATTTACTAAAAAAACAGTAAAAACTGTATGCGGGAGAAACTCATTTGCGCACGCTTTCTTGAGTTTCAGAATCCCTCCCCAACAATTTAACTATTAATAGTTGAAGGATAAAAAAAGTTTAAAATAATAATAATAATAATAATAATAATAATAATAATAATAATAATAATAATAATAATAATAATAATAATAATAATAATAATAATAAAATAAAAATAATAAAATTTTTAAAAGCGTGAGATTATTATTTCAAAAACTAGATATTATCATTCTCGAGTTATAGAAACCTTATTTGTAATGGTAAACGAACAGCAGATTTCATTTTTCTGCATTGCTAACAAAATAGAAACTCATCCCAAGCCACTACAAGCAAAAGGAGAGCTCAACAAAACATGCGCATAGTGAAGTTACGTTTACATCCAGAAGCAAATCAAGGGGCCATCTCAGCATTTGCTCAATGGATCAGGGAAACTGGACAAAAACCTGATCGAGATGGGGGTCATTGATTGAAATGAAATACATGGACTGACTGAGAGCTCACTTCAATATTGTATTTTCTTCAATCAACAAATCAAAATAGTCCAATGAAAATTATGCAAATACTTTATTATGTTCATAAAGATCCTCCATAAACTGTAATTGTGATTGCTGAATTACCATAAGCGTGTCCTAATCTACGGTATGTTGGTAAAGACTTGATCTTATCATAGTACGTTAGATATGTGGTATCGAGTTACAAGTTTATTTTGTTGAAATTGTGTTATTTGATTTGTTTATTACAAAACATTGCCAATATGCTATTAACGCCTTACAAGAAGTATTTGTTCACATGACTAAGTGTTCATTTATGGTGGGAAAATTATTTATAACTCAAGGTTCAATTTTGGACATTCTCTGTAGCATCTGCTAGTTTTAAATCAGTAATTCAAATGATGACTTTTTTGCACATTTCTAGATTATGGAGGGTAAACATTCTGTTTGCAACATTTGTTCCCTTGCTATTTGGCTCCTGTCCTCAAATGTTGACTTATTTTTCTAAGTCCCTCTTTACATGTGTGTTGTTGACCTCATGACATTGTTGACATGAGATATAAATATTGAAGTGTATTACTCCTTTAAAGCATTCAATTTAAAACAATCTGACATCCCCTTTTCAAAATAGTCTTCCTATTTCTTAAATACATGTAATTACAGTGTTGTCAAAATATTTATGTTTTTTGTAATCATTGTTGTTTGACTTGATGTATCAAATACACAAAATGATGGTCTGGTATGAGCCCTAATAAGGTCAATTAGGCATTGTTGAATTGTTTGCAATGTTAGAAAGCTTTAAGAAATAAACTAAATATTTCAAAGACCTAGAAGAATGAAAAACTTCATTGCTGATCAGCAAATAAAATATTAAGATAAGTAAAATAAAAATATTATAACCAAAAAGTATACGTAAAAATGAAAGTGAAATATTAAATTAAGTGTTAAATTTAAGTTTGACATACTTTTTGATGTTGCTCATAATAAATAAATTGAGAGGTACTGTTGAAATAATTCTGCACACAAACTACACAGAAGTTCAATAATTTTTTCTGTATCAATAATGTTAGTTTTAATATTACATATACTACTAATCATCATAATTATACATGAAAATATCAATAGTAATTATATATTAAATATAACAATGTCCAGTTACAGTAATGTAATGAAATTAATAAATACTAGTGGCCTGCAGTAACAAAAATTCTGTTGGATCATATCACACAAACCGGTCATCCATAAATAAGCACATTCACTGCTAATGAGAAACAAGTAAAATATTCTCAAATAACAAGAATTGTAGTATGCACTCTCCTATCAAATATTTTACAAAACACTAAACAATACTGCAGTAATATCATGTAGTGTATTTGGATAAACATTGCAACAGTTGTTTACATACCAAGAATATTAAATAAGTTCCATAATGTAACAGGTGAATAGCAATGTTTTAACAGTGGGTGTGCTTTTTCTTGGAGCCTTGCTGTTGCATGACCTTAGCTGTGTTCTCAGTAGTGATGCACTAAGTATGTAAATTATATTAATACATGCAGTATGGAAAAGGCAGAGTAACACAATCAAATATTCACATTTTTTTAGACAAATTTGAAACTGTTTCATTATTTTTGTACACATCTTTTGTACAATTTCCCCAAGATCCTGAGTATCTAATGATTTCATCGTCTCTCTCACATCACTATAAACAACTTAGTTTCCTCTCAATTCTGCATGCATACAAAATTAGTAACAATTATTATATTCAATATAACTGAACCCCTAAAACACATTATTAATGACATAATAATTACACATATTTAAGAAATGAGGAACACATAGAAGGCTTTTTGGAATTAGGGATGCCATGTTTATGAAACTGAATGTTCTAAAGCAATAATACACAAAAATATAGATATTTCTTGTTACACATATGTAACAAGGAACTTGTAAACCATAAGTCAACATTATAGAACAAGAATCAAATAACGAAGTATCAAATGTTCCAAAACTCAATTTTCCCCCTTTGTAATAATTAAATATGTATATAAATATTTTTTATGAATAATATATGTTTTCATTCAAACAAGTATTCATTCGTTATATATTTTTTATTTTAAAAGTGAAATAATAGAATTTTTTTTCATTTTTAATTTACATTTCATTATTTGTCTTGTTTCATTATCTTTGTTTCAGCGCTGAACATGAGAGTACTTATTATTACTTACTTTTACACACTAGTTGTTGTGTTTGTTTTTTTTCTTCTTTCTTTTCTTTTCTTTTACTGATGTACTGCCAATCTTATTTTATACATACATACAAGATGGCATATTTGGTTTTGTGGTACCTCTTTGTGGTAGAGCCAGCATAAACCTTAACTGCTAATTTACCATTAATTACTCGGAAATTTGAAGAACAATTAAATTAACTTTTGCGTAATTAATTAGCAATTAAATCGCTCTACAGGATGGCATATTTGGTTTTGCAACTAACTGTGGTAGTGCCAGCATAATCTTCCACTAGCTCATCATTAATCACGCAAAAATTTGAAGAGCAAAAAAAAAAAAAAATTGTTTTGCGTAATTAATTAGCAATTAAATAGTTCTAAATGTGGTTTTGCGGTAAACGATTTTGGTAGTGCCAGCATAAGAGAGATGCACGCGAGAGCGAGGAGGGAGGTGCACGACGTGCGAGCCAGGCCTCTACGGCTGCGGGTCCCCGCAGCACCGCGCCGCAACTATGTGCTGCCCCCCAGTCGCTCAATGACCCCTGAGAGGCTTGGAGATGGGAGAAAAAACAAAAAACACGATAGCATTGGCAAACAAATGCAAATAGATCGAAATATATATTTATATATATAGTAGTATATAGTGACTAAAGTAAAGGTCCAAGCACACTTCCTTGAATTTATTGGGGGTTAAGTTCTGAAGTTTCTCCGTTCACTTTTATTTGAAAATACCTTTCTGTAAGGTACGATTTTAATAAGTGATAATAAGGATACAGTAGATTTTTTTCTTTACTTCAATAGACCTGGGTGCCAGACCTTGTCGAAAACCTAGCTTATGTCGAGAAATACAGCAGAGCAATATTTTTTCTAGCGATTCACTAATTCATAATGTTCTCATAATGTGGCACGTAATCGCGACGTATCAGGCATTTCTGCAGATCAAGCGACATCTAGCGGCACGACCGAGACGCGAAAAGTCGTGCCATATTCCGTGCCAGCATCCAGGCCATCGTGAAGACAAGCCCTCACGCGCCACGTTATGAAAACCCAAGTATATTCAATAAATTTTGTTCTATAGTCCAATGTTGTCTGAACCCAAACCGATGAGGAGGTATTATTGATGCAAACGTGACTGGAGCAGGTTTTCAAAAACTTTGGACATGTTGGAAGTATACTAATAAGTCTGTATGACATAACTTCATGCATTGTTTTGCCGATTTTAGGGATGACTATTATTTGAGCTATTTTCCACTGCTGGGAAGTAATAAAATATGGATAGAAAAATATAATTAATTACAATATTTTTATATTCATGAAAATTACTCGGCTTTTACATGCATTACTCTTCATTCTCACATCTTATTAGGGAAAACGAAATCATGTATTTGTTTTCACATTTATCTAAAGGATGCAATTTAAAATTAAATAATATAAGTATAATAAATAAAATGAAATATTAAATAATATACAAATTCTAACTAACGTATCAACTGCGCAGCACAACCATTTACGTTCGAGATGCGCAGTAAATTGAGAGGGCGCCTTTGTCGCCCAATTATAAAATACTCATATTTTCAAAAAAATTAATATGACCTTATTTGAAGAACTGTTTTTTATGAACACATTTCATTAAGAAAAATGCAACTTAATTGTAGTTGTAGGAAGACGACGAAAAAATTTGGAATATTTTCAATTTTCGAAAAATAGGGTTCTCCACAAACATGAGACCTGAACCATTTTCTTAAACGTCCTTCAGACTATCCAATAACAAAATTTAATTGAAAACGGAGTCATTTTTTGAAAATTTCGAAAAAGTCCCAGGGGCTTCATGTAAAGACCCCCCCCCCCAAAAAATTAAAATATCGGTTTCAAATTCCAGGGGCCACTACATCAGCCAAATCGATTGGAAAATATCAGTTTTGGAAAAAATCTGACATGTTTAAAACATGTCAAATGATTTGTTGCTATTTAATTGCTAATTAATTCCTACAATTTCGAATCAATTGCCACCTATTTTCAGAGCAATTAAGGATTCCGTCGAGCCAAGATCCGAATTTAACTTATGTGTGTGCTGGCGTTGCGTCAAGCCAGCTCACACCCGTTTCTCCCTGAAAATAGTGGCAATTAATTAGAAATTAAATAACAATAAATCATTTGACATATTTCATTCCGGTGTGGTGAAATGGCTGTTCCAGCTTCACGCACCTGTAGTGGAAGCCAGAAAGTAAAAATGCGAAGTGCAGCGCTGTTTCTCCATTGAAAAATGAAACTCTGCTGAAACAAAAAATAAATGTGATAACAATTTGATGACAATTTAATGACAAACATGACAATTTGAAAAATTGTTTATTTATTTTCCCTTCATGGACTTTTTTCGTAGGTGATGAAGGGGGTGGGCAACTACCCACTCGGACTTAACACCAATCGCCCTGCGTAATATTGTCCGAAGTGACTCAGATGTTGGAACTTAATCTGAGGGTGTACCGTTTAGTAGCCAAGTCAAATTAAAACAAAAACTGGTGATCAGAGGAAAAAATCCCGGAGTTTTGAAACTTAGCATGATTGTTTGTTAGTACCTAGCACACATTATACTAAGAATCCTGAAGTGTGGGGGATGAGCTGGGGGTAGGAGGACCGTTTAAAGGCGTTTTCTCTTCTCTTTTTTTATATATCTCCATAACTATAAATCCTACCGAAAATTATGCTCTTCACAAAGTTAATTAAGGCTCTGTAGGGGGGAGTATACGCAGACGCCATTCTTGGTCATTGCTTGCCGACAAGCGTATGTAAATGTAGAGGAAAACGTCGCGTCTCGCTACTTTTCGTTATTTTCCAAACAAAAAAATACTCTGACGCAATTTCGGTCACTTTGAGCAGTTTTTTGAGAAGTGTGAAAACGTCGGTAAGTACAGTGCCTTGAATTCTCCACTTGTAAATAGAAACTGATATTTTAAAACGTTTGTAAGTTGGAATAAGGCTATGTTTTACATTTGTAAATAGAGAATATAGATGTACGTCAATAATGATCAGATTCAGACATAAACATATGTGTAATAATTGTTCATTGGTTGTGATGAATGAAATTGTTCAATGGCCAATTTCAATTTTCTGTTCTGTTCACTTGTCATGGTCAATTTTAATGTATGCTGAAATCAAAAATAAAGAAAAACATGATTAATGCATATACGATATACATAAACAAATATTGCTTATTATTACACGTATGTTTATGTCTGAATCTGATCATTATTGACGTATATCTATATTCTCTATTTACAAATATAAAACATAACCTTAGTCCAACTTACAAATGTTTTAAAATATTAGTTTCTATTTACAAGTGGAGAATTCAGGGCACTGCACTTACCGACGACGTTTACAGACTTCTCAAGAAACTGCTCACAGTGACCGAAATTGCGTCAGAGTATTTTTTTTGTTTGGAAAATAACGAAAAGTAGCGAGACGCGACGTTTTCCTCTACATTTACATACGCTTGTCGGCAAGCAATGACCAAGAATGGCGTCTGCGTATACCTGTCTTTTTAGAACTCTAGTTAAAGTAGATAAAATTTACTACGAAAGGGGTCCAATAAGATTTTGTTGTAAAATAATCCTTTTAAAGTTATAGGCTTTACAAGTTTTTGTTTTTATTTACGGCAAGGTTCTTCCTTAAATATCTATCTTACAAAAATGATTTATGATGTGTTCAATATACGGAACCAGTTTTATTTTTTGTTCAACATTTATCAACAATATGTTTTTGAACATTTTATCAAAAAATAGGTACATTTTGTCTCTTATCAAGTCTTAATTTGTACATACTTGCGAGGTCATTGAGCCAGAAATTCTCATCGGGTTTAATTACTGATAATCCATAGTTTTTTGATAAGGATTGAGTGAAAATATTTGGTAAAGGTTTGTGTATACTGTCAACATATAAATTACATAAAGCAGTATACGACTACAAATATCGTAAATGGAATAATCACGTATGACGTATACCGCGAAGATAGGACGACTAAAACTGAGAGAGTCAATGACGGACACACCCAATGAATGACGAGGGGTCCCAATGATTACGGAATTGGGGAACGCCCAATTATTCCTTCTTTTTGCGGATGTTTTGAACATGAAATGTCCAGCAGCAAAACTTTATTCCAAAATTATTGAATTTAGCCCAAAAGCAGTGTCGAATGAACATTCCTCAGGAGATGCTGATAGAAGCCAACAACCAGGTCCCAAACGGGTCATTACTAGTGAAGAAACATTGGTGTGCGAATATGACGTCGAAATGAAGGCTCAGTTGTCGAAATTGAAGCTTCCTGAAGGGCTAAGACTAAAGAAGCATGTAAAATATGAAGGTTGAAGGTTTTGCGCAAGGTTTTCCTTGATTTCAACGTTGTAGAGCACCGTGAGTTCTTGCCACCAGGTCGTAGAGTCAATAAGAAGTACTAATTCACGCCATTTGCATTAAGCACTCTGAAGAAAACACCAGGATTTTTGGCGAAATATTTCATGTCAGTTACATCACAATAAAGCACCTGTTCACACTTCACTGCTTGTCAATTTTTAGCCAAAAACACACCGTGGTGCATCATGATGCCCCATTCTCCGTTTCCGGCGGACAAGGCGCCCTATGACCTGTGAGTATAGGTCATATTACCAAAGTGTAAGAAATCCTTGAAAGGAAGAATTTTGCCAACATTGAAGAAATAAAAGCAGAATTGCTGAAGGAGCTAAACGCCATACCGAAAACTGCGTTTCAGAAGAACATCGAACAATGGAAAACGCTGGCGCAAATGTATTATATCTCAAGAGACATTCTTTAAAGAGGACAAAATCCATATTGACGAATAAATAAATAAAATTTTTAGGAGAAAAACAAAGTATCCGCGTACATAGAGTATTTGATACTAGAGAAGGTTTGTGATTAACCGAGTCAGTCATTAGCAAAAGCAACAGAATAGTTCATTGCAAAACAGTCGATGCCTTTAACCATTTTAGGTATATTGGGATTTTCCCCAATTCCGTAATAATTGAATCCCCTCATCAATCGTTGGGTGTGTCCTTCGACATTGTACCGGAAGAGGCGGCTCAGAGAATCAACAGATTCACCAGCAATGCCTTTCACCGGGAAGTCCTAGGCTCGAGTCCCGACGGTAGCAGGTTTTTCGACACTAGCTTGTCAGTTACGTCGAATTCAGTCGCTGTCCGGAAGAGAGTTCTAGCGGCCGGCTGCTCTGATCACTAATTTTCCGTGGCTTCTCCGATCAACACCAGGAGAATGCCTAATAAACGGGTCATGCACCGCGCGCGATCTTTCCTTCCTCTCCCTTGTCCTATCTCCCCCCTTACTTACACTCACATGCACTACACTACTAACACATGCCGGGAGACCGGTTTGCAGCTTGTCCCGGCTGGGGCGGTGCCCAGCTGGTTGAGGGAAAATTCCGCTAGCTGACAGTAGGTGAGCGCCGGATTTCGCCATCCAGCGGGAGATCACCGCCATCTTCCGAGGGAAAACAGCATGCACTACATTTACGGGACCAATGACATTAACTGTTGACACATCCGGAATCACCAACAACCAATTATCATTCGTCATTGTCACTTTTCATCATTATCATTTGTCCCTCGGTAACCGTGATTATTTCATATACGATATTTGAATATTTTTATTTTTTATTTTATTTAGTCAAAAAGTATATGTGACGTATGGGGGGGGGGAAGAAAATCATCTGCGCACGCTTTCTTGAGTTTCAGAATCCCTTCCCAACTATTTCACTATTAATAGTTGAAAGATGAAAAAATAGTAATAATAATAATAATAATAATAATAATAATAATAATAATAATAATAATAATAATAATAATAATAATAATAATAAATTTAAAAAAGCGAGAGATTAACATTTCAAAAACTAGATATTTTCGTTGCCGAATTATAGAAAACTTATTTGTAACTATAATTTTATATCATTTGTATTTTGCTGTGTACACATGCCTTAGCAAATTGTTGTACTTGATCCTTGTCAAATCAGACTTACAATTGACATACAAGCACATACATGCATGCCCAGCTAGAATAAACGTTGCACCTAGCATTATTAACACTATTATACAAACCTTCAAAAACAAATTTCTCCGAAGACTCTCTATGTACCATTGCTTATACTTAATAGTCAAATTCAATATGAACTTCAAATACCCCTAATTACAGATTATCTGATCAATCAGTTTCTCAACATTTTTCATACTCTTACCATTCTGTCGAAGGGTAACCCATTTTGAATGAGGTCAACAAGCAAACACCTTAAACAGAATCAAATCAAGATTCCCCAAAGACATCTTCAAACTTCCTTAAAACAAAACACAACTTGAAACTCCCAAAATCCACAGAATCTATTTCCCTCTCCCTAATTTAATCTAACATCAATAAAATTGAATTTCATTTTAGGTTTTCTAGAATTGTCAACTTGAGGAAGGTTGTTTCTTGAGAAATTGTTACAGGGTTATTATTTATAAGCAAATGAATGAGAATTTTGACTAACTTGTTAGTATTGTAGTGCATGCAAGGTAAGAGAATTAATTTCTTTTTCTAATGATTGAGCTCTGATTATTTTTGGGGTTTTTGGGTTTGTGGCATCAAAATTATTTTTTTATTTCTTAAAGCCAAAGACATGTCATATATGTATATAAAAAATAGTATTGGCCCCAGGATGGATCCTTGTGGGACTCCACAATTTGTCATCTGAGGGCAGTAGTAGTATGAAGAGGTCTTGTTTTCTTTAATATGCTGAAGGGTAACTACTTAACTATGATTAGATCAATTGGCCTGAAATGACTCTGATCCCTAGCATTTCTAGTTTTGCTAAAAAAAATGCGTTGGTCAATAATGAGAACAATGACAAACAAACAAACAATAATGAGAACAATGACAAACACTCACAAATATGAGTCGTGCAAACCACTTTTCAAGAAATTACAAATCCTACCACTCCCATGCATATACATATTTGAAATATTAATCTTCACAAAGAAGACTCTTATGGAAAACAAGGACTCTGTTACTCTAAATTCTGATGTTCATAACTATAATACTAGACAAAACAGGAATCTGCATGTCCCTCACTGTGAAACTTCACTCTTTCAAAAAAGTACCCTTTTTGAAGGCATCACACTATATAACAAACTCCCTAGTGAATTTAAAAGCTTAAACTCAATACACACATTCAAAAATTAACTGAAAGCTTTCCTGTTAAACCATACATTCTACAGTACAAAGGAATACCTACACCATAAACACATATCAACATCAACATAAACTAGTACTAAAAAAAATTATTTTTTTTGTTGCATATTCTGCTGCATGACTTGAAGCCCCCCCTCCCCCAGCTGATTGATGGATATAAAAGGATAGATCCAGCCCAAGCATCCATCTCATGAAGAAAATTTTTTCTCCTTTTTATTTTTGCTTTTCAACTTTAGCTTTACCCTACTATTTATAAAATTAATTTGTATTTAGCATGAAAATAGAATTCAATTTTTATACCTGTATTGTATTTAATATTTGAAATATTTGCATTGTACATTGTATGATTATATAATGTCCTGACTTGTCATACATGGCTTATGCTGTATTTATGTGACAAATATATTATATTATTATTATTATTATATTATTATAATGTCAAAAGCTTTTGTCAAATCTAAGAAAAGCCCATTGGGAATTACCTTCCGATGCAGTGCTGCAAGTATGTCATTAAAAAAGGAGAAGATGACTGTCTATGGATCTATTACTCCTAAAGCCATGTTGTGGATTTGTGATGACATTATTTGCTTTGAGAAATTGAGTCTATTGTTGAAAATCCTAATAGCAGGGATATAGGTCTGTTGTTAATTGAATCATAACTATTGCCCTTTTTAAACAGTGGTTTCATTTTTGCCATTTTGCATACCTCTGGAAAGATGCCTCTTCTTAGGGAGTAAATAGTAAATATGAGAATAGTTGCACTATGTATGATGACCTAGGCGCAATAACGTGCTATGCCACATTTCTGATGACATTGAGATATTAGTTTATTTCGATGCCCCATATATATGTCTAGATGTTGGGTTTTTATTTTAAAGGCGGCAAGATGCGAGTGTATTTCATAAATTAATGTTCTTTATCCCATTGTGTAGAATGCAATCTCTAAACCTTTTTTTTCCTTTTTCTCAAAACTTACATACAGTGGCATAGCATGTTACTGAATCCAGGTTTTCATATGAAGCACTTTATTTGGTAATAAAATCTGGAATGTTGTTTAGACCTGCTGAGAATTTATTTTCTATTTGCCCAATGATTTTAAAAATTTCAGGGTGTGTGGATTCATAAATAAATGTATGGAATTGATGATTTGTATTACATTAGTGTTTGGTTGGTATGTTTTGGTATTGTTTAGAGAGTGTTGAGAGATTAATTTTTCTGCAATTTGTGAAAATCGTTTTATTGAATATGTCCACTATTTCTTGTGTATTTTTGTTTGGTATTAGAGATCTACATTTTTTCTGTTTTTAGTTGGTTCTGTAGTCTTTTTAATAATGTGACACATAGCTTTTATTTTGATACATGCATTTTGAAAATACTTTTTATTTGTCATAATATTTGCTTGATTATTTCTTTTAGGATTGAATTATGTGTTTTGTAATATAAAATGAAATCGGAGCTACATTTGCTATGGGCGTTTATGCATTTTCTTTCACAGGACACTTCGATGCCTTTGGTTATCCATGATTTGATTTTCTTATTATGGATTTTTGAGGAAGAGTGCCACTGAAATGTCTTAAGTTTATTTTTATAAATGAGTTATCTTACCATTTGTATCAGTTGCCTTATATACTTCATTCCAATTTTCTAATCTGAACAAGTTGTGGAATTTCATTAGGTATCCTGTATGTGTTTCAGGGTAAATTGTCCGTTCCATAATTTTTGATTCAGTTCCAAGTGTTAGAATCTGGGCAGTGTGTTCATTGAAGCTTCTGGCAAATGTATAAACAAAAAAACTATGCATATATTATTATTTCATCTATAGCAGTGCTACTGTATTTGGATACTTTAGTTGGTGTATTTGTAGTTGTAGATTGTACAATGGTGTAAGGCATTTTCTTATGCCATGGATTGTACGATTTTACTAGGTCTTTGAATAGATTTTCATTACTGGATTGTGAGTGGCAATTTGTTGGAAGACCTTACAAAGAATAATTTTATACAAACTGTCTTTTCTAAGTTTTGTTAGAATGACTACAAGATTTTTTTAAAAGATTTTCACATTTCCAGTAGGGCTGTGATATAAGCATAAGACCCACATTTTTATTGTAGTTAAATCAGTGAAGAATATTGCAAAGTCTATGTCTTTTATGAGATGAATGTGATTGGTGTAGTCAATTGTGAATGTACAATTGACAGAATCCTAAATAAAAACTGCTTGTCAGGATGTGCATTGTTAATATTTCCACATGAGCTGCTGGCTAAAGAGAAGCCTTGTATATGTGTAGTACCACAGCATAACTGTGATAATACTGTTATTCTGTGGTGAAATAAAAAATCTGTATGGTTATGTCAAAGAAAAGAGAAAACATCACAGGTCACACTGAAATACATGCTTAGAAATGGAGGTGCACATATGTGTACCTATGACCTGAAGAGGCTATTAGTAATATTAAAATAGTAGATACATGTGTTTGATTGATACAAGGTAATGTTTCATATGATGTGTTTCTCATATTTTGTTTCCAAGAAAATTCATTTTCAAGAAACATTCGAATTCATGTAACAGATACACCCTTCAACAATTGCTTCACAAAGCATGACCATGATCACTTACTTACTCAGTTATTTACAAATATATTTGAAAATGAATATTGAAGAAAAATGAATGCTGTAGCAATTTCTTAGCTTTCAAATTGCATGGCTAATTTCTACAATGATTATACATTTTATCCACTCTCAAATAAACACTTTTCATTTAGTCAATTGGTTGTATAAGTTCAAGTTTGCCAAAATACATTTCATATAAATACACAAAGCGCACATACAAACACAAAATATGTAGGTGGTATTTAATTGTACATATAGTTATCTAACTCATAACCCTATTCCTTATCTGAGAACATTATAAGTATTACATGAAATGTATTAAGATCTTTAAAATAAAATCATTCTTTTATTTAATTTGTGAATGATTGTTTCTCTGTAACTTTTCTTCTTAGAACAGATTTACAATATTATATTGGTTGAAAGTATAAGTTGGAGAGTGTGAATACATTCATTAGTTTTGTGCTTGGAACTGAAGTGATTTCTATCAGCAGATTCAGTATTAACTTTTCTTGTTATAAAATGAATCACTTGCAATAATGTAAGTGTAAGTGAAGAAAGACAGATCAGGAGAAAACATGTGATGAAAACATTTTTGTTAATATTTAGATCACTGACATTTGAAGTGAGTATTATTGTAAGGAATGAGAAGAAATGAAGATAAGTTTGGAAGAGTATATTCATTAACTGTGCAGGATATATATTTTTTTTTCTGACTGAAGACTACGTGAGACATTGCAAATAACTAATCTTACTTCAAAACAAAAAAATATTCCATTTGGAGGTGGATTGAGTCTCTTAGAATACAAGGTGAGAACTATTATCTTTTTGATCTGCAATTCTTTTAATAATAAAATAAAATAACATTCTTACTATAGTATAATTTGCTCCCATAATCTGTATTGGAAAAAAATAATTTATACTTTTGTTTATCCAAGAACTAAATCCACACAAGGGAAATAATTCAGTAGGTTAAGAAGAAGTCGTGAAACTATTTTTTCACTTGAAAGATGTAAATATAAAGATGCAAGTAAAGTAAGTTGCACAGTAGTAGAAGCGAGTCACAAACATTTTAATGTACAAATCATTTGAGGAGTTCTATAAATACCAATTCACAACTAAATTTGGTCTTTTTATTAATTAGTAGATTATTATAATTCAAATGTAATTGAGAAGGCTATATTATAAGAGCATATGTCTTATAATAACTTTCTTCCTGAGAGCATATGAAGCACTCCTTAACTGAACTTCAGTTTGAACTGTAAATTTATTAAGATCTATTCAAAGTTTTCTTTGAAAAATGTCATCTAATTGAAATTATTTAAAATGTTATGCAGTACAAATAATGTGACAGAAACTTCTTGTCCTGAAATATTAAAAGCTAGAATTAGACAACTCATTGTAAGAGGCATCTTTCCCAAGCCCATATATATGGAATTGAAATTTAGATGGCTGATAAAACTTGTCAAAAATAAATCTAGAACAAGATTACATAATATTGTGGGGCTAGTAAGGATTTTTACCTTTTTTGACCAATTAATCTCATGTCCATACCTCACAAAAATATAATGTTAATGATATCAAGTACTTGAATAGAATATTTTTAAGATACCATTCTGACATTTTACAAGCCATAATTGTTCAATTTCTAAACATTAGGGCAAACAGACAGAAAGACCAAGTTTGTAACATATGTAGTTTTATTTACAAGACATTATTGCAAAAATGGTGAGCCCAAATTGTGAAACTACACAAACTAGTTCTCTAGGATACTTTTTATGCAACAATATCAGAAACTATCACATAAATAGGCAACAATTTATTCACTTTGTATTCCATTCTGCAAGTTCTTCCATTTCTTTTTGAACTTCCTCTAAATATGGTTGGAGGTACCTCTCATCCTAAAATTAAAATATGCATTTTAGGGAATTTAATTTAATCATTAATGGTAAAATAATGGTTACAGTAATAAATTCATTTGTCATGTAATACAACTCAAAGCCATCATACCTCTTCCCACTTTGTCCATTGCTCTTTTGGGAGGTAGGTTTTTGTCACAGAAAGCTGCATTGCCCTAATTAGACGATAATTGCGCTCATCAACCAAATGCTGGGGAAGGCGCCGTACAGCTTCCTTTACATCTTCCCGCATGTCGTTCAGAAGATCATCATGTCGAAGTCCTGCAAACCCAAATCATTACAATATTTTTCTTTGGTAAGCAGCACAAAGTGAATGTTAATAATGAAAACGAAATTACTTTTATACTGAACTTACAAGGAATCCATAGTTCAAGGAAGGGCAAATTGCAATTCTTACCTTCAGTTTTTAACTGTTTTCTGACTTTAAATAAATACATTTTAACAGTGATTCAATTATTCCCTAACCAAAACAATATTTAAATGAAGTATTTCCATAATCTGCCACTCTTCCTTCGTTACGATATTAACGATAGCACTATTTGAATCCCATTCCTTAAACCAGAATTATAACGCAAAGAAAAGTGAATATTCTAATTAATTATACTTACCATATTTATTGAATCCTGAAAGGTTATACGCCCATTTCCGTAGGGAACCTGAGGATAAAATTTTTGAGGCCATTATTATTGAAGAAATGAACTACATAAATCAACAATGAAGGTAAAACAAGTGCAATCTGTAAATAATGAACATACCCATAAACCCCGTAGCCTGTCTCACGGCCATGGCTCCAAGGATAAGGAACAATTACGGTAGAATTTCTATCCAAAACGATGTATTCCCATTCGCTGGACGACCAGAGAGTAGACGACGGAACCGGACGGAACCACGGAACTATAAAATAGGGAACCAGAAAGAACGAAGATGAATCAGTGATCCGTCTTCGATGCGAATACACGAACGAATCATTTTAAACGGTTCAGTTCTATTTTTACATTGCGAATTTAAACCATTTTCATACGGTATTTTTTAAAATTTATTTTACGTCAAAAACAGTTAAAAACTGTAGGTGACATGTTACGGGATTGAAGTGTATACTGTGTCCGTTTTCTTAATTCTGGGATCTCTACCCTAAACCATAAACAAGTTGAATTCTGAATACAGAAAGAAATGAGCGTTTTTGGCAAGAATTGTTAACAAAATATTCTCTCCAATATGAAAAAAACGATAAACAAAGACAATCAGCTAAATATTTGAGTTCTTATCCTTCATCATGTCCTTCGTGAAGGAATATACTTCTGCTACGACATGGAGAACGATAATTTAAATAACTATATTTCCCACTGAACTCATAGAAGTGTGCACAGCCGTGGCGGCTGCTCTTTTTACAAAAGTTGCAGAAAGTATTAAACTTGCAATAAATCGATTCGTTTAATTTCTGCGTTCCACCAGCGCAAATTGAAGACGAATTTAGTTTTCTGTGTCCGCTTAAGTAGAGATTAATGCTACTAGAATGGGTAGCTTCGTGGACTATCGCAAGTTCCTCCGTAGCTGGTGAATGTGAGGCAATGGTAGCTGGAGGAGGAGTCAGGGTACTAGGAGTTAGGGATAGCGTACTGCTATATATTTTTTATTTATTTATTTAGTCAAAAACAGTAAAAAACTGTATGTGACGTATGGGGGAGAAAATCATCTGCGCTCGCTTTCTTGAGTTTCAGAATCCCTTCCCAACAATTTAACTATTAATAGTTGAAAGATTATTATTATTATTATTATTATTATTATTATTATTATTATTATAACAATAATAATAATAATAATAATAATAATAATAATAACAACAACAACAAATTTTAAAAAGCGAGAGATTAACATTTCAAAAACTAGATATTTTCGTTGCCAAATTATAGAAAACTTATTTTTAACGGTAAAGAAACGAACAGACTTGATTTTTCTGTATTGTTAACAAAATAGAAACTCACCCTAAGCTCTACTACCATTACAAGCAAAAGGAAAGTTCAACAAAACGTGCGCATAGTGAAGCTACATTTAGGGTTTGGTTCGGCAGAGTCCTTGCCTATTAACTTAGCTAAGTATATCTTTAATCTGATTTCGTAAATTACTGTTTGGTTTGCTGGAAATATGTTTAAAAAACTCTCTTATTTTCGCCTGAGCACAATTGTATCTTCCGTTATCAATAATTTGTCACAGACAAAGATTAAAATTCTCTAATTGTGTAGAAACAGTTATGCAGCAGAAAAGATTTTACTTAGGACTTAAACTTTTGTATCGATTTTGATCGTTTAATGTCATCTGGCAAAGTGTAGTAAATTAATGTACATGTATTGTATGTGAATTTTTTTGTACTGAGCTGTTGGTGCTGTTGGTACTGATGCATATGATTACTATATCGAGTGTTATAAACAACGGCTTTTGCTGAAAACATATTCCCGCCCTTGAGTAAGTCATTTTTGACAAAAAACCACTGATTTGTAAATCAAGAGAAGGTAATGGCGAAATTCCTAGGTTAATAGAGACTTAAGAATCACATGGGTGGAATTTGCTTATTATTCCTACAATTCTTTTTTGTGATCTAAAAGTCTGAGGTACAAGATGTATTTCCCCAGAATATTATGCCATATCTCAGGTGGGAATGAACATTCGCGAAGGATACACAACGAGCAGTATGAAGGCTGACTGAATTTGAAAGAATTCTGAACGTGTGTGATATTGAACTTAATTTAGTGTTCAATTCATTTAAATGGACGCTCCATTTGAGGTATGACTGAATCGAGAGACCTAAAAATGGTGTTACAGTAACGTCAGTCTTGGACTGACTGTTCATTTTCAATGTAGTACAGAATTGTTTATATGAAATGGAAAACTGCATTGAAACTGTTTTCTTTTCAATTCCATTAATTTGTTATTGCGGAACCAATTTGAAAATTCGATATTGTACTTTTTACGGATTCTTTATTGCAAAGAATATTCTATCATCCGCAGAGAGAACAATTCGTCCGTTTCGAATCGTCGAGTTTATTTCGTTTACGTGTAGTTGGAAGAGAATAGGGCCTAAAATCGATCCCTGCGGGACTCCACGTGCAATTGGCAATGAATCGGGCAGGTGTGTACATAATGTTTCATCATTGCTTCTGGACGTAAATGTAGCTTCACTATACACACGTTTTGTTGAGCTTTCCTTTGCTTGTAGTGGTAGTAGAGCTTAGTGTAAGTTTCTATTTGTAAGCAAGAGAGAAAAATCAAATCTGGTCGTTCGTTTACCGTAAAAAATAAGTTTTCTATAATTCGGCAGCGAAAACATCTAGTTTTTGAAATGCTAATCTCTCGCTTTTTAAAATTTATTATTATTATTATTATTATTATTATTATTATTATTATTATTATTATTATTATTATTATTATTATTATTATTATATATTATGATTATTACTATTATTTTTTTATCTTTTAACTATTAATAGTTAATTTGTTGGGAAGGGATTCTGAAACTACAGAAAGCGTGCGCAGATGATTTTCTCCCCCATACGTCACATACAGTTTTTGACTAAATAAGTAAATACATCATTCCAAGAAGGTATTTATACTCTCTGATATTGTTGCTTAAGTCTAGATTACAAAGGTGACCTGTACCAAGCGGTATTATTAGAGCATAGTCTGACAGACTACTTTGGGTAAAAATAAAGAAAAACTCATGTTTACAATGAAGCACTAGATTTAATGGATTTAACCATATATATGATATGGAGTTACCAAATGCATTTTAAAGTTTTTAATGAGAGCCCATCACGGAATTTAAAGGTTTTTATAGGTACACCCAGTGGCGGCTGGTGCGGAATTTTATTGGTGGTGCCAATTAGTAGGAAGTTTGTGCACCCTTAAACGTTAAAGCAATCGAAAGCACTATCTTTTTCGCATGCGCGGTTCAAGTTTCACATCACTTTCGTGCATCTGCGCATGCGCAGAATATCGAGATTGCAGTCGATTGCTGCCCGCTTAAACGTACACAAACTCCCTAGTGATGTGACATCACTAACAAAACATCGATATTACCAATTATCGGTGTTTAAAATAAAACATGGATGTTAATAAAGCATAGATCAAAACCATCTATGTTTTTAAACATCTAATCGATGTTTTAAAAGTGGTTTAGTCATCTGTACAATACAATTCGTGGGCAACAAAATTTAATTTTACAATGACCATGTTTATGAAGTTATAATGAAGATTAAACTAAAAATAATAATAAAAAATAAAAATGCTCAGTCTGAAAGTCTGAGCGTCCACAGTAATCTCAAGAGGTCACAGCTTCCTGAGTTCGCTGAAAAAGGGTACGGAAAGAAGAGGGGAAGCCTTACGCCCACGGCGTACTCTGCCTCTCCATGTTCGAAACACCAGGGCATCGGTTTATCCTGAGCGCGAGATAGACTGTTCGATGAAGATATTGGTACACTCTATCAACCAGGACGTGAACTACTTCGAATGCGTCCCTTATGGATGAGACGGTGCCACTTCGCTTGCGGCACTGTCTCATCAATGAGGAACGCATACAAACCAACACAGCGATCTTTATACAGCGTTAAATGAGCAGAGATGGTGCCAATTCGTAGGTGGCTCAGAGGTTGAGGAGGAGGCCGGCAGATTGCGCCCTGTACGTTTGAAAGTATTGATAGAGCATCGAATGACTAAGCGCTCTTCAAATGAACTAATATAAAGAACATATTTTGAAGAAACGATATTTTATGCATACATTTGTGGTGAAAATTGTTTCCCTTAAATTTGGTGGTGGTGCCATGGCACACTGGCACAACCCTACAAACCGCCACTGGATAACCTAAATAACCTGACTCTCACAGGACACACTTGCTTGGTGCTGTCCACACTTGGCTTTTGGGGAGCGTCCGCAGTAGTGCATCATGATGCGACCTTTGTCATGATCGCCGTAGACTCATTATGATTGCTAAATGTTCAGAATGTTCTAAATGCTTCAAGACAGTAAATTCATTATTCACAATATTAGGCAATATAGTGCCAAAATATCTGACGTAATTTCAAAGGCGTTGTTTACTGTACGACGCGGGTGGCGTACACCGGAAATGGCGTACACCGGAAATGGCGTACACCGGAAATAGGCACGCGCACAAGGTTACGTGTATTTCACTGGGTAGTCACACAATGAAGGTACCTAGAGTTTCAGAATCGGGGAAGGGAGTGAGAGAAGTTTTCGGCACTAATTGCGTCGTCTGGCAGACGATCTAGGGTTAAGGTATGAGCATAACCATTCTAGAGCAATAATACGGATTCCATACGAATGTAATTTCGAAAGTAAAATGCTATGATTAATGACTTCAACATTTTTGAAAGAACTAAAAATATATCAATAATTGTTTCGTTTTGATCCACAGATGAAGTGACATTTTTAAGAAAAGACAATGTGGCTGTTTCCGCAGATTTTGATTTTCGAAATCCATGTTGGCAATTTGAAAACGCGTATTTACTGAGAAAGGTTTTCATTTGTACGTAAAAAAGCCTCTCTAATATTTTTGAAAAACTGACAAAAGAGAAATTGATAGATAATTTTGAATTTTGTTAATTAGTTTCTCTTTCTTTTCCCCTCTCTCTTTTCCCTACTCTCTCTTTTTGCCTCTCTCTCTCTCTTTTTGCATCTTTCCCTCTTTTCCCCTTCTCTCGCTTTCCATCTTTCTTTTCACCTCCTCTTTCCTCTTGCTTTTCACCTTCTCTCTTTCCCCCTCTCTCATTTTCTCCTCCTTTCTCTTCCCATCTCTCTGTTTCCCACTTCTCTCTCTTCCCTTTTCTCTCTTTTCCTCTTTTTGTCTGTCGTCTCTCTCTTTTCTTCTCTCTCCCTTCCCCTCTCTCTTTCCACTCTATTTTCCCTCTTTTCCCTTTAATCTCTTTCTCTCTCCGCCTCTCTTTTTCCTTCTCTTTGTCCTTCTCTCTTCCCTGCTCTTTCTTTCCCCCTTACTTTCCCCCTCCTTTTCCATCTCTCTCTCCTTCTTTCCCTCTCCCCAGGGGATATAATTTTAGTAGGGGGTCATAAGTTTTATTCAGTGTATGAATAATATGAGGTTTCCATGTGAGACTAGTTTTCAGGAGGACGCCTATGTATTTGATTGGTTTATTTGAAGGGGCCCTTGTAGTCTGGTAATTATTTACTTTTAAATGGGGAGAGATATTTACTATATATACACGAACAAGATTTATCCTCTTTTTAGTTATCGGCGCCCGGTAATTAAAGTTTTTCTGTCGAAAATTCGCCGTTTTCCGGCGCACGATTACAATAGTTTCTCTTCTTACGAAGTAAGGGTGATAAAGTAAAAATTATTGCAATAAAAATTAGTGTAAACAGTACTTGAATGTAAGTAGTTGTTTCTGTCTAGTGAATATAGGATATTCTTCAAGTATATATAAATATTAAAAATAATTTGGTCTTCATGGAATAGATTCAAGTCATGTTATTTCTTGAATCAAACTGTCTGGTGTGGTAAGAAATATTAAGATCCTAAAATAAGCTAAATGCAATTTTAAAAACTTCCATTTTGTGCACTCGTACAATTGTCACTCCTTAGTACGTTACACTACATTCGTCACAGGTGTACGAGAGCTAATACAAAACGGTCTTCTCACAGAATACGTGGACATCACAGGTACATATTATTTCATGAAACCTGAGGCAGTTTTAAAACCACCCTTGATATAATAAAAAAGCCGAAAAAGGCACAAAATGTTTACGAAACACCAATAATATTAATATTTGTTACGGAAAAAGGACAAACAATCTTTCGTAGTACCTAGGGTGTTATTAAGCAAACGGTTCCTAAAAATCCTTCCGTCCTCAGTATTTATCGATCCACCTATCCTCTTAGTATTGAAACATTCTGTTTCACATGATTATTTTCCCACCATTTGAAAAGCTGAAGCAATAAAATTGGATATAGTACATTTTGATGCAGGTTTATATTTGGTATTTTTTGAAATAGTAGATTAAGTAAGTTTTGAAGCTGCGAATACAGCAGCGTCACAAATACGTAAGCCCGATTTTTTTGAAATTCTATCTACACATTTTTCGGAGCTCATTCTGGGACAAAATTACCATGTCCACTTCCATCTTCCTCATTATCCATTAAGGCACATTATTACTTCGCTAATTTCATCTTCGTTTGTATCACCTGACAGCAGTGTTGAACGGTGCCGTATTTGGGACAATATCTATAAAGCTAAATTGATTGATTGATATTTCCGAACTCGTAAATTGCTATGATCATTAGTCCCGTTGGTGTAGTGTATGTTTATCCAGGGAGGTTTCGTGGTCCTTCCCCTACTGGCCCTCCTACCGTTGGTGAGCGGGGTTTACCCCAACCAGGTATCTCCCAGTAGCAGAGCACTGCCCCTGCAGGGACAAACTGCAAGCTCCTGGCCGGTCTCTAGGCAAATATAGTAGTGTAGTGCATGTTAGTGTAAGTAAGGGGTGAGGATAGGACAAGGAAGAGGAAGAAATTATCGCGCGCGGTCCGTGACATGTGTGTTGAGGTATCTTTCCGGCATTCGCCTGTGGTTGATCGGAGAAACCACGGAAAACTACCGACCAGAGCAGCCGGTCCCTAGAATTTTCCTCCATACAGCGACAGAACTCTACCTAGCTTTCCGGTTGGTGTCGAAAATCCTGCTACTGTTGGGAATTAAATCCAGGACCTTCCGGTCAGAGGCATCAATTGATGCCCTGAGCCACCTCTCTCGGTGGTAAGCTTCAAGCTTCCGACGTGTGTGGTAGTGTGGTGTATGTTAATGTGTGTACAAGTAAGTGAAGGGTAAGGTTGGGCAAGGAAGAAGATGGAATGATCGTGCACGGCCCGTAGTTCGTTGTTCGGGCACAGTTCCGGCATTCGCCCTGAATGGTTTGGAGAAACCACGGAACCTATCAGAGCAGCCGGCTGCTACAGTTTATTTATTTATTTATTTAGTCAAAAACTGTATGTGACGTATTGGAGAGAAAATCATCTGCGCACGCTTTCTTGAGTTTCAGAATCCCTTCCCAACAATTTAACTATTAATAGTTGAAATATTAATAATAATAATAATAATAACAAATATTAAAAAGCGAGAGATTAACATTTCAAAAACTAGATATTTTCGTTGCCAAATTATAGAAAACTTATTTTTAACGGTAAAGAAACGAACAGACTTGATTTTCTGTATTGTTAACAAAATAGAAACTCACCCTAAGCTCTACTACCACTACAAGCAAAGGAAAGTTCAACTAAACGTGCGCATAGTGAAGCTACATTTACATCCAGAAGCAAATGAAGGGGCCATCTCCTCCAGTTCTCCTCAGTGGCATTGTACCTAGCTACCTACGAGTAGCTTATTATATACAATAATAATCGGATTTAGTCCTCTCTAATTGCGACATAAATACTCGATATCAGTGATTCATCCTTTCCATTTACTAAGAACGAACTGTACAGATACAATCGGCCACCTGATAGCAGTCGAGTACTATCTTCTGCCAGCTACTGCCAGCTCCCCTGCTACTGCCAGCTCTGCCTTTTTACGAATAAAGAAAGTTGTCATCTATCGAAAATACAAGTCATTTTGTTAACAATGTTAAAGAAATATGCGTTCTAATATGTTGTGGAGGGCGGCTGGTATGTTGGAGGCGGGAAGGCGGGGTGGGAGGGCCAGGGATGTTGGAGACGGTGAAAAGGCGGGGCTGCTAGCGGTGCCAGGGGAAGGACAGTGAGTAAAGGGCGGGGCTTAGCAGCGGGAGCGGAGGGCCAGGATGTTGGAGGCGGAGCGGAGGGCCAGGGGATGCTGGAGACGAAAAAGGCGGGCTGGTAGCAGCGGGAGCGGAGGGCCAGGGGATGTTGGAGCGGTGAAAAAGGTGGGGCTGGTAGCAGCGGGAGCGGAGGGCCAGGGGATGTTGGAGGCGGTGAAAAGGCGGCTGGTAGCAAGCGGAGGGCCGTTGGAGCAGGCAGCTGGTAGCGGAGGGCCAGGGGATGTTGGAGGCGGTGAAAAAGGCGGGGCTGGTAGCAGCGGGAGCGGAGGGCCAGGGATGTTGGAGGCAGTGAAAAGGGCGGGGCTGGCAGCAGCGGGAGGGAGGGCCAGGGGATGTTGGAGGCAGTGAAAGGACGGGGCTGGTAGCAGCGGGAGCGGAGGGCCAGGGGATGTAGGAGGCAGTGAATAAGGGCGGGGCTGGCAGCAGCGGGAGCGGAGGGCCAGGGGATGTTGGAGGCAGTGAAAAGGGCGGGGCTGGCAGCAGCGGGAGCGGAGGGCCAGGGGATGTTGGAGGCAGTGAAAAAGGGCGGGGCTGGTATAGCGGGAGCGGAGGGCCAGGAGATGTTGGAGGCGGTGAAAAGGTGGGGCTGGTAGAAGCGGCACCGGGGGACCAGGCGATGTTGGAGGCGGTGAAAAAGGCGGGGCTGGTAGCAGCGGGAGCGGAGGGCCAGGGGATGTTGGAGGCGGTGAAAAAGGTGGGGCTGGTAGCAACGGGAGCGGAGGGCCAGGAGATGTTGGAGGCGGTGAAAAGGTGGGGCTGGTAGAAGCGGCACCGGGGGACCAGGCGATGTTGGAGGCGGTGAAAAAGGCGGGGCTGGTAGCAGCGGGAGCGGAGGGCCAGGGGATGTTGGAGGCGGTGAGGAAGGTGGTGGCGGTTGGTTCCTTGCGGGGAGGGAGGCGGAGGAAGCGCTGGCGGGGGCAGAGGGAAGGCGGAGTCTGTGGTGGCGGGCTAGTTGAACCCGAATGCGACGAAGACGAAGGAAGAGCAGGCGGAGACGGTGAGGGTGGTGGCGGGGGGAGGGGAGGTAGAGGGTGAAGGCGGGGGAAGGGGGGCGACGGGCTGCAGAGGGAGGCTGGGCTCTTCAGAGAGCGCGATTCATCAGACGGAGGAAGCGGCGCGGCGGCGGGAACAATTTTGCCTACGTGTGTTTGGACAGACGCTGTTTGCGTCGGCGATGGAGCGTCGGTCCCCAGAGGCGGCGGCGGCGGCGGCGGAGGCGGCGACGGCGGCGGCACCGCCTGCGGGGCCGCCTGCGGCTGGAGCGCTGGAGCCCTGGAGAGGCACGAAGAGAGGAGAGAGGCTGGTGGCTACGGAGACGGGACCCTCTATTGCGATGGTGTGTTACCGAAGAGGTGGTTCCAGGGAAGAATATTGGACGGGAGGATAATACTTCGTTGCAGCAATTGCAATGAATGGCAGTGTTGGATGCACCGGTAATGGAAATAAAAACCAGGGTAAAAAACTGGGAGAACCATGCCTGCTAAGACAATGCGGTCGGCGCGGTATCACCAAAGGCGGTGGCAACTTTAAAAGTAAATTGAAGGCAACCGTGGTAGTGAAGATGCGACAACGGCACTGATACTGCTACCTCGCTACGAAGTAGAGGTAGTGAAGTCAAGATTTTGTACACCTGGGGGTTGAGGAGTGTGTGATATATGTGGAGTCATGCGGGCAATATGAGAAGGCCCGGATCGGGAGTAAGAGGAGCGGAGCGGAGGGGGAAGAGGAGCGGGGCGGGGAGGAGGGCGGGGCTGGAGATGGCGTGGGCGGGAGCAGTGGCGCGCAGCGCAAGACGCCCGTGTCAACAGTCGCCACCAGACAATTCCGAAAACGTGTTTACCCCCGTCCTTAATTAAAAGTATGCTCCACCCGCGCCCGGCTACGCCCCGCCCCCCTCCCCGCCCCGCCCCGTCCCGCCCCGCCCCACCCCTCTCCTGTCCCCGCGCCCACGCATTTGCCCGCGTGCTGACGCATGGTCCTGATACGCCTCCACTGAGCCTACTTCCCAAGCTGCGAATCTTTGCTCCAGTGAATCGAAAGATTTCGGCTGAGTGTTTCCGCAAGGTCTTGAAAAGGGAGCTGCGGTGCACAGCCAGATTGAGAGGCGGTGGATTCATTCTCAACCGAGGCGACGAATCTGTATCAGTAGAACGCATCAGTGAGTTTGATGCAAATAAGTAAAAATAACTCGTATTTTCAATACGAGGAGTATTTCTTGCGAGTGTTTGATTTTTTTAGGGTGAGATGTTTATAAATGCAATTGGATGCTATGAAAAACTAGTGAATATGTTAGAGTTCGAAACTCAGATGTTCTCTTTGAAAAGTGTGTTTCCTCGGCCAAGAAATTTACTTTTTAGAAATGATGTCTGGAGTGCTTTATGTTGGTCCAGTGAAGCTGAGTTAGATTTCAAATAAATTAAAATTTAAACCAAACTATGAAAAGACTAAAAGAATAAATAATTTTGTAAAAATTATACTATATATTCAAATGATTTTTCTTAATGTAATTAAACAAAACAATTAAAAAAGTAAACAAAAAATTTCAGGTTATCTGGGTTAATTTTTCCACGAAAATTTGGAATGAAAGATAAAATAAGAACGGTGAATTTTATTTTAATTAGAATATCTTCAGTATTTCCTTATTAAGTTAATCAATTTTATGTATTTAAATACATCTCCAAAATACATGTCCAAAAATGTCAAAAGTACAGTTTTTAAAGTACTAAGTGTATTTGAAATACGTTTCTACATAAAACAGTATTTTTATAAGTAAACGTTTTTACATATTAAAATATAAATATTTAAATCCTACCCAACCGTGCCAGCAGTACGTATGAAAATGACCACATGCTTTTTACGTATTAAAATACAAATATTTAAATCCTACCCAACCGTGCCAGCAGTACGTATGAAAATGACCACATGCTTTTTACGTATTAAAATACAAATATTTAAATCCTACCCAACCGTGCCAGCAGTACGTATGAAAATGACCACATGCTTTTTACGTATTAAAATACAAATATTTAAATCCTACCCAACCGTGCCAGCAGTACGTATGAAAATGACCACATGCTTTTTACGTATTAAAATACAAATATTTAAATCCTACCCAACCGTGCCAGCAGTACGTATGAAAATGACAACATGCTTTTTACGTATTAAAATACAAATATTTAAATCACCCAACCGTGCCAGTAGTACGTATGAAACTGACCACATGCTATTTACGTATTAAAATACAAATATTTAAATCCTACCCAACCGTACAGAAAAAGGTATGAAAATGACCACATGCTATTTACGTATTAAAATACAAATATTTAAATCCTACCCAACCGTACCAGCAGTACGTATGAAAATGACCACATGCCATTTTACGTATTAAAAATACAAATATTTAAATCCTACCCAAACGTGCCAGCAAATACGTATGAAATGACCACATGCCATTTACGTATTAAAAATACAAATATTTAAATCCTACCCAACCGTGCCAGCAGTACGTATGAAAATGACCACATGCTTTTTACGTATTAAAATACAAATATTTAAATCCTACCCAACCGTGCCAGCAGTACGTATGAAAATGACCACATGCTTTTTACGTATTAAAATACAAATATTTAAATCCTACCCAACCGTGCCAGCAGTACGTATGAAAATGACCACATGCTTTTTACGTATTAAAATACAAATATTTAAATCCTACCCAACCGTGCCAGCAGTACGTATGAAAATGACCACATGCTATTTACGTATTAAAATACAAATATTTAAATCCTACCCAACCGTGCCAGCAGTACGTATGAAAATGACCACATGCTTTTTACGTATTAAAATACAAATATTTAAATCCTACCCAACCGTGCCAGCAGTACGTATGAAAATGACCACATGCTTTTTACGTATTAAAATACAAATATTTAAATCCTACCCAACCGTGCCAGCAGTACGTATGAAAATGACCACATGCTTTTTACGTATTAAAATACAAATATTTAAATCCTACCCAACCGTGCCAGCAGTACGTATGAAAATGACCACATGCTTTTTACGTATTAAAATACAAATATTTAAATCCTACCCAACCGTGCCAGCAGTACGTATGAAAATGACCACATGCTTTTACGTATTAAAATACAAATATTTAAATCCTACCCAACCGTGCCAGCAGTACGTATGAAAATGACCACATGCTTTTTACGTATTAAAATACAAATATTTAAATCCTACCCAACCGTGCCAGCAGTACGTATGAAAATGACCACATGCTATTTATTTCCGGCACGGAGACGACCATTAGCTCACGAGCGCCCGTCATGGCACATCGCAGTCCTTCACCTTGACCTTCAGCGGGACTTCCTGAGGGGGCGTGACGCGTCGACGACCGGGAGTTCCCCCGTGCGCTTCTTCTTTTTTTGCCGCCCGACGCGGATCCGGCATGACGCAGCCCCGGGCAAGCGGGCGACTGCGGAAGCACGACCGGTCGGTCCGCAACCTGCGGGCGGGCGACTTCCATGAGAGCAAGGCGCCCGCCAGTCTCTCCCCGACCTACAGCCCGTCCACAGCCAGGAGCTGCGTACATCGAGGAGCTCCAGCCAGGAGCTCCGTACCATCATTGAGGAATGTACCGCAAGATGTTGGGTGTGGTGCCTCCTTCCCGGGATGGAGCCTCTGGTGCGTGTAACGATATGAAGGATTCGGCCAGGCCCGTGTCCGCTCCCGTGCAAAACACCCGCGGTCACGAGCGGGAGAGGACGGACCAATGTGTGACAAGGCAGTCTTCACCTGCGGCGACCCCGCGGTCGGTGGAGACAGCCAGCGGGCTGGAGCGGTTGCGCAAGCTGGTGGACGCGGGCGCGGAGGGCGAGCTGGTGGAGCGGCTGGGGCAGGGTCGTCCGCGCGACCTGGATGCCGTGCGCGAGGACGGCGGCGGCGGTGGGAGGACGCTGGTGCAGCGGGCGGCGCGGGCGGGGCTGGCGCGCGCGGCGGCGGCGCTGGTGCGGGCGGGCGCAGACCCCAACGCGTGCGCCGCGGGCGACGCCGAGCCGCCGCTGGTGGCCGCGGCGCGCCTGGGCCACGACGCCGTGCTACAGGCGCTGCTGCGCACGCTGGGCTGGCGCCAACTGCAGGTTCGCATGCCTTCTCTCGCAAGTGTTTGGGTTTGTTATTCAGTACATACAATCGACTCCGGTTGTTGTGAACTCGGTTATAGTGAACCTCGGCTATAGTGAACTAAAGTCACTGGTCCCGTTTCACTTACATAACAAATAAGCATAAGAAGATTCGGTTGTAGTGAACCTGCACCTCGGCTATAATGAAAGTAGGAAGTACGGCCTGGAAATTAATCGGATCTTTTCTGGTATTAGACCGGGAGCGGTAGCCCAGTGCATCAACTGATGTCACTGCAGCGCCTCTGACCGGGAGGTCCTAGGTTCGGGTCCTGACGGTGGCAGGATTTTCGACTAGCTTTTAAGCTAGTTCGAATTCAGTCGCTGCCTGGAGGACAATTCTATCGGCCGGTGACTCTGAGCCACCGGCCGCTGAGTTTTCCGTGGTTTCTCCGATCAACAGTAGGCGAATGCCGGAGCAGTACCAAACGGGCCACGGACCGCGCGCGATCTTTCCTTTCCCTTCCTTGTCCTATCCTCTCCACTTACACACACACACACACACACACTTATGCACTTACACTAACATGCACTACATTACCATATGTTGCGGGGGACCGGTCGGGAGCTTAAAGCTTGTCCCGACTGGGGCGGTGCCCCGCTGGTGGGAGAGTCCTGGTTAGGGGGAAACCCCACTAGCCGACGGTAGGTCGGCTCCGGATCTCGTCATCCAGCGGCGGAAGATCACTGCCATCTCCCAAGAAAAAACATGCACTACACTAACGGGACTAATGACCAAAGCAGTTGACACGCCCGGATACACGAAAAATCAATTAATCGGAACTCTCGGCTACAGTGAACTAAAGTCACTGCTCCCGGTGCACTTACATTACTAGAGACCGGAAGAGTATCTAGTATGAAACGTCAAAATATGTACATGAATATGTAATGAGAGTAGTAAGAATGTGTAATAAATATGTAAAATCGTATATAATATGTATTATAATACACTTATTATAAAAAATATTTACAAAATACGAAATTACATTTATAAAATAGTTCTTAAACAAATTTTACAAAAAGTACCAACGTTTTATAAATCATTTGGAGAGCACAAATTGATGCACCCTTTGCAGAATACAACATTCCCGCCAGTAGTAAAAGCTTCCGAACACTTCGTGCAAGTGGGCGAACCGCGTACCGATTATCGCTGGGTCTTATACGAAGGTCGATTGAAGTGGCGCAGATGGTCAGGGCAACACCTCCCTACGCGAACACACATGTAGAGTTGAACTCATCTAACGGACGTTCTCTGAGATTGCGACATGAAAGATGAAGCAAACAGCAAGTACCCCATAAAATCAACTTAATAATTAATTGATTCTTAATTGCCCGAGACAATTATGCACCAGATTCCCAGATTTGATATCATGTCATACTCATGGAGACAATAAAAGAAGGGGAGACATGGTAGAGGAATGAGGGTGCTAGTGTTCTTGTAAAGGTCATAAAAGTATTTCCAGGAGTGGACTACTAAAAACTCCAGTTCTCTCGTGTATAATTTTCCTTAGAGCAGCCAGTTTTGGTTTCTTTATCGATCGACAATAGTGCTCTTGGATTAATGTTTTCACTGTATTTGTTTATTTTGGAAAATGTGTCCTGCATCTTTGCTTGTGCACTTCTTAGAACGTTCATTTATAACATAACACTAAAGTATGAGTAATTGAAACAATGAGTAATAGGACCAAAAATAAACAAATTGTATTAACTGCCTTTTTGACGGTATTTTAATTCGATAATTTATATTTTAATAGAATAATATCATATTTTCTTGACAATTTTGAAAGATAAATGTAGATGAAATAATATATTGGAGTGTTAAGTATCGTAAGAGTTATTATTGTCATTTGACCGATGTACAGCAAATGACAGACGCAGTTGAAATTTGTAAACCTTGGTGGTAGCTGAGATTTGCAACCATTCAATGCTGTTAATTGTGATGGCGGATGTGTGTTATTCAATTTTTTTCGTAATACTACCATCTTACAAAAAAACTCATACAACTAGGATAAACGTTTTCTTTGAATTTGAAAATTCACACGACTCTTGAGCTACAATTAATTTGTTTGGATGTTCTTAAGGAATGGTGGACCTTAAGACGCGATTTAAACCCTTCATTTTGACGAAACATTTGGAAGTTTTAAGCGAACGACCACAGGCGCAGTGTCTGTGCTCCCCAGAAGTAGCTCTGTGCAAGCGCTCATTATTTAAAAGCCCTAAATCGTTCGTCATAAGTAGGGAGCGAATTTCTATGATTTTGCATATTTTTTATCATTGCTTCAGGGCATAACTAAGTGAAACTTCTTGACATTTGGTTAGAATTGGATGCTATGTAGATTAATATGTTAGTGCGTATTTGTGCGTATTTGGACGATTTTTCATATTGGTACGTATTTTCGTAATTATTGGTGCATATTTTGCGTATTTCGTTAAAACAGAGACTTATCTCTAAAACGTTTCATCTTTTCGTAGAATCTACTTATTTTTGTGCGTTCATCGAAAAGAAACAGCTTGTCATAGTTTGCGTCTTTATCTTTTCAATAGATGATAAAATACTTGTCCAAAAGTATGCTATTTCTCGATATCATTTTTTTAAACCAGGCAGACGAAATGCAACAAGATACACAATGTACTTCACAAAGGTGAATATTTACTTCAATTATTTCTCCAGCTAAGTTTAGATTGTATTATGTGTGCACAAAAAATATGTCTTTTCATTCGAAGCATGCTTCTCCTGAATTTTATCAAGAAATGTTTATACAAGAAATGAAATATTGTTAATTTTAATTGCATATTAAAGTGCGTAGTTTAGACCTTTTAGGTCATAATGCAAAATGTAAAAAGAATATTTCTAGATTTTTGGGGAATAAAAATCCTCTCCTTTAAGGAAGAATCTAAATCGGGTCTAAGGAACACTGATGTCGATATAACTGGAGTGAATTACGAAAAATTCTTTTTAAACAGCCCTAAGTAAAAGCGATTACTTTCAGAGTATGCAAAGCGTGCTAAACGTTAAATTTTATCACTAGTGCTAAAGGTGAGATGATGCTCAAATGTTCGGCTAAAACTGTTAATTCAACAAAGAAAACAAACTGCATCTGATCAGCTACAACTGATTAATTGATTTGTATACTTGAATTAAAATAAAAGGAAACTTTAATACATCAGTAGGACTTTAAAAAATAGTGTATGACATACGTGATAAAAGTGATTTCATATTGCTCCCAAGATTGGCCTATCGGCCTCGTGTCGCAACAGTCCCTACTCGCGAAATAAAATGCAATCTTTAATACTCATATCATAATTAAATAGTTTTACAACTAATTAGATGCAGTTATTTTGTTTACGGTTGGCTGCAACTTATTTCTTTTTGTTTACGGTTTGATGCAACTTTTGTCCTTTTGTTTCATGTAAATTCTATTCTTTTGTTTATGGTTTGATGTAACTTCTGTCGTTTTGTTCATGATTTAATGCAACTTCCTTTCTTTTGTTCACGGTTTGATGCAACATCTGTTCTGTTCTGTTGTTTACGGTTTGATGCAACATCTGTTCTTTTGTTAACGGTTTGATTCAACTTCTGTTCTTTTGTTAACGGATTTATTCAACTTCTGTTCTTTTGTTAACGGCTTGATTCAACTTCTGTTCTTTTGTTAACGGTTTGATTCAACTTCTGTTCTTTTGTTAACGGTTTGATTCAACTTCTGTTCTTTTGTTAACGGATTGATTCAACTTCTGTTCTTTTGTTTACGGTTTGATTCAACTTCTGTTCTTTTGTTAACGGTTTGATTCAACTTCTGTTCCTTTATTAACGGTTTGATTCAACTTCTGTTCTTTTGTTAACGGTTTGATGCAACTTCTGTTCTTTTGTTAACGGTTTGATGCAACTTCTGTTCTGTTGTTAACGGTTTGATGCAACTTCTGTTCTGTTGTTAACGGTTTGATGCAACTTCTGTTCTTTTGTTAACGGTTTGATGCAACTTCTATTCTTTTGTTAACGGTTTGATGCAACTTCTGTTCTTTTGTTAACGGTTTGATTCAACTTCTGTTCTTTTGTTAACGGTTTGATGCAACTTCTGTTCTTTTCTTAACGGTTTGATTGCAACTTCTGTTCTTTTGTTAACGGTTTGATGCAACTTCTGTTCTGTTGTTAACGGTTTGATGCAACTTGTGTTCTTTTGCTTGCGGTTTGCTGCAGGTGGACGCGGCGGACGCGAGCGGCGACACGGCGCTGCACCACGCCGCGCGCGCCGGCCGCGCGCGGGCGGTGGCGCTGCTGCTGCATGCGGGCGCCGACGCCGGGCGGCGCAACCACGCCGGCGCCGTGGCTCTGCGCGCGGCCAAGCTGCGCGAGCTGCTAGACGGCTTCGTGCGAGACAACGGGAAGGACGTCCAAGACGACGATTACGAGATACACTTGGATTTCGGATTCGTGTCCCCACCGTGTACAGATTTTTGCACGTGCCACTCTGAAGACTCCGGCCTCTCGTCGCCAACCGTTTCGTCTTTGAACAGGAAAGACGAGGAAACTGTTTCGTGCGTCCGTGCGAAGAATGCGGGGCCTTTGAAACGGGAGATGAGTGTTTTGAACATGCTCTATTTGAATGAGCATTTGCGAGAAACCTTGGACCACCCAATCATTGTCAGCTTTGTGAAACTGAAATGGCAGACTCTAAAAATAATTACGTTCGTAGAATTGATGTTTCATGTGTTGTTTACTATTTTTATGAACAGTTTTCTGATTCACAGAACAGAAATTATTTCTAAAACCGAGAATACGACTGTTTCTAGAAGTAATTCTACGGGCGAAATGTCCTCATGGTTGAGGATGAATTATGTTTGGCTATGGGGTTTTTTGGCATTGTGTTTTGGGATTACTTTAGCGTCAAGAGAAGTTTTGCGACTTTGTTTGTACAGAAGAAATTACAAATTTTATGACTACTCCATGTTTATATTTACTCTAATATGCTTTACATACAGTGCATTAGCGTTCTTAAAATTCTATTTCAATGTTATTATACCATCTGTTTTGTCAATGATGTTGTTGGGTATGGCAGTAATGCGGCTTACAATTTTTACTAACGCGCATCATGCATCAGACGTGCTATCTAGACGGTATTTATCATTTTTACTTACGCAAAGCGGGGCAATTATTGCATTTGGGTTCGTTTTTTACGTAATCTATTTATCTCAAAAGTCTGAATACATAGTTGAACCAGAGGGTTTGGACATGTTTTCTTCTATATCCACTTCAATGATCAACTCATTACTCGTAATGACAGGAGCTATAGACGTGAAAACGTCATCTATGTGGCTGAAATGGTTATTGTTTCACGTGTCTCTGAGTGCAATTATGATTTTCAGCATTATGACAGCATTGGCTGTAAGCGATGTTCAAAACACTCTAAAGACAATCTCGATCCAGTGTGTTGGAGGACGCATATTTCAACTGATGGACACTGAGCGTTTTTTAATTACCATGCATAATGCATTAGTACATATTTCACGTGTACCGCATTGCGTACTGGCATTTATGCGGCGAGCGATGGTGTTCCCCGTGTGTTCCGAAAGTCGTGTTTATCGTGTGTGGCCCAATTCCGATAAAAGGTTCTGTGCGTCAAGCGGTTTCTTCTTCCCACTTCCGCAAGAGTTGTTGGACAGTGTCAAAGCCATATTGAGAGAACGACACACAGCTGCCACGGATCTCATTCACATGCGTACGGACAGAAATTTGTTTGTAGATTTGGAACACAAAATGGCTGACAAGTTCATGCAATTGGAAATAAATATGAAGCAGTTCACTCTTGATGCTATAAATGCGTCTGTTGAAGACTTAGGCACAAAGTTGAACGATGTTCTTTTAGCCCTTGACAATTCTCATTACTGTGACACGCATCTATGACAGCTTATCAATTAAGTATAAAATACCAACAAAGCATTTGGTTGCTTTCAAAAGTCTGGTTCAATAGACATGAAATAATTACCAATAGTTTAGTTAGAAGACAAACGTAGGATGTACGGGATTACAAATGCAGTGTATTTATTGCAAAATATAGAGCAACCGAGAGAAGAGGGAAGAGTTGTTGTATTATTCTATACGATTTGATTCCCAAATTTATGTTCCTTTCCATGACGTTCAGCAAAACAGCTGTGTTTTTTTAATCGCCCCAGCGTTTTAACTCCAACATTTTAACGCGTCGTCGTTTTAACAAAGGAACTTCCGGACAAGTATTCTTATCACACCAAGAAACGGATGTTGTGGGTAGAACTGTGAGCGGATGAGGACTTGTATAGAGAGATAAGCAGCAAGCACAATACACGGAGACCCGGCAGTTTCGCTGCGGGAGCAAAGCGAGGAAGATTTGCTGCGCGTTACGTAGCGAAAATGAGGCGACCAACGTGACATTTTAAAAGAGATTCGACGCGTTACAGGTCATCTCCTAGGTAGTGTTGCTACTTTGTTCGCTTGTCGATTGAAGTATGAGTGATAGCGAATTCCAATTGAGGACGATCCGAGGCGATCGCCGAGTATTAAGGGAGAGAATGCGTTCGATTTGCGAAGAATCTGAACCGTCAGAAGAAGAAGAAGAAGAAGACGAAGAAGAACGGAAGGATAGCTATCGAGCAAGGCTTTTTTCTTTGCTGACCAATGGTCTGGAGGAGGAGTTTTTGCGGCAGCTGGCCCAGTGTAGCCCCGCCGACCTGGACGCCGCGGAGGGCGACGGGAGCGGTGGGGGCGTCGGGGGCGGCGGGGGCGGTAGCGGCGTCGGGGGCAGTTGGGGCGTTGGGGGCGGTGGGGGCGGCGTGAGCGTCGGGGGCGTCGGGGGCGTCGGGGGCGTCGGGGGCGTCGGGGGCGTCGCGGCCGTCGGGGGCGTCGGGGGCGGCGTGGGCGGCGGTGGCATCGGAGGCGTCGGGGGCTCCCTTCTGCAGCGGGCGGCGCGGGCGGGGCTGGCGCGCGCGGCGGCGGCGCTGGTGCGGGCGGGCGCCGACCCGAACGCGTGCTCCGCGGGCGACGCCGAGCCGCCGCTGGTGGCCGCGGCCCGCCTGGGCCACGACGCCGTGCTGCAGGCGCTGCTACGCGCCGGGAGGACGCTGCAGGTGTGTGTCCAGGCGCTGTCTTTCGTTCATTGATTGGTTTTTGATTGATTGATTTTTTCGTGTTTCTGGGCCCATCAACTGCTTTGGTCATTAGTCCCGTTAGTGTAGTGCATGTTTTTCTCTCGGGAGAAGACAGTGATCTTCGCTCGCTGGATGGCGAGAACCGGCGCCGACCTACCGTCGGCTAGTGGGGTTTCCCCCTAACCAGGGCTCTCCCACCAGCAGGGCACCGCCCCAGCCGGGACAAGCTCTAAGCTCCCGACCGGTCTCCCGGGATGTGTAGTAGTGTAGTGCATGTTAGTGTAAGTGAATGTGTGTGTGTAAGAGGAGAGAATAGGACAAGGAAGAGGTCGGAGAAACCCCGGAAAACTACCGATCAGAGCAGCCGGCCGCTAGAATTCTCCTCCAAACAGCGACTGAATTCTACCTAGCTGAAAAGCTAGTGTCGACAATCCTGGCGCTGTCAGGACTCGAACTTAGGACCTCCCGGTCAGAGGTACTGCAGTGACATCAGATGATGCACTGAGCTACTGCTCCCTGTTTCATTGATTGTCTATTTATGGATTCCGGGTGTGCCAACTGACTCCTGTAAGTGTAGCGCATGTTCTGTCACATTGATTACTAGTGATTCCGGGTGCGTCAAACTAAAGATAATTGGTATCATAAGTGTTGTGCATGTTTTTTGCTCGGGAGGTGGCGGTGATCTTGCTGCGGTGGATGGCGAGATCCGGCGCCGACCTACCGTCAGCTAGCAAGGTTTCCCCCTAACCAGGACTCTCCCACCAGCGGGGCACCGTCCCAGCCGGGTCAACCTCTAAGCTCCCGACCGGTCTCCCGGAATATGTGGTAGTGTAGTGCATGTTAGTGTAAGTGTGTGTGTTAGTGTAAGGGGAGAGGATAGGACAAGGAAGATGAAGGAAAGACCGCGCGCGGTCCGTGGCCCGTTTTTAGGGTTCTGCTCCAACATTCGCCTGGTGTTGATCGGAGAAACCATGGAAAACTACAGGTCCTTGTTAGGTGGAAAACCCGCTAGCTGACGGTGGGTCGGCACCGGTTCTCGCCATCCAGCGAGGCAAGATCACTACCATCTCCCGAGAAATAAACATGCACTACACTTATGTGAGTAATGATCTATGATGTTGCCGCGCTCGGAATCACTAACCAACCACCGGGAGCGGTGGCTCAGTGCATCAACTGATGTTCTTGCAGCGCCCCTGATCGGGAGGTCGTAGGTTCGAGTCATGACGGAGGCAGGATTTTCGGCATTAGCTTTTCAGCTAGATCGAATCCAGTTGCTGTCTGGAGGAGAATTCTAGCGGCCGGCTGCTTTGATCTGTAGTTTTCCGTGTTTTTTTTCGATCCTCTTCCTTGTCCAATCCTCTCCCTTTACACACACACTTACACTAACACGCAGTACACTACCACACATGCCGGATCGGGAGCTGAGAGCTTGTCCCGGCTGGGGCGGTGCCCCGCTGGTGGGAGAGTCCTGGTTAGGGGGAAACCCCACTAGCCGACGGTAGGTCGGCGCCGGATCTAGGCATCCAGCGGGGGACGATCACCGCCATCTCCCGAGAAAAAACCATACACTATACTAACGGGACTAATGACCAAAGCAGTTGACGTGCCCGGAAACACGAAAAAATCAATCAATCAAACTAACCAACCAACCAACAATTAATGAAGCAAAACCCCAGTACGTAGTAGCGCTCTGCAGCTGTGTCTCCGGATTCCCTGGAGCTGCGTGTGTGTGTGTGGCAGGTGGACGCGGCGGACGCGAACGGCGACACGGCGCTGCACCTGGCTGCCGGCGGCGGCCGTGCGCGGGCGGTGGCGCTGCTGCTGCGCGCGGGCGCCGACGCCGGCCGCCGCAACCGCCGGGGCCAACCGGCGCTCAGCGCGGCCGAGGCCTCGGCGCTCCTCGACTTCTGCGTGCGCAGCAAGGACGCGCAGGTCAGTGGCGCCTCCTTATTCAGGTGGTTCAATGGCAAGGACTAAAATACGCGAACATGAACGTAGCAGATAGTCAAACATTGTTTTTGTTTATTGTTCACAGTTGAGGCATGTCGGGTAGTGACAATTGACATTTCGGGCGAATTTTGAATTGTTGATTCTAAGTGGAATAAGTGGGAGCTCTTTTTTATCTCATTTTTTAAGAATGTTCCTAACATCATGTCTTTCCATTTTGGAAAATTTCAAGAATAAACAAAAAATGACAATAAATTCATTTGCTCATACAGATAAATTGATGTAAATGTTGGTCACAAATTGATTTTTTTTTCTTCTGCGACATGAAAAGTCAGTTAATATTAATTACACCCGAACGCCTCAACTGTAATTTTTAAAATTGTAAATTAATTAAAGTGGTTAGGCGGAAGAGCAGGCCTTAAGGCCTGAGCCTCGCCACAAATAAAGACAATTTTATTATTATTATTATTATTATTATTATTATTATAATAATAAACACAAATAGGATGTAATGGTAGGAAATGGTGCGGCGTTAACGACATTTGCATAATGTAAATGAATTTGAGGCGTTGTTTCGCCGTATGTATTTATTTTAGCATAAAGCTGTCTTGTTTGGACCGAGGTTCCCCAGCCTCCTCAGGATAGCATTGAAGATGGCCGCAATGCGGCCGACAAAGCTTTATGCTAAAATAAACGCATACGACGAAATAACGCCTCAAATTCATTTCATTTACAAATAGGTTGTACTTGATTTCTAAAATTTTTGGTCTCGTAACACGCCCCAAATTAACCATTAATTTAATAGAAATAGTTATATATTTATAATATAATTTAATAAATATTTATAATATAATATAATTTAACAAATATTTATAATATAATTTAATAATTATAATAATTTAATTATCATTTTAATTATAATATAATCTAGTTTAATAATTATTCCCGAGGTACCGGAACGCCGTTCCGTCGAAAATCAAGCCCAGCAAATATATAAATGAGAAACGTAAATAAAATAGTTAATTCATAGTCGAATGTATACGTACACGAACAATACAATTTCCAACAAAGTTGAATAATTTAACAATCTCTACACGTACTTATGATCACTTAAATAACGGTTTGAGAAGCGCATAGATACAAGTGATTAAGTTAATGTGAATTGTGCGGCTGACGATCCATGAATGCAACTTTCTTTGACTTGTCAAAGAGTCACTCACCGACTTCCCTGATGGGACTTACCCGTCCTGTAATCTAATTTGTAGGTGTTATTATACAACATTGAGCACTATTCATTATCTGATAGGTGTCATTCCATGTCAAACAATCTACGATCTACTCGTTTTGTAGGGCTTCTTCCAACGTCTGATTCATTAATATCACACTGCTCTCATAAATTCTTTTTTTTTAGGGAGAGGACTTCGAGATCGAATTGGATTTCAGTCCTCTTGCACCGACGCTCGAGTGTTCAGAAGACTACAATACCAAGTCATCTCCGGCCAAAATTGTTCCATTAGAAAGTGAGATGTCAGCCTTGCATCGTTTGACTTCCACGAAGCATTTAAGCAGGGAGTTGGATCATCCCATCATAAATGTGTTTCTGGAAATGAAATTGTGCAGCATGGGAGCGCTAGCTTACTTGAACGCTGAATTTCACATGGTATACACGTTTTTAACAATCCTTTTCTCGGTATCTGCTGTATGTTTTTCTGCCGAAAGGGACAGTAAATTAATATTTAAACCCATGTCTTTTTGTACTTCAGAAAAAGAAAGCATAACATTTTTGGAAGAGGTATTCCGCCCTGTTTGTGTACAAAATTTTATTTACGACCCTGTTTGGTTTACAGTTCTGGGAGTGGCCGTATTCGCACTTGCATTACTAATGACTGTCTGCAAAATCTGCCAGTGCTTAAAAGGATCTTTGCCAATGTGTATTATTACATCGAGCCTGTGGTATTTTAATCTTTTATTCATAACCTTAAGGATTATTACAAATCATCTTGGATTACCATCCTACTTTTTTGGTCACGTTCCTGCGGTGTTATCAATTTTTATACTGATAGAACAACTTTTTCATCTCCCAGTATTCTCATATTCCATTAATCTATTCAAGTTCGTGGTCAATAAATCGTGGGTGTTCTTTGTACCACACTGTGTCATTTTGTTTGGAATTACTGTTAGTTTCTACATTATAAATATTATTGTTCATACTATAAATTACTTGAACAATCCCCCACAAATATGTAACTCCGAAATCCCAAATGTTATTCTAAACACCTTTCTAATTGACCCTGAAACCAGAATGTTCTCGATTAAAATACTTGTTTCTTTAGGTGTCCTAATAGCTCTAATAACTGCGAACACTATGATGAGCATTGCATCTTCAAAAATCGAAAAGATAGATACAAAGTTGATGTGTAGAGTCCAACACGATAAGATTTTATTCGTCATGGAAAGTGAAAGTTTAATAATATCTATACATAACTGTTTGGTGAGATTTCCATTTGTACCTAATTGGATTGTATATTTATTCAAATCTGCAGTACTTTTTTCTCCAGAAAACCGCTTGCACTCTTGTAAAGCAACGTGGAATAATTTGACAAAGATACTAATAGCAAAACTACCAAACGGGAGAGAATGCCATTTACCAATCGAGTTATCTGACAAAGTCATGAAAATCGTTGCAGAGAATCATCCCGAAAATTCTTCTCCAGATATTATTACCCCTGATATGTTAGAAAATGAGCTTTGTGATTTGGAAAAAAGTATCAAAGATAGGTTATGCTATCTCCAAAATGATTTACGATCTTTTATTACAGAACAAAACTTTTTGTTGAAAGATCTCATACAAGAATTGAATAACACATCACAGTATTCACAAACTGGTGATAGGTATGTGAAGCAATTTATCCCTGAGCAACTCAATGTGTGGCAGAAGCAGATGCGCGTGTATAACTCCGCATTGAGTGAAAATATTAATAATTCACATGCTAATCTCCAATCTGGATTTGGTCGATTAGAGAAAACTCTTGGTGAAATGATGATTCAATTGGACACTGTCTTCAAAACGAGTTCAGAACAAAATACCCACACACATTTTGAAGAATCTAAAGAGGAAAATGAAGTGTGAAAATGTCTTCATTGATTAAAACTCAGACGTTCCTAGAGTATATTTAAAACTTAAAAAATATTTTTAAAGAAAAGGATATTCTCTTTAATACTAAGTACTTACTAAAATTTTAAACATAATCCAAATTGTGCATTGAATCGTTCCATTTACGGAAGAGATATTGAGATTATTTCAATTCATTATTAAATGCTATTCTTTGACATTGAATATTGACAAAAACTGTTAAGTTCTAATGTAGCCCAAAATTATACAATAGAAATATGTAATACAAAAATTGTTGGTTGATGTTACAAAAAAATGTCGTTATATTAGTATTGATGAAATATCATTCTTAAGTATGAATAACTGAGTGAGAATGTAACCCTTATTGCAGGTATTATATTCAGGAGTACATAATAGTATTCGTTTATTATTCAATGCATATTAAAGTTAGTGCAGAAACAGTTAATACTATTTTGTTAAAAATCTATAAGGCAACTATAAAGAATAATAAAAATATTTTTCACAGAAAGTGATATTATTTTTAAACCATAAAACCAAACATGTCTTCAAATTAATTTATGTATTTTGAATTATCACAAAAATTTATAAGAAATCATTAACAATGGCCTTTGCTACATATTAATTAATAGAATTTAATTTCACAGATGCGTTCAGCAATAAAATGCTTCATCATTTCTGACCCGCTGTAATGAAAATTACTCGTCACAAGACGACGTCGTACGCGGCTGGTTCAGTGATTATGACGAACGGAATACCCTCAGGAAAAATCCATGACACAGCAAATCCGGCATACAATTTCCTTTTCGGAATGTCGCAGACATTCATTTTCTACAACCGGTAGCGGTAGCTTAGTGCATCAATTGATGTTACTGCAGCGCCTCTGACCGGGCGGGCCTAGGTTCTAGTCCTGACGGCGGCAGGATTTTCGACACTAGCTTTTCAGCTAGGTCGAATTCAGTCGCTGTCTGGAGGAGAATTCTAGCGGCCGGCTGCTCTGATCGGTAGTTTTCCGTGGTTTCTCCGATCAACACCAGGCGAATGCCGGAGCAGTATCCTAAGAAACGGACCACGGACCGCGCGCGATCTGTCCTTCCTCTTCCTTGTCCTATCCTCTCCCCTTACACTAACATGCACTACACTACCATATATTCCGGGAGACTGGTCAGGAGCTTAGAGCTTGTCCCGGCTGGGGTGGTGCCCCGCTGGTGGGAGAGTCCTGGTTAGGGGGAAACCCCACTAGTCGACGGTAGGTCGGCGCCGGATCTCGCCATCCAGCGGGGGAAGATCACCGCCATCTCCCGAGAAAAAACATGCTCTACACTATCGGGACTAATGACCGAAGCAGTTGACGCGCCCGATAAAACGAAAAAATCAATCATTTGCTACATCATTTGCTGCACTCACTTTCGCGCTGTATACCTCATTATAACTACTATTTCCTTTCAGAAACTTCGCATTCCATCGCCATGTACTCAACGAGCTCCGACAACTGGCGACCCGCTAGAAACTTTTTTGCAGAAACTCTCCAGAGCGCCTCCCCGCCACACACCCTACCCGCCACGCCCCGTCCCCCCTCAACTTCTGCTTCCCCCGCTCTGGCACATTCCGACGCCTATTAATACTGGCAGTCGCGCTAGCGGCAAGAAACTCCGCCGTTTATATCCGCTACTTTAAATTTATTTCGAAAACTACACTCATTTACGTTATGCGTGGCGAGAAGAGAAAAAACTCGATTTCTCATCACGCGCTCCGCGAGTGCTGCAGATTTGTTTCCCCCCCTCCGAGGGGGGGGCGCCCGGGGTGGGGTGGAGGCGGAGGGGATGGGGGTGGAGGGTGCCGCCGCCGCCGTCTTTGACACGTGTCCAAATGAGGCGGGCGCGCCGCCAGCGCCGCCCTCGGCGCCGGAAGGAAGCAATAAGCAGGCCGGCCGGTGGCGCCTCGCGTCGAGAAGCCCTGGCGTCTAGGCGCTCGAGGTGCGCGAGGTTCAGACTTGCCTTGGCGGCCGTTGGGGGCGCTACATGATGCCGCGTGAAAGAACGGGTCAATTGGTTGGAAATCGTGATTTTCATTGGTTATATTCGCTTTCGCGAAGACGAGGATAGGCCAAGCTCTTGGAGTGTGCGAAGAGTACTATTTTCCACCAGTTTTGAAAGAAACTATTGGTGCTTAACAGCACACACTTTCTCATAATAATGACAATCCCCTTAAACAATATTGTAACATTTATACTAATTCTTCTGTCATCACTTAAAGTCATTCATATTTACATAAAAGTACTTATCATTTGAAGAAAGTATACAGAAAATAATTTAACGATTTAATATTGAAGAATATATTAGATAAAAAACAAGTCTTTAACTTCAGTATTGAAGATGTAGGACAAGTTGAAAAAATTGAGCATTTACAATTTTCGGGATTTCTCAGGTTTGAATGAACATACAACGTTTGCCTTATTCTTTAGCAAGCTTTGATCTATTCGGGCGAAGTAGTTAAACGTGGAGCTGTTTTTGAAAAAATCTTATTTACGTACGTTTTGGAAAATTGTTGCGACCACTCTCAAAATTACGCGAAAGCGACTCATTTTGAAAAAAAAATGTACATGAAATTATTTAAAGATACAATTATGAAGAACTGATTTCAATTTTAAAAAATCTCTTAAAATCTTTTTCTTCAATAATGTAGCAGCAGCAGAAGGGGGTCCAAGAAATTAAAACTTTTTGCTATTTTGGAAATTCGGAGATTTCACCTGCATCATTTTTATAAACTCACTTGCAACTAATAAGCTATCACTCGCTTATAAACTCAGAAACAAAAATGGAAGAAACAATTTGGAGCAGTTTTTGAGGAAACGTCCTAAAAGTAGTTCGAGCGTGTTGTAAAGTACCCCCAAAATTGAGAGATCTGTTTTAAATTTGTGGAGTCGTAACAGATGGATTGGGGGATATCCTGTTTGGTTAAGTGATTGTGAAAACGGGCTTTAGTGTTGTTCACTGACAGATGAAGAAACAGAGACAGATGAACGGACTGACACACGGTCGGATAGGTATTAAAAAACCAACCTTTTTTGACAAACTGCAAATCCGTCAACATTTCGACATTATTAATTTACATAATTACATAACTATGTACACAACATACATGAGAATGTAAGATGTAATAGACATTTCAATTAGCAGGTTGGCCATCGAGTGGTGTCAATGTCCTGGTGCCGTTCAGAAGTCTTTGCGCAGCTCGAAGTGCGCTATGTTCAGACCGTGGTTGGGAGCTGCTAGAGCCCTACCTGGCACCTCCCACACCCAACCGCCATAACCATCTACAAAACTATCACAAGACCACTCCTCCTTTACGCCTGTCCAGTTTGGATCTCCGCTGCAAAAACAAACCTAAACAAGCTCCAAATAGTCCAAAACCATTTTCTTAGAACTATCACAAATGCTACTTGGTTTGTCACAAACTCACAGCTCCACAAAGAATTCCAAATTGTCTCCATTCAACACCATATGACATAACACTCAACCCAGTTCTATCACTCCATACCCCAAATTCCACACCTAGACAACTCCAGACTCCGGAAAACTCCTCATAGAACCAAAATAAAAAATAGATATCCATACCAGGTATTCCTAGTCATATTTTCCAAAATAGGTTGTATTTAGAGGTGTCTGCAGAATATTTTCTTACCCAAATTAGTTTGTAGTTTAATTTTAGGTAAATTAGAATGTAAACCATAGGTACATATGTAAAATGTATTATGTAATGAACTATGTGTGCTCTGTGAAAAAAAATAATAAAAAAACTTCGTGACACCGTGTGGAAGACCGAGTGAACCCATTGAAAGTGTGATTTTATTTCGAAGATTCGCTCGAATGGAAATCGGATAGGAGATACTCTTGGAGTTGGCGCAAGATTTACCTCTTCAAAAGCAAGAAAAATGTTCACATCCATTACTTATTTAGGACGTTGAATGCGACACGGAAATTTGTTAACATCAAAAAATTCAACATGACATTATTTGAAGATCTGTTTTTGATGAACATTTCCTTAAGAAAAATGTATCTTCATAATTGTAGTTGTAGGAAGTCGCCTAAATTTTTTTATTTTTTTTTAAATTTGCGAAAAAACAGGAATTTTAACGAAACCAGTACCATTTCCTTAAGCGTCATATACACAATCTAAGGTATAAATTTAATTTTAAAAAATTGTGCCGATTTTAAGAAGAAATGGTTTAGGGAAAATAAAAATTGCCTTTGATTGACACAAAATTTCGCAAAAAATACTCATGTTTCTGAAAAATTGAACATGACATTATCTTTGGATCTTTTTTTCATGAACACATTTCATTCAGAAAAATGTTATCTTCATTATTGTAGTAGTAGAAAGTCGCTAAATTTTTTTTTAAATCTTCAATTTTCGGAAAATCAGGGTTTTCAACCCACATGAGGCATGCTCTTAAACGCCCTTCAGACTACCGAACAACAAAATTTAATAAAAAAATGGAGCCATTTTTGAGAAAAAAGTTGATTAAACAAAATTAAAAATTGCATATATATTTCACGTCAAATTACGCGAAAAATACTAAAAATTTCGAAAATTTGTACATGACCTTTTTTCAAAATGTATCTTTTAAGTAACATTTCAGGGAAAACCTCTTTCTTTAATATTTTAGTTGTTGAAAGTCGCCGAAAAAAATTTCCATTTTTGCAACTTTAAAAAACTCAGGGTTTTTGACGAAAATGAGACCTTCACCATTCTCGTAAACGTCCTTCATACTATCCAACAACAAAATTTAATCAAAAACTTTGGAGCCATTTTTTGAAAATTTTGAAAACGTATCAGGGGCTTCATGTGAAGTACCCCCCAACATTAAAATATCGGTTTCAAACTCCACGACATCGGCCAGATTGAATCTCAATTTTGGAAAAAAATCGTCTAAATGGTTTAGCGGCTAATGTTGTTTACAGACGGATGGACGGACGGACGGTTTGCCGCCAGACATACGTTTTGTCGTCACTCGATTTTTCGGTATCTAGGACCCACAGAACATGCATTCTGGATACACTACGTGTTAGATGATTTTTTTCTAAATTTAGCAACCGGATTTATCCACTTGTTTGTTTTTCTCCCGAAAATTCGCCGTTTTCGCGCAGCATTACATAACTTTCTCTCTACAGCGTAAGCGGCAGCGAAAATTAAAAAGGGATAAAGTTGAAATGTTCAATTTCACATCACGCCTGGAACAATTGTTTAAAGTTATGAGACCATATTTACGTAAATGATCGGAGCAAAGCTAAACTATGTCAGTACGAATTAATGTTATATATTTCAAAATTTATAATCGAATTTACTTTAAAACTTAATTAGTTATGTATTTGAAACCTGTTAAAATGACAGTTTTTGTTGAAAAAATGTATTTAAGAAAAAATTATGTACTTAATTAACTGTATTATTGGTAGACAACAATTCAAGAATCTTTCAGTGTGAATTTCTGATTTCAAAAAGTTTCATTCAAGTATACCATTATTGAAAGATGAAAAAATTAAGAAAAATTTATAAGTAACAAGAGACAACGTCCTCTGTCCAAAATCAATGCAAATATAACTATTGCTGAGTTAAAAGAGCTCTGGTTGTATGTCAAGTCTAACATGTGTTTCTAAAAGAGACGTATGTTTTGCAGTGATCACTATTAGTCGTTGTGATTTGATTGTATCGAGAAGGGTGTACTTTTTTTCTTTTACTGATGTTCTGTGACGTATGGAGGGAGCGACAATTGCATTTCTTTTAACTGTGCTTTTGTGCCGATTTACATAATATTTAGATGTTAAAACCTTCGTTTTGAAAATGTTGATACTTAGCTCCTTTGGCTTTGCGAAGCCTCAAGTATCACGGGCTGTCATGGAAGGACTGCCGATACACACTTCATAAAAAAGTAACTTTGTTTTCTGGTTGAAAGTGTTCACGTCGTATAAATTGTAGGAATGTCTTGTAATTATAATCTAGCATTGTTTACCAAATGTAATCGTACCGACATATTGGTTCAAGATCGTCATCGTGCAGCAGAACCGCGAATTTCGCGAGTACAGTATATATTAAAATAAAAATCAGTGTTAAAAAAATCTCGATCGGGTTTTTGTCCAGTTTCCCTGATCCATTGAGCAAATGCTGAGATGGTCCCTTGATTTGCTTCTGGACGTAAATGTAGCTTCACTATGCGCACGTTTTGTTGAACTTTCGTTTTGCTTGTAGGGGTAGTAGAGATTAGGGTGAGTTTCTATTTTGTTAGCAATTCAGAAAAATCAAATCTGTTCGTTCGTTTACCGTTACAAATATGTTTTCTACAATTTGGCAACGAAAATATCTAGTTTTTGAAATGTGACTCTCCCTGTTTTTTAAATTTATTATTATTACTATTATTTTTTCATCTTTCAACTATTAATAGTTAAATTGTTGGAAAGGGATTGTGAAACTCAAGAAAGCGTGCGCAGATGATTTTCTCCCCCATACGTCACATACAGTTTTTGACTGTTTTTGACTAAATAAATAAATATATAATACGGGTAGAACCGAAGAAGCAGAGATGAATAAATTATAATATTGAAATCGAAAATGTGAAAAAATAAAATTTTAAAAAGGCTCTATTTTTTTATTGCGAAAGTGAAATGAGAAAAAAGAAAGCGGGAGGACCTCTAGAAAACCTGTCCCGAACCAAATTTGTGGAGCAACAATTCTACAAGAAGAGATTGGGATTTGAACCTGTTGGTAGAAGACCAGTTCGCTGTGCGGTCCCTACGGGTTGCCCCAACGGTTCAGAATGTGCTCTCTGAATCAGATAGGACACACAGTCGCAGGTAGCTCGTCTGCGAAGTCTCTCGGCGCTCACAACAGACAAGCGGGCGCCATCAGCAACGAACCCTCAGTCCCTTTCTGTCGCCGGCGCGGCGCGGCGGTCCGATTTCGCGACCGCCCCCGCTGCCAGGTTCCAGGCTTATTAAAACATTCCCCGCGAGGGCGCGCCGCCCCCGCCCCGCCCCCGCCTTCCTTGCGGCGCCCCTCCCTTGTAATTACTTATTCATGCCCCTCATCTCCCAGAAAGCAATTAAGGGAAGGAGCGCTGCGGGGGCGGCGGCAAGCGACGCGAGACGCTGCGATAGGGGCCTTGCGGGGGCGGGGCGGGGCGCTAGACCGAGCCGGGGGTGGGGCGGGGAGGGGCGGGGTCGGGACCGGGACGGGGCGGGGGGTGGAGCAGGGGCGGATCGGGTGCGGGGCCGGGCGGGGGCGGAGCGTTGGCGGGGCGGTGGCGGGCGGTGGCGGGGCGGTGGCGGGGCGGTGGCGGGGCGGTGTCGGGGCGGTGTCGGGGCGGTGTCGGGGCGTGGCAGGGCGGTGGCGGGCGGGTGGCGGGGGGGGGGGGGGGGGGGGGGGGGGGGGGGGGGGGGGGGGGGGGGGGGGGGGGGGGGGGGGGGGGGGGGGGGGGGGGGGGGGGGGGGGGGGGGGGGGGGGGGGGGAGGTGAAAGAAGCTGCCACTTTCGCCACCGTCTTTCCTCGTCCGCGCGCTCCGCCTGAATAAAGACTTCATTTCGGACCGCGGCGTGCCGCGTGACCGTGAAGAAGCGTGGGCCCGCGGACGCGTGTCACAGAGCCCCGTCGCGCACCTTTTGATGCGCAGGAGGGGGCGGGGAGGCTTTGAGCCGACCGACAGCGGAGCCGCCCCGCCCATTCTGATTTCGCTCGGTTTCCCGGGCGGTCGCCTCCCTTGTGAGAGATCTCCATCAAACTGGAACTTCCTTGTAGTTTCCCTTGTGAAGTGCGTCTCGGTGGCCTGGAGAGGTCATGAAAACGAGGCGGGAGGTGAATGAGTTTTCAAAAACGTTACGGAAAGCTATTAGGAAGAAGATTTCCCTACACTGAGATGAGAGCATTTACTGCTTTTGTGGGAAATTGAGATGAAAATTGTCTGGGAAGTGTTGGCAATTTACCACGTAGAGGAAGCCCTAAACATGAACATATTGACTTCTGAATTGTTTGCGATGAGTTTTACATTACGTTAAAATATATAGAAAGTCTTTTCACATCATTTATGTATCACAAGGAAGACATTTTTGTTCGTGTGAATAAATTATTACACTTCATGTATTTGTATATCGTTCCCAACGTATGAATTTCTATTGCATGAGGAAAATAATAATCTGCCATTATTTTATATTTTGTCCGTAACGATCTCTCAAAAAATTATATCTTTGCAATTTTCCAGGTCAGTTCTTAGGATGCTGGAATAACAGTATTTTTTCAAGGCATTGTTATTTAGCACATCACAAACTTCTCACATTAGCATAAAACTTAATCTTCATTTCTTCATAATAATATTCAGTTTTTTTCATACAGATCGCTAAATATGTTACCCGGAAATTTTCTTACAACTTTCTAATGAAAATGTTGTCATTTTCCTGAAAATTATTGGAACTGTGGTGCGTATGACACTAGACTTGATATTACATGAAAACCTAATGAATACTATTTCTTAATAAATATACATGTACATATGCAGTAATAATAACTAGCAGTGCTACAACAGTACGTAATTTTTAATATTATTTGTAACTTTTGCTATTTTCAAAAATTTAGTGTTCAACGAAAATTGGGCCTGTGCCATTTTTATTAGCACACTTCTTACTATCGGAAGAAAAAGCTTGAAGAAAAAATTTGACGCCGTTTTTATATAATCTTGTTTTTAAAATTACGCGTATTACGCGTAAAATTACGCAAAATTCTTGAAAAGTGTTCATATTTTCGAAAAATTGTGAGACTTTATTTAAATATCTAACTTCAAAAGACAGATTTCATTAAGGGAATAATCTATATCGTTAATACAGTTGTAGAAAGACATCGAAAAAAATTAATGTTTGCAATTTTCCAAGAATTTCTTTAGAAAGTTTTTTTCCCAGAGAATTCAAAGAAAATCAGTCAACTTTATAAGTAAACATTGCTCTTTTTCAGGAAAAAAAATTGAGGAGTTAATGTAGAATATGTCGTTGGGGCTTAATGTAAAGTTTCCCCCAAAATCAAAATATTCGTTTCAAATTCAAGAGGCCACGACAACAGACCGATTGGAGAATACCAATTTGGGTGAAAATTCTATCTAACCTGGCATTATTCACAGATAGACGTTTTGCGATTGGATTCTCTAATACACAAAGTATTAGAGAAGGGGATTTACTACAAGAATTGTAAATTTTTCGGAATCAGGGACCCCCCATTATAAGTTTTCCAATCGAAAAATTGCCGTTTTTTGCCACATCATTACATTAATTTCTCTATATATGTATGCGAGTAATATGTAGTAAGTAAGTAAAATGGCCAGATCTCTCTTTTGAACGATGTACTCGCTACCCATTTTGACATTATCTCATTTAATCAATGGGAAGATAATCAATAAAAAAGACACTAGTATTTTTATTATTGTCTTTGTTATTGTTATGTCTTCATCAAGCTTGACAATTCGTTTGATTTTTTTCAGTGCCCATTGCAAGTAGATAAGAGAAACGTTTTCAAGTTATTTACATGAGAATAACTTCATTGCCCCAACTATAAAAACCTCGCATAAGCGTGTGAGCAAAACTACGCAATGAAATCATGCTTTTTTAACTTTTTTATTTTACGTCAAAAACAGTTAAAACTGTGTATGCTATGGGGAGAAGTGAATTCTGTGCACATGTTCAAAATTCTATGATCCCCACACCAAGCCATATACTACTTGAATTTTGAATTTAAAAAAACGCTCCCATGTAATAAAATATATTTTCAAGGATAAACAAGCAATAAATTTTGGGTTCTTATCCATGATGTCCTTCGTCAAGGAATAATACCTGCCGCGACAACATAGAAACGATAATTTGAATAACTATATTTCCCACTGAATTCTAGAAGACGTGCACAGGTAATGAAGTTACATTTATGTCCAGAAGCAAAACAAGGGGCCGTCTCAGCATTTGCTCAATTTCAGCATTTGCTTTCCAGTCGATTGACCTGTTCTTTCACGCGACGCCACGAAGCCCTTTAAAAACAAACCAACTCAGGCGCAGCTGAGCACAGCTCGTAGATCGCCAGTAGACCAGGAAAAATACTAGGTCAAAGTGGTTATGAAACGTAAAATGTCTCCAAGAGTTGCAAATTGGTAGAGAGTGATTTAAAACAAACATAACAATCAACATGGCATTCGGCGGCGATGGTGTAAAGGTTAGCGTATCGGGCTGTTATACCCAACTTCGCAGGTTCAAACCCGATCGAAGCCGTGGATTTTTAAGGGTGAAAAATGCTTCGTACGCCTTCCTTCGGAGGGGAAGTAAAGCCGGCTGTCCCACGTTAGTAGATTTACTGCATGTAAAAGATCCTCAAGCCTAAATGAAGCCTCTGAGCTAAATTCAAAAGCCTGTTTCGTCGCGCAAGTAATACCCCTAGTAGGTGAAAGGAGCGTAACGATTTGCGAGGCCAGACGGAAGAGCAAGCCTCATGGCCTGAGTCTCGCCACGTAAAATAATTCATTCATTCAACATGGATGAATTACCATATTTCTCACTTTCCCCGTCGTACGAGCTTCGAAACTATCATTACTAGAAACTAGTGGTGCTAAAACAGCACATACTTTCTCGCCCTTTGTTACATAATACGTTTTAGACAGCAATTTCTTTTCAAATTAACACATCTCAATCATCACCTTATTTCCTTATTTCAAAATCTGTCTTTAAGGGAAAGATTTCATTAAGAGAAAAATATCTATATTTAATATTTTAGTTGTTGGAATACGCCGAAAAATTTAACTTTTGTAGTTTTCGAAAAATCGGGGTTTTTAACGAACACGAGACATGCACTATCCTCTTAAACGTCCTTCACACTATTCAACAACACAATTTAGTCAAAAAAGTTGGAGCTATTTTTTTTTAATTTTGAAAATGTATCAGGAGCTTCATGTTAAGTACACTCCAAAATTAAAATATTGGTTTCAAATTCAATGTGCCTGATATCAGCCAAATCGATTGGGGAAAATCCATTTTGAAGAAAATCGGTTGAACGGCTTAGCCCCAAGCAATGTTCACAGACACACAGACGGATGGACAGACGTTTTGCCGTCAATCGATTTTTCGCTATCAGGGATCCACTAAACGAGGGTTCTGCCGAAAAAGAGAGTTTTTCTGCCGAAAATTCACCGTTTTTCCGCGCAGCATCATTGTCTCTCTACTGCGTAAGTGGTAGCGAGAAAGTAAACAATTGAATGGTCAACTTGGTAGAAAATGTTACCTATTTATTAGGGCTTTACGACTTTTTCGCGGATCTCAATAGACACTGAGATTTTTGTAAAGAAACTGAAAACAAACTGAATCCTTTCACTTTCACACACACGCACACTCTTTACCTTCCTCCCCTTGGAGGATTTTGTTGCTCTTATTTTCCACCTCAAAACTACCTTTTCCTGGTCTAAAGAATTCAGGATGGTGATGATGCCATGGCACCTCCGCCCAACCATCCTTTTTCCTTTTTCCTACGCATTAACACATTGTCACTAGCTTTAAAGAAACATTAATATTTTTTGGTAACTAGACCGATTCGCAATGATATGCTTTATATTGTTATTACTTCTGTAGCAAATTCAACTTTGTAACAAATTTCCGTTTGTAACAAATTCCGTTTCTTTTGTAATACATATTTGTGATAAATAAATGACGCGGAACGTCGGGTTATTTCAGCTAGAGTTGAAATATAATGGTGTATAGATGATTCGTTGAATTACTGAATCTCCCTCTCTGCTTTATTTACATTGTCTCTTCGTTTCCCATTTATGGTGAGTAATTGTATCTAGTAAATAATGAAATATTCAGAAATTGCAACAAAGAGAGAGAAAGAGGGAGAAGGAGAGAGAGGGAGAGAGAAGAAGAGAGAAGGAGAGAGAGGGAGAGAGAGGGAGAGAGATGGGGAGAGAGAGGGAGATAGAGAGATAGGGAGAGAGGGAGATAGAAGAAGAGAGAAGGAGAGAGAGGGAGAGAGAGGGAGAGAGATGGGGAGAGAGAGGGAGATAGAGAGATAGGGAGAGAGGGAGATAGAGAGATAGGGATGGTTATAATGGTTTAAATTCTTTATTATGCGCCAAATTTGATTTAATTTGGCCGCCTATGTGTAAACACATGCCAACAGCTGTTTTGCCAATCAGCTGATTCAAACATTCAATAATTTTACTCAACTTCCAAAGGTAATTCGCATTATACTTAGTCATCATTGAATTAACTACTGTAATAAATGTAACTATTCATTCAAGATTAATTATATTAAGATAAATGAGTTCCACCTCTTGAGAATCCCCCTCCACGATAGCTCTTTTAGCATTTCAGATGCATCAAAGCGCCTTTCCGGCTAATAATAGGATAGTGGTCTTCCGATGCGATACTGGGTTATCGAGGTAAGTGGTGAAGTAAGCATATCTTCTACAAAATCTACAGTCCACTGCTCTGCAACTGCTTACTCCTCCGGTGCTACTTAATGACAATAACGAATATGCTATTTTACAACATTTATTTTGAAATTACAGTTAAACTTAAGTTTTGTATACATATATTATTTCTTTATATACAAAGAATACGAGACTACCTGCACACTTAAAGCTGAGATTTTAGAAAATATTATGGAAGGTATCCAATCCAAACGGTTCTTCTTCATTATTGAAACGGAATCGTCTTTAATTTTAAGTACTGTATTGTTGATTTTGCACCGAGGAATTCATGAAAATTATTTTTCATTTTGTTTCAATATTATTAAGTAACATTTGCTTCAAATAGCCCATATCGTTTTTATTTAATGAAAGGAAAGGAATGGATAAATTCCGTACGAAAATCGGTAATAATCATAAACTTCAAAATCCAGTAAATATAGTACGCGAATCAATGTATTACAACGTATGTGTATAACTCAAACATCTGTAGCATTCAACAGATAAATGTTCTGCAAGATAAGTGTTCGCACAAATCACTGATATTGGTCTACATCCTACGAGGACAGCAACTGTTAAATAAGTTTATACTGGGCTGCATTGCATGTGTGAGGCATGAAATTTGATTTCAAACCTTTGAGCACATGCATGAACTCTGGTTTTCCTACATTATATATGCACATTGTATTTCAACTCAATTTCCCTTCTCTGTGGTAGGAACAGATTCTGACTTCCTCACCCCTTTGTAGGGTCATACTCGTAGCAACAATGTAAACTATTAATATTTTGTAAAGTTTACACCGAACATAGGGTTAACTCTCCTCTGCACTTCGAAATATCACAGTTTCTCTTAATTTATACCTTTTCTATCCAAAAGCATAAAAAAAAAACTATATGAACATTCGAGAACAATTATGAAGTAAACAAAGTAAAACTAATTACTTGTAATCATACCGTTGTCTCGATGGTACACGAATCATCAAAGTGTATGGATTGGTTGATTGATTATTCCGGGCGCGTCAATTACCGAGGTCATTAGTCCTGTAAGTGTAGTGAATGTTTTTTCATCGGAAGGTGGCGGTGATCTTCCCCCACTGTATGGCGAGATCCGGCGCCAACCTACCGGCGACTGACGGGGTTTTTCCTAACCAGGTATCTCCCACCAGCGGGGCAACGCCTCAGCCGGGACAAGTTCTAAGTCCCAGACCGGTCTCTCGGCATGTGTGGTAGTGAAGTGCATGTTAGTGTAAGTGTATATGTAAGGAGTGAGGATAGTACCAGGAAGAGGAAGGAAAGATCGCGCGCGGTCCGTGGCCCGTTTGTTAGAGTACTGCTCCGGCATTCGCCTGGTGTTGATCGGAGAAACCACTGAAAACTATCGATCAGAGCAGCCGGCCGCAAGAATTCTCCTCCAGACAGCGACTGAATTCGACCTAGCTGAAAAGCTAGTGTCGAAAATCCGACGCCGGCAGTTTCTAGTCCCGACGCGAAAATCCTGCCGCCGTCGGGACTCGAACCTAGGACCTCTTAGTTAGAGGCACTGCAGTGAAAGTTGATGCCCTGAGCCACCGCTCCCGGCTCCTCTTACATGAACTAGACCCTCAGATGTCGGGGGCCAATTCAAGAGTTTAAAACTTGTCCCAGCCATTCACACACCCTCTTACATGAACTACACTTTCTCAGATGTCAGGGGCCAAGTCAGGAGCTTAAAACTTGATCCAGCCGGGGCGGTGCCCCGATGAAGGAGATCCTGGGGAAAGGGGAACTCTGCAAGCCGACGTGTAAATGGGCGTCATTCCATCGTGGGAGAGGCACCCTCACCTAACATGCACTATACTGACGGGAATAATTACAGAAGTATTGGTCGCGCAAGTTTTCTTGATATACGGGCTTCCTAGTCTTTGCCCAGCGCTGAATAGCACGGCACGTTGTGATTCTTGTGTCCGACTCGGAACAGCACGTACCAATTTACAATGCTGCCAACATCCACCTCCTACCATCAAATTAATAGTAGTATTCATCAGGCTACACATTGGCGTGATAAGTTCATATCAAGAGTTGGTACGCCCTTCTAGGCTGTGACGCAGCCAGAACTACAAGGCTAGCTCGTGGCACATAGCGAAGTCACTCGTCTTTCGCCACTGAGATCCGCGTTCGATTCCTGTCGAATTTCAAGTGAAATTTGTTCCAACGAAACGAGTTTGGTTGCTTCACAAGGGCTAGTCCAAGGCCTGTGAAGTGTCCTAAACCCTACCCCTATCCTTATTCTTTCCCAATTCTGGCCGCTGGGTAGTGACGCAGGAGCGCGTAGCGGGAGGCGCGTACGCGGAGATGCTATCTGACTGGCTATCTGACGGTCTTCTAGACTGTGATGTGACGTGACATGACAGATGTAATTAATGGAGGATCACTCCCCAAGCGCGCAAGTTAATGGAGGACTACTCCCCAGCGCAAAGCGCTCAACGCCCCTTAAGGGGCTTGGAGACGCGTTGCGTCAAATTGTAGACGCAACAAATTAAGAAAAAACCTCCCCGCACGCCCCGCAATGGAATATCAAGAAAACTTGTGCGAGTGGTAGTTGACGCTCACAGACAAACTAAATACTCATTCACTCGCTTGCTGAAGGCGTGCTCCAGGACTTCTGGCTTCTGCCGCTTTGTGAAACCCTGCCCGGAGGAATCCGCGTTGGGTTTCTGCCGGCTGCGCGCGAGGGATGAAGAGAGGTCGGTCTTTGGGGGGGGGGGTTGCTTTACATTTTAACAGCATTTAAGGCGCCCTTCTGTTCCACCTTGTTTATTCTCAGCTCGTTCTCCGGTAGACGGCATCTTTAGGGAAGAGGAGATGGCCTGCTCAGCGGGGGAGGGGGAATATTTGAAAGCTTCGAAGAGAGAAGCAATATCTGTATAATCGGCGAGAGTTTATTTTGAAGCGATCAAAACAGAGAGTGCAATTACTTTTAGCGTCTGTTTATTCAGAACAACACAATATCGAATTAAAAATAAACACTGCGCTGTTCCTTGATGCATTCATTGCTTGTAGTAAGAGCGTACAATCCTGTTAATTTCCCAGCGGCCAATTCGTATTTCATCGATAAATTGATACTCTAAAGGTCTTCTAATATTTAACATAAAATTAGACATGCAATGCATTTGCTGTGTTTACGAGTCCTGAAAAGAAAATGCCATTATATTCCAAATCATATTCCAAACTGGGTGGACAGTACATTTATAAAAACCATGAGCAACTGTGATTGATCAAATATTAATTGCTTTATTACCCACAATTTATAATGCGTTTTCAAATGAATTTCATGGGCAGCTCGTTATGTTCGTTTGTTGATTTGTAAGTTCATAACATAATTGACTGTTTGAATAGTTTTAAACGACACTAAAAAATTCAGAAGTAGTTTTGTGATTGTTCGACACTTCGCGAGAAATGAATGTTTCACCTAAACTCCCGAGAGCTACTCATTGAAGTAGTTACCTGCGTTACATAAGCTTGTCTTATAAACTGTTAATTCACCGAATTATACTATGGCGCAGCGTGAAGGAACCAATTCAAACGCATTAATCAATAATAACTAATTATATTTTACAACAATAATTTCACACAATAAATAATCTAAGTGAACAATTGTCGCCGGATCTTCGGAAAGCAATAAAAACCCCGTGTCACGTTTCATAGTCGACCGACTTTTGCCGAAAGCGGCTCAACTTATTATTCAATTATTTCCCCATCTTTGTAATATCATTTGCTATTAATTATTATTACTATCCCCCTTTTTTATATTCATTTATATTTTTATCTTTATTATTATTATTTTTAAATCTTTGGCAATGTCAGAATGTATATTTCTTCATTTATATTCATTATCTGAAGTTTGAACTGCTATTATCTGTATTAATTCCCCCCCCCGTCGCATTTAATTTTTTTTTCAATTTCATTTGCTATATGTTCCTAATCTTTTGCAATCGTATAATGTGTCCTCCTTTATTGGTATTTTACAATGTTTAATTTGAACTGCTACTAATCCTCCCGTTGCATTTCAATTTTCGCAATTTTATCTATCTGTAACTAAAATTTAAATGTATCTATTAATTGTAATTTAATTTCCTACCTTATTTTGTATTTTATTTGTAATTTTGTTATATTTTTCTGTACCTTGTAGACTGACGATGACAGCAAAGTCGTCGAAAGCCGGCTCTCTTAATAAAAATAATCTGTTGACGAAGATGACCTATTTTATTTCTTCTCATAAGAACGCCAACAACACCACATCAGAATTCCCAGAAACAATTGTGTTTTGTTTTAATCATTCTCGATTGTTGTAATTGTGGTATATTTGGGAACACAAGTGATTAAGAAAAAATCTAACAAACTTCTAGGACAAGTAAGGGGACATCATGCGTTGTCAACTGACTTATCGGGAAATCTCAATTTTGACATCTCTCTGAACTGATAGATAACTAATCCTACACTGGAGATTGGCAGGTACACAAATTCTAAGGATGACCTACTCCCTGCCAAAGGCAATACCGATCAATGGATTGGTTAGCTTGGCTGCGTTAGGACGTGTTCCGCAGTTACAACGCATGATAAAACCTCATGACCGTGAGATTGAGAAATGTTTGTGGACAAAGATGAACAATAAAAAAGTTTTGCTTTTGTCATTGCCAGTGAGCATGTCATTCCCTACATGCAAATGCTTGTCTGGGAGACGCCGCATTCTAGGCACAGGCATCTATTTTAGGTTTTTAAATTTTAGTTGATGTCATTACTTCTCTCTGAGTTGCTTTTTATTTACTTACAAGAATTGTTCTCGATTTTTAATTTAATACATAGTTTTTGTGAGAGCACAGACTGAAATACAAAAATATCAAAGTCAATAGACTGAAATTAAACCACGACACTTTGCGCTTCGCAAATACATTTCTGTGTAATTCTTCTCATTATCGAGAATAAAGTGAATATAACAGCGAACCAAATGAAAAACTCTTCTACACTTTATTTCATTCGTATTTTTCAAATAATTCAAGTTAAAACAGCTTCCAGAATATTATAGTGTACTGTTGTTATTACGAATGTCAGCACATTCCATTTCATTATGGTAGGCAAATTCTTTTGTTTACTTAGATTTAATGTTTTCTCTTTGTTCAGAATATTAAGGCTCTTGTCCCCCGCCGGGAAGACATAAGTATAAAGCACGCTGAGCTCAAGATATTTAGCTCGCCGAGCGCAAGAACGATTTATCACTATCCACAGCTCTGATTACTGATGAAGATTAAATGTTTTTTTTTCGTTTCAACAACACCCTGATGTAGAACAAACTGACAAATGTGAGACAAAAAAAGGGAAAATGGAATAAATGAAAATGCATGAATGTTGTAAATAAAGGAATTCTGTACAAAGGTACATCCATAATTCATTTTGGTTGTTTTGAAATATTTCTTCTTAACAGGTACTTATACCATGTGGGATAGTTCAAGTTTTAAAAACGAATCTTGAGACTAACATCTAGTATAAATCTTTCACGTTTGACTTAATATTCCTTTTCAAACCGGACGTCAGGAGGTACGTCACCTACAAGGATCTTCGAGATGCTATACGTGCTGCACACGTCTGCAATTATCACCTCGGCCCCTCGTTAAAACTTTAATATCATGCAAAGCGAGCGCCTCGCCTGTCAGCCGTCTTAATACCGCTGCTCTGGAAGATGCGTGAGTGCGGTCGGGGTAGTGGCGGCGGGGGCGGCGGGGGCGGCGGGGGCGGCGGGGGCGGCGGGGGCGGCGGGGGCGGCGGGGGCGGCGGGGGCGGCGGGGGCGGCGGGGGTGGCGGGGGAGGCGGGGAAGGGCGGCCGCGGCGGCGGGGGTGGTGCTGGAGGCGACGGATCGTAGGCCGTTGCCCGCGCGCAATCACACGAGTATTGGAGCGAGTTTTCATAACCGTAAAAATCTTCATATCTCCGAGGACCCCTACGCCGCGTTTTTATTTTCATCTCCACGAGAGGGGACCGAAATGTAAAAATGTAAAGAGATGCCCCTTTCAGTATATCAGTCGTCACGACAAGAGAGGAGGGAGAAAATGTCGTAAAATAGGGGGTCTGATTAAAATTTCTAGCGGCGTCGGGAGTCGTAGATGTCGCCGGCTTTGAGTTCCAGTGTGTAACACTGCGTGTCGTATTTTCAAATGTAACGTTTCATATTTTTTGAGTAATGATTTTAGGAGGGTGCTATCAGACCGTTCTTTAATAGTTCCTAGGGAGCAATTCACATCATTCGCGGTTCGAATTCTAAGTAAAATGGAAGTCATTTACTATGTAAGTCGTGAATAGAGGCTTCCTCAAGGTACACGTATAATCTAATCAGTGCAATGTACAAAAATTGATATGTATAAACCCGACATACACGGAAGATACTTTATCATCGTAGTATAGAAGATAGGAGATCCTGTCGTCTATTTAAATCTTTTCATAAGGTTTTATTAAAGGGTAATATTAAAAATAATTTTACTAAGAGGTTGGGACATTTTTAATAATGAGAACTAGTACACTATCGCCTCAATTGTTTACTCTTTTCACGTATGTGACTATTACTTTATATTACTCTATTAGGCCCACCGGCAAAATTTTTTCATGGGCACCCTTTAAAAATATTTCATTTACAATTTCTTAAAAATAAATCGCAGAATTTTCTAATTTGTCTCAATGTTAAATTTATCAATCTACACATTGTTAAATAACAAGTTTAGGACTGTTCTTAGGAGTGAAGATCTATTAACGGGATTTACAAAATGAAGTCGTATCTCTGAAGCAATATGATGTGCAAGAAAATATGAATCATGTGTGAAAATATTACATTAATATATTGTTATGACCAAGTGTATAGAAAATGGATTCGATATAAGGTAGGAAGAAGCATATCAGCGCCAATCATATATAGAAATTGTATAGTTGACAAATGAGATCTTCTTATCCTCCTTAAAAACAACGAACGACATTAACATCAGAAAAATTGCATAATTGCATAACATTTGGACGTTTCCTGCCAGCAATTTGAGCTAACAAGCATTTTTATTTATTACTTACTCGCATACTACATACGTGGTATAGAGAAAGTTGTGTAATGCTGCAGCAAAAACAGATTTTAAACGAGAACTGAAATGAATACGACAGTAACGTCATTATGATTTATTGTTTTGATTTTTTAAATTATAAAAAAAATATTTTGAAATGTCTCTCACGTCGTTAATATTTTCTTTGCGGTAATTTGCTATACGTTACTGCATTTGTGAAATCATGTGTTTCAAATGATTTCTGTTGAAATTTCTCGAAAACTCAAAACTTTCTTGTAAATATTAGATCAAATTTGCGCATTTCTATAAATGCTCATATGACATCTTCTCAATAACTGCTCCAAATTTTTCAATGAACGTTTGGATGTAGAACTATTTTATTCCTCTGTAATTTTTTAAAGGCATTTTTCAATTCCACTTTTAGGGAACCGAAGAATTGAGAAAATGCGAAAAAATGAAAATGTGTGTGTTCTGGCGCCATTACGTAGCAACTGGGAAGGAGGTGGGGTAATACCGGTAAGCTAGCCTAATCTGAGAAAGATTAAAAAACTAACTAGTGCCTAGTGCAAGAATCCTGCGCCATTCTGTATTACTACTAGTTTTGTAGATTATACATTAATTTTACGGAAAACGCAGCACTATTGGGATTCGTGACAGACGGATGTGTTACCCGTTTATAAATAAGAAATTTTAGAATTTTAGTTGTCAGATTTGTGTAAAATGGAAGATAATTAATTTTTTTTTTTTTTTTTCGAAAAAAATCCTATTTAAAAATATCAGCCATTATTTCGTGCACTCTGATTTCGTGTTCCTCCATTACCAAAACGTAGCGCTGAAAGCTAGCATCGAATTATCACCCCTCCACAGGTATTTCGAGATAAGAAGCTCCGTTTTCTTTAAAGCCATAGAGCTATGCAACGCCGGTTCGAAACTTCCCCAACCCCCACAAAGTGTTCGCTCCCCCAACTGCGCCCTTCGAAGTAGTTTTCCTTCCTCCACCTGCTCTCTCGAACACCTCCTCTCCGGAAACCGAGGAAACATCAACTTCCGGCGGAGGAGCGGCGAGAGGGGAGCGTTGCGGAAGACGGGAGGGGGCGGGGCGCGTTGGTGATTTGTTTCGTGGTCGCGAGGCTGCCCTAAAAGTCAATTAGGGTGGGACGAGATAAGAAGATAAGACGCAGTAAGTCGCGACCCGGCAGCCTCCGAAGGGGCGGGTGCGAATGCGGGAATGGCTGAGGGGGGGAGGGGGGAGATGGACGGGTGCTGCTGGAGGAGGGCGGGCCTTTAGGCGAAGAGGTGAGGAAGAGCATAAGAACTAGAGAGCGAAGGAGACGGGTGAGGCAACCAAAGTGCCGGTAGAGAGTTGTCGCAGCTGCCGCTCGTCTTGTTGGGTGAGGGGTTTCCGGTGGATGTATTAGGAAAGCTGCCTAGGCGCGATCAGGTCGGCAACCAAATAGGACTTGTTTCTGTCTTCCGAACCAGAGTGCTCTCACCAATGATGCTCAGCTGCTACCAAGGTAATAATCTTACAGGGGTTCGAAGGATAATAAATAAGATGCTTCTCCATGGCACCGTCGGTATCGACTCTATTGATCCTGTTGTATTCTGATGAACGTCAATTATTTTATAGTTCCAAAACTGAGGAGATGAAGTAGCTACATCGTGACTAAATTTACAGATAATCCATATTACGAACTAGTAGATGTAGCAATGCAAATGAAGCCTTTTCGGGAAGTTAATAGTCAGAGTCCAGAAGTTCAGACATTTATTTTAACTAAAATAGGCACACAAAAGGCATTTATTTTCACTAAGATAGACATGCAAAAAGGAATTTATTCTGGCTAAAGTATGAGTATAAAAACACAGGTAAAATTATAAAATCACCATTTAAATGTAATTTGTGAAAAAAATTAACAATTAAAATGATTAAGATTTTTATTCACTTCTCTACAATTTACATTAGCACATACGTGGAAGGAAACTACCTTTTGTGATTTATAAAAGTAATTGTGTCAATTAAATCAAACTACCTCTTGATTACACATAACCATTCAGTATGACGTCTACGAATTGTTTTTCCCTCGCGACGCTGTTTATATGAAATGGTGTTGTGGACTTTGTTTTGAATCTTGAAATGGTACCAGTGAAAACGGAATTATAGATTACGTTCATCGCATTTGTGTAATCGCCAGAAGGGAAGAGAGAACAAGAAGGAACTGAGACGGGCATACCATGTACAGACAGCTCTGTCCTCAAAAGGGATCGCAGGCCATACACAAACAGGTTGAGATTGATTGATTGATTTTTTCGTGTTTCCGAGCGCGTCAACTACTTCGGTCATTAGTCCCGTTAGTGTAGTGCATGCTTTTTTCTCGGGAGATGGTGATCTTCCCCCGCTGGATGGCGAGATCCGGCGCCGACCTACCGTCAGCTAGTGGGGCTTTCCCCTAACCAGGACTCTCCCACCAGCGGGGCACCGCCTCAGCCGGGACAATCTCTACGCTCCCGACCGGTCTCCCGGAATATGTGGTAGTGTAGTGCATGTTAGTGTAAGTGTGTGTGTAAGGGGAGAGGATAGGACAAGGAAGAGGAAGGACAGATCGCGCGCGGTCCGTGGCCCGTTTTGGTAGGGTACTGCTCCGGCATTCGCCTGGTGTTGATCGGAGAAACCACGGAAAGCGACCGATCAGAGCAGCCGGCCGCTAGAATTCTCCTCCTGACAGCGACTGAATTCGACCTAGCTGAAAAGCGTGTCGAAAATCCTTCCGCCGTGGGGAGTGTAACCTAGGACCTCCCGGTTAGAGGCGCTGCAGTGATATCAGGTGATGCACTGAGCTACCGCTGCCGGTACAAACAGGTTGAGGTTTCTCGTGAGCGAACAAGTCAGTAAGCAACAATGAAAAATATCAGAAATCTTCACTGATATCATCTTCCTTTCCCTTTCAGATTTCTAACAAACAAACACTGGAGCCTCTGCGTCCACAGAAAAACAATACTCATACATGTCCGTGCCTTCGTATTACCAGGCTTCCAGGTTTGTTTCCAGCTTGATAGAGATTGGTTCCAGGATGGAAAGCAAGGAAAATAGTGACAACAAAGGCAGAAAATGTCACAAATACGCCAAAATACCAAAACTAGGCATCAGTAATTAGAATAAGCAAAAAAGGCAAAATGAAAATGTAGTAAATCAACTCCAGAAGTACAATTAAGTAATTACTATTGTTAAAAGTCATAAAATATTAACAATAATAAAAATGAATTTTGCCCACCTTCCGGGTTATATTAATAGCAAAGAATGTTTACTGCTATAAAAATACGTTGGTTTCATTTTTAATTTTCCTCAGGTGTACATACATGATGTACAGAAAAAGTTTTAGGATTGGTCCCAATGTCCTAGGTCGAGATTTGATGGTGAAATCCGTTTTGAAGAGCCCAGAGGCGTAAATTGGTTTTATCATAATGTCTGAATAGATGGATGTGAGGATGCATGTGATGCATGTTCTAGTACGTGAGTGTGGGACATGCGTTGCTCGGAATGATTAGAAGCCTTTCAAGTCTAACTTGGTACACAAATCAGAAGTGAGGTTTGTTAGCGCCGATTTCACAATTGTCTCCCTCAGTTAGGATTCCAGTTAATCCTCTTTCACTTTTGGATACCTCGGAAGACATGGTCCGATATCCCAGTCAGTGTTTTGAGAGAGGGAAGGAGGAACCAATTTAGTTACATTTCCACCTACGAATAAAGCAAATAAATGTTCTTGAACACGAGTGAAGTGGCAGAATATTCAGAACTATGTATATTATCTAACTAAAATATAATTAATTTTATTTTGCAAAATTTTAGGGAGGATAATAACTCTTTTGTCCTCTTTTAGAGCATTTTGTTCTCTTTTGGAGTTTAATCTCAAAATGTAAAGATTTGATGCAAAGTAAATCAAAAGAAATATTTATTATTTCTCTTTTTTTATTTTCTTTACATTTTCCTTCTTTTATGTTCTTCAAATTCGAAATCGAAAAGGCGATCTGCGAAGCAGCGATACCTGGCCGAACTCGTCCTTTTACCCATCCGGAAAATCGAACGAGTTGTAATCGGGCCACGCATATATGAGAAGATCGGTAGGAGGTTTAAGAACTAATGGTGCTAAAACAGTACGTACTTTCTCGCCCGTAGGTTCCAAATTATTCGAAAAGAACTCAAATTTTGGAGAAAATCGTCTGAACCGTTTACCCGCTAGCGCTGTTCACAGACGGACGGACGGGCAGACGTTTTGCCGTCAATCAATTTTTCGATATCAAAGACCCATAGAACATGGATTCTGGGTACACTGTGTGTTAGATGATTTTTCTTCTAAATTTAGCACCTAGATTTATCCACTTTTTTGTTATCAGGGCCCAGTAATAAGCATATTTCTGTCGGAAATTCACCGTTTTCGCACAGCATTTTAACTTTCTCTTTTCTGCGTAAGTGGTAGCGAGAAAGTAAAAATTAACCGCGGGATGCAACCAGAACAGTCAGTCAGCACAGTCCTATTAGTGGCGATAAAAAGGTGATTAAAGTAGGTGCTGGTGATAAGGAGATATATGCGATTTTATACCAGAAACTGTAAACATCGCAAAAACTCTTATTTTAGCCCAAAGTACGTGAGTTGGGGCAATAATATAAGGCGTTATGCCGGTCCGCCTGTCCTCATCCAACATACTTGATCCGTAAGTCAATAATTGTATGTATGTCTACATGTAAGCATATATAAACAATTCCAGAACCCCTGTAATGTTAGCAGGATAAACAATCACGGCACTAAAAGAGGTCCATTCTCATTTCTTTGCAGGAGGTGGCAAAATTCAGAACAAAATTCTCTTTAGCTGAATGATATAATAAGAAATTTACTCATATTCAAGACACGGGAAATTCAATTTTCATATTTTCTTTGTTATTTCCGCAAATCGACTCTCCATTGGTCGCGAATCGATTAGCCTGTTCGGGTGGTGGTAGTTCAAGACTGGACCGTCGGAGTGCGTGAGAAGCGCTACTGAAGAGTAACATGCATGACCGATAGACGTTCACATGTCCTGGACCGTTGTTTCATGGTAACATGAAATTTGAAGAGAAGAATCGAAAATAAATTATGAAAACCACGACGACAAACTTTGATTATTTTTTTTATATTTTTTAATTGAATATTTACATGCGTTAGCCTGTGAGGCTTTTGGCAGGAGGTTAAGGAAAGATACAATTTATTTTCGATTATAAGAGTTGAAGGAGAACCAAAATGTGGTTAATGCATCATTCAAAAAATAATTCAAAATAATTTCCTATAGATGAGCATTACTGTTGATGAGAAATGCTAAGGAGGATGGAAGAAATGTTTTGGAAATTAACGTTTAATCTGTTTTGGTAAGGGTTATGTAATGTTAATTGGCTGAAAATGGAGTGCAGATAGTATATGACGTATATGAGAATAAAATTTTGTGGAGAGCTGTAGAAAATAATTTTTGATAGGTAGAATGCTCAATTCATTATGAATTTGTTCATTGGAAATAAACCATGAAGATTTAAACAAGTTCTGAGGCAAGAATTTTGAAATACCTGAATTTTGTTAATCGATGTTTTGGAAGCGGATCCCCAGATTGGACAGTCATATGTGAGAATGAGGCAGATCATCGTTAGATAAATTCTAATTTTGGTTTTGACGTTAAGGGAATTAGAATATTATACTAAAGGAAGAAGTTGGTGCCAACGTTTATTAGCTAAAGATATTCTGTGAAGAATATTATTTTTCCAGTGAAGTCTTCTATCCATTAATATGCCTAAATATTTTATAGGTTCATTTGAAGGAAGCCATGGTATATTGTCATTATGAAAAATTAAAGGAAGTGTCTTATAGTGTCTTAAAGAAAACATTTTTACGTTACATTTTGAAACGTTGAATTTTATTTAGTTTAGATGAGTTTGGTTTAGATGAGTTTTTTTATTGGTTTAGATGAGTTTGCAACAATGATATTGCTTTGGTTCGACGAACTGTTCAAAACGACACCTTTCAACAGAGTATAGACTGAATGAACAACAATGCACCCAGGAAAGGAAAAAAGTATTAATTTGGATTTATTAAAAACTCAACAACGAACTATCTTGAGATCCCACAAAAATATTTTCAAACATTTCATGCAACTCGGAATCAAGAGTTTTGAAAATATATAAAGTATCATATTTTATTGAAATTGTAAAATTTCAAAGACATTATTGCTGTAATGACATTATCACTTACTTATTAAAACTTTCATGTTGTGAAAGTAAATAGACTTCATAATAAAGAAGGTCGGTCAATTCCCGTCGTTTCTAAGAATATCGTGAAACAAAATAGGTGGCCCAGTCTCCCAGGGCCATTACAATGCGCAAGATGGTAAGATTATAATCACACCAAAAACTATTGCAATATAAAAATTTATTGCCCTATTTGTATGGGCAATCATTTCACTAAAGACTAAGGAATTGAGTACCTTTAAACCAGTATGCAACAATTGCAAAGCAAAGGTTCACATGGCAAATGCAGTTAAATCTTAAGATTATTGCACCCATTGATGCTACATATTTTTATTTAAATGTAAATTACCTTCCTGATATTCTAGATATTGAAGTAACAAATTTAAATATTATCCTCCTTTCGTATTCTATCAGCAAAATAGATTCAGATCATAACCTAATGATTACAACATCTAAATTAATCAATTTAACCTCTAAATTAACCACTATCTAATTATCCACCGCTTTTATTTACATATAAAATAAATTGGCACTCGTTTCAAAATCGGATTTCATCGCTTTTTTCTCCATTGTTGAATCTAAAATCTCTAGCAGAAATCGACTAAGGCATTCTTTTGTTACTAATGCCATCACAAATTCAACTGGTTATTCATTTCATTTGCTAACTGATACTCGCAGAGTGCTCTCAAAATATCCGTTACCTGAGCAGTTAGGTAATTTAACATGACACAAGAACAAAATCAGACTTATATGAACAAAACATCGTCTTCCTCATTTGAAATATGCATTAAACCATTGAACTAAATGAGTACGAAATGCTCTTACAATATTCCAATTAGAAAGTTACAAAAAGTATGTTTCCAATCTTAATTCTCAAGATTCATCTCTTTGGAAAGCATCACGTCGATTGATAGGTCAGCCAACCAATATTCCCACATTTAAAGTAACAACGAAATTGCACACTCGATTTCTGAAAAAGCTGGGGCGTTAGCAGATCATTTTGAAATCACGTTTACTCAGCCTATTGTAAACGATGGTGGACATCGTACACATTTTGTGAAGTCACCAAATTTTGATGTATCAAATCGAATTTCATTTATATCACCCAACCAAATCGTTGAATTAATTAAAAAAACTACAACATTCAGTTGTTCAAGAGCTTTACTAATAGTACTTTTTTTTTTATTGGTTTTATTTAAGGTCCCATCAACATCTAAGGTCATTAGCGACCACTATTGCTGTTAACGGTGTGATAACTATGTGGATGAAACGATATGGTGATTGATGATAAGGGGTGAAAGGACGAACACAAATACAACCATGCCCGAGGCGGGACTCGAACCCGCGACCCTTCGGTCCGAGATCACTACGACACTACTGCCTTAGCGATCTCGGCCACCGGGCCGGCTAATAGTACTTTTATTCGCAGAACTGAGTGAATATAAGGTCAATAAGTTGGTTGTACAGTTTACAGGAGATGGGATCAGAGAAATAGGAATTCAAGAAGTTACCAGAAAAGTGTTCCACTGACTCACAGCCACGAAAGACGGACACAAAAATGCACTCGGGTACTTCCGCAATCATTTTAATCGAGTGGCTCCACCGCTCGGGAAGAGCATCTCTTCCGGCGATCTGCCCCCGCGGTCATCGAAGTGTGCGGGGCAGGGCGCGTCCCCTGCGCCCTTCACTCGAGGAGCAGCCGCTCAGTCGAGAACAAGGGCGCAAACGCACTCCCCCGCGCGCGGGTGGTGAGGTCCCCTCCGGGCGACGCAGCAGGGGCGCGGGCGGGGCGGGGCAGAAGGAGACGGGGAAGGTGAGAGGGGCGAATTGGAGGGAGTGAGCAAGGCATGAAAGAGGGGGAGGAGGTCGAGCGGAGGTCGGTCCGAGGTCGGTTCGAGGTCGGTCCGAGGTCAGTCCGAGGTCGGTCCGAGGTCGGTCCGAGGTCGGCCCGAGGTCGGTCCGAGATCGGTCCGAGGTCGGTCCGAGGTCGGTCCGAGGTCGGTCCGAGGTCGGTCCGAGGTCGGTCCGTGGTCGGTCCGTGGTCGGTCCGAGGTCGGTCCGAGGTCGGTCCGAGGCCGGATCGAGGGCGGTCCGAGGGTGGAGAACGGGTCGGAGGGCGGGTCGGAGAGCGGGTCGGAGGGCGGGTCGGAGGGCGGGTCGGAGGGCGGGTCGGAGGGCGGGTCGGAGGGCGGGTCGGAGGGCGGGTCGGAGGGCGGGTCGGAGGGCGGGGTGGAGGGCGGGGCGGAGAGCATGGTGGAGGAGGGTGCGGAGGTCGGGACGGGGGCGGCCCTAACAAGGCAGTGCAGGGGGCGACCCTTGCTCCGACCGGCCGGCCCCTGCCGGCCCGTGCCCCGGGGCATACACCCTCCTCCTCCCCCGCCTCCGCGCCGCCTAATCACGGACACGCGGCGCGCGCAGCCCTCCTCGCCCCCGCGCTCCACAGGGAACGCAGGAATTCCAATCTCTGGGAGCGATTTATTTCAAAACCCGAGTGAATGTTGCCGGGGAGTGATTGAGACACCAAGCGTTGGATGGGCTCTTGTGAGAAGTTCCCTCAATTGTAGGGGAAGAAGAGGGCTTGATCTCCCCTGTAATGGTGCAATTTAACACTCAGAATACGAGATGGACATTATATTATATTAATCAGTAAATGAGGGTTTCATCTGAAACCCGGTATCGTACAATATTAACCTGTATGCGGAGTTACACACTAGTTACGAAACGCTGGAACCTTTAACTTCATTTTAGATTTGAGAGATTTTCAGAGGATGTCAGACATGAACCTTGATTACGAGTCACAGCAAGAATAAAGGTGCACCAGCATGGAAAATAAGAAGTCCTGCATAGAAATGCTGTCTCAATACGAATAGTACAAAGTTGAGAAGTATCTATATATTTAAAAAAATAAGGTATTTTGCTATGGCTTCGTTTAGAGCTTCTACTGAACCGATTGTAGTACTTTTTCCTTTAAATGAAAGAATGTGATCCCTAGATGTGTTATCAGATATTGTTTGTGTTGATTCACCAACATTTACGGTGTAAATTAATTAATTAAATATTTCTTTAATAGTACGCTTATCAATAGTCAATTGTTTTCTTCCAAAGGGTGGCTGTTTCAAAATCGATATCGATGGGTCGATAGATGTCCACGCTGCTTCGTGGTGGCGCTGCTTGATGTTTTGTTTTGATTGTTGAGATTTGTTTACAATTCATCAAGGTTTTGTTTCAGTGTAATTATTGCATTGTGGCGTTGACAGTTTGCATGTATTTGCTTTTGTGGTGTATTTTGTAGAGAACATTCGGACAGTGTGTTTTGCTCGGTTGTACTAAAGTAGTGAAGTTGTTCACTGGTTATGTCGAATTCCGAATTGTTGCCCACGCGCCCCAAAAGATGCAAACGTACATTAATTGGACGCAGGGAAAGAGAAAGTCAGCGTAAGTGTCGTGATAGTGAAGTCATTTCGTTTTCTGATGGGTCGTTGTCTTTGAAATGTCAGTTTTGTTCTGCTTTGTCCTTCGCAGGCGAGAGAAATTCTGCAAACGAGTTTACTCTGTGTTGCTTAAATGGGAAAGTAAGTTTACCTTCGAGTAATATGCCAGAAGAAATCAAAATTGTTTATAGGACATGATGACACATCAAAAAATATCCGTTAGTATAATAGTCCTCTTACTTTTGTGCCATTTGGCGCCGATATTACATTGCCACCTGGTCATGGGCCATACGTGTTCAAAATCTTGGGAACTCACATCACAGAATCTCTTCGTTATACCCTGAAGATCCAAACAATGCAATGTATTGTGAGCATTAGTCTCAGCACAGTATTTTACATTTATCTCAGATCTCACCGTCAAATTTTGATGGGTTTTCACTAGTTCTATGTTATTGTCCTCATTACCACCGTAGCAGTCCAGACTGTGAAAAATAGTCGTCACGTTTCTATGGAAGGGATCATTGTGAGAAAACGCTGGAAAAAACTTTGCAGCTGTGGTTTTGCTCCATTCTTTTCTTTCCCGCATCTGGCGGAGGGTCAAAAGCGAGGGACACATTCTACACGTTAGTTCAGTAAAAGAGAGACGTGCCGTCCGAATCGTCCCACTTTACTCCCCCGCCTCCATTTCATCCTCTACCTTTTACTCCGCTCTCGACGAGATCTCGGACCCCGACCCTCGTCCCACCTCCTGGGTTCTCGGGTGAGAGTTAAATATTCACGCTAGGGCGATTGGCCGCAGTCTCGACACGCCACTGCTCCACCTTCGACCCCCCACCCCTCCCGCCCCCGCCCCCGCCCCCACCGGTCGCCGCTGCTCTCGAGAGGTCCGTTCGTTTTTTGTTATTATTTCTCTTATTTTTACCCAAGGCGCGTGCGAACTGGAGCTGAAGGTAGGCCGCTACCTCCACATCCCTTGCCGTCGTTGACCCTGATGCCCCCAGCTGCCCCTCACCATCACCCCCACCCTTGTTTTCAGCCCTTGCGTCTTGCCGTCGTCGCCTCCCCCGCATTCAATTTCGCATTCCCCTCACTCCCACCGGGACTCCCGTCATCTCAGGAACTGTCGTGTCCTTCACATCTTCTTTTTGGCTGATTCATTTTTCACCAATTTGACAACATTTGTAGTGCCGATTTCGACAGGTATTTTTTAAATTTTTTTATTTATTTATTTTCTTTTGGATAGCACAATACAAAGATCAGTGATAATACATTTGTTATAGTTGCTTATATCCACTTACAATTAACTTACAATAATCTTACACATAATCTTAAAATACAACTTACATTACTACTAGGGTTGTAGAGGTATCCTTGAACAATATCTCTACTTTGGATCGAGATCTGACAATTTATTTGGGAATGTATGGAAAGGAAATTCATTTTTAATGCGGCTTCTGGGAGTTGGGTTTTGGCAGAGTCTTAGTGGGGTTAGTTTGGGTATATTTGGTATGTTTTGGAAGAAGTGGATTGATAAAATAATAATGTGGTTGGTAATCGGTTCTAACTGGATTTTTTTATGGAGTTGTGTATTGGAGTCGTACCATATGGTTTCGACAGGTATTTGAAACTTTCCAGTTTTGTGATTTGTTGGAAATACTTTGAAAATGGATTGAAGGGCGAACGGCTAGTTTAAAAAAATATTGTCGACTTATTGATCAAACATCGAATTTGTATTAAAAAAATGTTTTAAAATGATTCACAGGTGTGCGATATTTCATGATCAGAAATCCAAGATATTACTCAAATATTGTTTCTTAAAATTTATTGATCACATTTTTATCGCAATTACTAAACCACTTTCTGCCGCATCCTATCTTTATAATACATCCCCCACAACTTCCCTCGTCTCTGGTGTTACCAATGGCTACTGTGTCCACTCCCCCCCCACCCGTTGGTTTGTTCATTGGTCGTCCCTCACTTCCAAGGCCTCCACCTCCCCAACCGCGGCCACCGCCCCCAGCTCGGCCTCCGGCGCCGCTGCGGCCTTGTTGGTTTTTCATTGAACTTTTTGTCGTTTCCACCCCTCTTGTTTTCTCGCTTTCCACCGCCGCAGTCGCGCCTTCTGCTGCCTTCTGCTGGCGGGCGGTCGGCGGCAGCGGTGGTCGTACTTCGCGTGCCGGCCGCCCCCGCACCGCCGCCGCCCGCTGACAAACGGAAACGCCCCGCGTACGGTCATTAACGACTCCGCGGAGGCCAAACCAGCCCTCTCTCCAACGCTTGCCTCCTCACCCTTCAACCTGTTCACCCGCACCTCGCACGCCGCTCATTCCGCCTGCGATTCTCAGGCGCTATCGTATTGTTTTCCTTCCAAGCACTGAAAATTATGTCGGAACTTAAACGTTAAGTTTACGAAAAAACGTGTGATGCTATAAGAGCACATATTTTCTCGCATTATTTGTAACCTTTGAACTCTCTTAATTTTTGCGAATTGCAAAGACAACTTGCGTCATTTTTATAAGCGAGCTTTGCTCTATTCGAGAAAAAAAATTGCAGCTGCTTTTGAGAAAAAAGAATTTAATATCACCTTCACTTCAAGCATTTCGCAAAACCTATTCATATTTTTGGAAATTTGTACTTTATCTGATTTTAATATGTCATTGAAGAACAGATTTTAAAAGTTTAAACACTTATTTTCTAAAAAATTGCTTCGAAGCTTTAGAAAAGGACGGTAAAAGTTGGTTTTATTTTCTACCAAATCTGTGAATTTTGAAAAATGCAAAAAATTAACATTTCAAGAGTACAATATTGACAGATGTTTCTTGAATGAAATTTATTCTAAAAATTAGTCTTTAAAGAAGATCGTCTAAATTTTTGAAAAAAAGGAGTAATTTCTGCATGAAGTTAATAAAATTTATAACAAAAAATATGAAAAATGTCTCCAATTTGTTTCTTTAAAATTTTCCCCAAGGGTAGGGCCAAGGACGCTTAAAAATTGTCCAAATCTTATTTTCGTTTAATTCTCTGAATTTTTAAAATTTACCAAAGTTATAAATGATACGAAAAAGTATTTGCTGTTGTAGCACCACTAGTTTTGATATCAAAGCCACACAATATGAATTTTTCTGACGAAAAATTGCCACATTTCACGATGGAATTAAAATAATTTACTATGTAAGATCAAGAAATATTTAAAAATTGCCAATATTTCGCAAAAAATGTACACGAAAACTACTCATATTTTCAAAAAATTAAACATGACCTTATTTCAAGATCAAGTTTTGAAGGACAAATTTAATTAAGAACAAACATTTATTTTCAATATTGTAGATGTAGGAAGACGCCCCAAAAAATGCACTTTTCCAATTTTCGAAAAATCAGGGATTTCAACGAACATGAGACCTACACCATTCTGTTAAGCGCCCTTTACACTATTCGAGGACAAAGTTTTATAAAAAAAATAGGACCTATTTTGGAGAAAATTTTGAAGATTTTTTGAGGCTTTATGCCAAATACCCTCAAAAGCCAAAATAACAATTTGAAACTTCCAAAGCCTTGAGTTAGGATTTAGACGTTAGCATTGGCCACCGACGGACAGTCAGACAGACAGTCAGACAGACAGTCAGACAGACAGACAGTCAGACAGTCAGTCAGACACAGTCAGACAGTCAGACAGACAGTCAGACAGACAGTCAGACAGACAGTCAGACAGACAGTCAGACAGACAGTCAGACAGACAGTCAGACAGACAGTCAGACAGACAGTCAGACAGACAGTCAGACAGACAGTCAGACAGACAGTCAGACAGACAGTCAGACAGACAGTCAGACAGACAGTCAGACAGACAGTCAGACAGACAGTCAGACAGACAGTCAGACAGACAGTCAGACAGACAGTCAGACAGACAGTCAGACAGACAGTCAGACAGACAGTCAGACAGACAGTCAGACAGACAGTCAGACAGACAGTCAGACAGACAGTCAGAGACAGACAGTCAGACAGACAGTCAGACAGACAGTCAGACAGACAGTCAGACAGACAGTCAGACAGACAGTCAGACAGACAGTCAGACAGACAGTCAGACAGACAGTCAGACAGACAGTCAGACAGACAGTCAGACAGACAGACACGGACACAGACACGGACACGGACACGGACACAGACACAGACACAGACACGGACACAGACAGACAGACAGACGAGACGTTTTGCCATCAAACGATTTCTCGGTATCAAAGACTCACAAAACATGGTATCTGGCTACACCCCGTGTTAGATGAAGTAATTTACAATATAATCAGAACATGATTTATCCTCGTTTTCGTAATGAGGGTTCGACAATAAGAGGCTTTCTGTCGAAAATTCGCCATTTTGCGAAGCACGATTACAATACTTTCTCTTCTTACATTCGTGAGGGCGAGAAAGTAAAAATCACTAACCTTTTTTGACTATAACTGAACTTACCATCTTAAGTGAACTCAAAATTACAGAAAAGGAAAAAACCGCAGACAAAGTCGACGGCAGAACGCGGGAAATAGGAATAAAAATGTTCACCGGTGACATCAGAGTTGATGATTTATTCGGGGGAAGAGGAGATATGCGTCCAGGAAATGATATCCACGAAACGTCATCAGGCGGAAATGTAAGAGGAACAGACTGAAACGACGCTTATGAGAGAACCGACGCATCCTGGACTACAGTACTCCTTTATATGAGTAATAAAGAAACAACTCTTTAGCGCACGGGTGTCTCCGACTTGTAAAATTTGAGAGGGACATCAATGAAAGCGATTTTCATGCTACTTGATGTGTGGAATTTTAATTTTAGCCGTAAATTGTTATTGATTTCTTGAAGTTAACGAGGTTCATGGGGTAGAATAAAAAAAGACGAAGTAAGTCACAGGTGTTCATGGATTCGATAATAAAATCTGACAGTAAAACTTATTAAATTATTCAATACGAAAAAAAAGTAATGCCATATATTGAATAAGCAATTTAGAAGTACCTTAACCAATATCACATACTATTGTGATAATACTGATTGGTTTGAAGTTTGTCGCTGACAGCAATAAATTTGATCAACTTTACATTGAGATGGTAGGAAATCTTGATACGTGTGACAATACCATTCAATCGCTCCGTATCAAACAGTTTCTTCAGCTCGTTTTCCGTCTCTGTAGGAAGCTAAAGCTGGCTGGGCGAAGGAAACACGAACGGAGGAAGAGAAAGAAAAAGACATCTCAACGCGCGCGGAGCGACGATGTGGTTGGAGCGAAGTGAGGGTAAGAAAATGAGTGAGGGGAATTACGAAATTAGGAAGAAGAGAAAGAAGGGGAAAGAATGAAGGGGAAATGAGAAAGAGGGAAATAGAAAGGGAAAGAGAGAGTTGGAAAAAGGGAGATCGGGATAAAAGAGGGAGGGAAAAAGCGAGGAGGGAAGAGAGATGGAAAAGCGAGAGAATAGGAAAAAAGAGAGTGAAGGAAGACAGAGGAGGACAACGTCTGCCGGGTTTGGCTGGTTAGTCATACATTGTTATTGATTGTCTTGAAGTTAACAAGCTGCATGGGGTAGAACATAAAACGGCGAAGTAAATCGCAGGTGTTCATGGATTCAATAATAAAATCTGACAATGAACTTATTCAATTATTCAATACGAAAAAGTAAAGTAATGCCATCTAATGAATTAGCAATTTAGAAATTTCCATTAACCTATATCACATTTTATTATGATAGGTAATACTGATTGGTTTGAAGATTGTCGCTGACAGCAATAAATTTGGTCAACTTTACGTTGAGATGGTCCAGGAAATCTTGATACGTGTGACAATACCATTCAATCGCTCCGTATCAAACAGTTTCTTCAGCTCGTGTTCCGCCTCTGTAGGAAGCTAAAGCTGGCTGGGCGAAGAAAACACGAACGGAAGAAGAGAAAGAAAAATACATCTCAACGCGCGCGGAGCGACGATGTGGCTGGAGCGAAGTGAGGGTAAGAAAATGAGTGAGGGGAATTACGAAGGCCTCGTGTTGGGGCGGAGGCTGAAGAAGCCCAGCGCAGAAGATGTTTGCCCCCAGCAAGAAGCGCCGCCGCAGGTGCAAAGAACCCCGAGGGGGTGGGGGGGACGTAGGAAGCCGGTGCGGGGCGAGTGAATTCGCAGGAGGGTGCGCCCAAATGTCGCGGGGTGCAAACGCGGTGGGGAGAACGGCGCTGCAGCCTTCTACACGCTGAGCTGTAAGTGTGGGAAGAAACTTGACGAGACCTCTGCGATCTGCACCGTTCGCCATGTGTCGGTTGGCAACGTTGCTTCTTTTGCTGCCGCTGTTCCTCACATTCAGCCCCTAGGAACTTCCAACCCCATTATTGCTCTCCAGCTCTATTTCACCCCCTCTGAGGGTCTTGGCACACATTGCTCTCGCTCTCAGCAGTTGCTTCCTATTCCTTTATTTTCTGATTGCAGTCGCTGTAACCATCCCCGAAATTACCATTGTGAAGCCGCCAATGAACAAAATACTTTTAACTCTAATCAAATGCCTCCATTATCAGTTAATATCATTTCTGATTGCTAGAAGAACGTGACAGTGTGGTGATGTTGTAGAAACGAATGCCACATTTATTTTTCTTTTGAATGCCATTTTTCTTCTGTTTTTGCTGTCAAATCTATCAGATCACATTTCTCATCTAATTTTCATTAAACTAGCTCATTCATTTTCTACCACTATTAATCACTATTCCATAACATCAGTCTTCATTCACTATCTCCGTCATTGTCATATTTTGTACCTCCTCATCTCGTTTCCGTTGCCTTCACATTGATTTATTGTTAGATGCCGGGTGTGTCAACGGCTAAGGTCAGTAGTCCCGTAAGTGTAGTGTAAGTTTTTTCATCGGGAGGTGGCGGTGATCTTGCCTCGCGGGATGGTGATTTTGCGCCCCTGCACCGACCTACCGTCGGCTGGCGGAGTTACCCCAACCAGGTATCTCCCACCGGCGGAGCACCGCCTCAGCCGGGACTAGCTCGAAGCTCCCCACGGGTCTCCCGGCATGTATGATAGTCTAGTGCACGTTAGTCAAAGTGTGTGTTAGTAAGGGGAGAGGATAGGACAAGGAAGAAGAAGGAATGATCGCGCGCGATTCGTGGTCGTTTGTTAGGGTACTGCTCCAGCATTCGCCAGGTATTGATCAGAGAAATCACGGAAAATCACCTTTCAGAGCAATCGGCCGCTAGAATTCCCCTCCAGACAGCGACAGAACTCGACCTAGCTACCAGGCTAGCGTGGAAAATCCTCACACTGTCGGGATTACATCCCCAGCACCTCCCGGTCAGAGGCACTGCAGTGACATCAGTCAATGCCCTGAGCCACCCCTCCCGGTCCCGTTGCCTTCACAGCATGCGGCTGCCTTCTGGCGCATGCGTTCCTCCCGCCTTCAACGCCTCTCCCTTTTTGTGCGTCGTTTCTTGCGCCGGTGCGCTGTTCGCGCCTTGATGATTTCTGCCCCCTCCCTCCCCCCCCCTCGTTAGCGCGCCGCGCCGCGTCGTCGTGTCCCGCGTGCGTCCCTGCCACGTGCACTCGCTCGCCTGCGACTTACGAGAGTCGCAGACGACTGTTGCAGACGAGCGTCGCACGCAGCGGCTCACGCGAATTTACGGTCGCGGCAAGAAGGACGAGGAACCTGGAGAAGATGAGATCCGCCAACGACACGGAGATGAAATTCTATGGCGGTATCTAGAATTACTGCTTGTATAAACGCTTGATTATGGTCACGGTAGAGAGAGGAGTAACAATTCGGCGGAGCTACTTAAATAAACGGGCCTCGGGACGGAGGAGAGGAAACACTTGGGGGGGGGGGGCAAATTCGTTACAATTAAATTCGCTTTAATTTGATATCAAGTGAGAGACAGGTGTTCTTCATTCGAATGAGTAAAAATATGAGAACTTTCAATTCGAAACATTTGTGAACATTTTTATATTTAACCAGTTGTAGTCCAAGTTATAGGTGCTACGTTATTTGTTTTCTAAAATAAGCGCAAATGCAAATATCTTCTAGATATTAATTAAAATAGATGTGATTTATTTTTAGCCTTCTGGGCAATTTGCGATACGTTAAATACATTACATGTAATGTAGTACACACATTAAATATATAACATGCATTTAATATCTAACTGTATACACAAGTAATAAACAAGTGTGTACAAGCTAAACTTTATTAAAAATTTACATAATTATTTTTATATTTTTACATATTTTGTAATTTTTCTTTAGAATTGTTTATCACAGTTTTTTATTTCTAACTGTAATTTGTGAGATAATCCAAAACCTTTTGCCTGGACAGTTTTACTTAAATTAGTGAATACATACTTCTCTTGTTGGTTCTACTTTATCACCTTAATACATACTTACGTAGTAAAAGAAAGTATTTTAATGCTGTTTAAAAATATCAGCGAATGTTTGACAGAAAAACACTTATTCTGTGGCCTTGGTATTGCAACAGTGGATACGTCTTGTTCCTATATGCCGTAAATTACTTTCTCTAACACATTGTGTAGTCAGAATTCACGTTTTCTGGGCCCTATATTCCAAAAATTGCTTACCAGAAGAACCTCTCTGTCTGTGGTCAACACTAGCGCCTAAACGGTTTAGACAATTTCCTCCACAATTGATAACATGTAATCGAATTAATCATAAGGCCCTGAGTGTTTGAGCATATTTTGAGTTTTAGGGATCTTTTATTTGAATTTGAATGATTACCCTTTAAGGTCTATTTTGTTGCACCTCTATTTTAATTTCGAATTTTTGGGTCCAATTAATTTTGTTGCACAGTAATTAGAATGAGGTACAATAATGCATTTTTATGTCAAACATCTTGTTCAACCATTTACATATGCACCAATTCTGTTTAAAATATTGATAATTTTTTTCAGTGTTCTTTAATAAGTATTTCATTAAATCTTCAAAATATAATCCTAATAAATGGATCGTGATTTCATTAGGTTACGCCCTCAACCAAGGTTATTATGAGGAAATTTTCTTAGAGAGCGATGGCACAGTTAAGAGGAAATACGATTGGTGCGACAGGTAAATGTAAGAAAATCAGTTCTACTGCAAGATCGTTGTGTGGGGTCTTATTGCTCACAAACCAGGGGGCATTTACTGTTATTCTTAAGATTTTATTTTGAAAGATTTGTAACTTATTTAATGTGGTTGGGGTAGCTGAAATCCATACAGGGCATGCGTAAGTTAATATCGGACGAAGAATGGATTTGTAAACGGTTAAAGCGGAATGAATTTTTAAAGAAGAGTTGCGGTTGACAGTCGGACGTAAAAAAGCTAACCTTCTATTGGCTTCAATTTCTTTGGACGAAATGTGGCTGTGCTAATTTAATCTTGTATCTAAGAAAATGCCGAGAAAATGAAGTGCGCTCTCTCTCTTTTGTTTTATTAGTTGTATTTTACAGAGCACACATAGTTCAGTATATAATACACTTTACATATTGAGTGATTGCTTACATTCTAATATACCCAAAATTAAACTACAAAGTAATTCGGGTGAGGAAATCTCCAGACACCTCTAAAAACAATATATTTCGGAAAATTTGACTAGGAATGCCTGATGTGGATATCTATTTTTAATTCCGTTCTATGAGAAGTTTTCCGGAGCCTGAAGTTGTCTAGGTGTGGAATTTGAGGTATGGAGTGATAGAACTGGGTTCAGAGATATGTCATATGGTGTTGTATGGAGTCAATTTGGAATTCTTTGTGGAGCTGTCCGTTTCTGAAAAATCAAAGAGCATTTGTGATAGTTCTAAGAAAATGGTGTGAGAACTATTTGGAGTTTGTTTAGGTTTGTTTTTGCTGCGGAGGTCCGAACTGGACAGGCGTAAAGCAGGAGTGGTCTAAAGATAATTTTGTAGATGGTTATGGCGTTGGGAGTGAATGGTGTGACGATCGATTAATGATCGGTTTTAGTTGGTGTATCTTAGTTTTTGCATGCTGTATTTTACTAATGATGTGTTGGGCGCTCTCTCTAGTGCTGCACCTTCCCGATCGCCACTCCACGCCGATTCTCTTACAAAGGTCCACACTGCCACGGACGTGTAAGTGCAATAATTATCTCTAGTCTAAATACTGTCACTAATTTGATATTTTATCTCCTGTCTCGAGTTGATATAGAATTTACTTTTTCCTAACAACTCCCTAATTAAATTAAATTTCCCAATTCAAAAAACTTTTCTTTTATAACTCCGTGCAGTAGCATCAACTTGAAAAATGGGACAAATTACAGCCGGAAGAGAAAAAATCTTCGGAACAAACAGTGCACAACAAATAATATAGAAGCAGATGCGATATGGGGTGGTGCAGTGACATTAGTCGTATTATAATTCCTGAAAGAAGAAAATGATAATCAGAGGATGATTTGATTTTAAAAAATGAACACAGACAAATTAGCAAATATTGTTTGGAATTAATAAGTCCAATGTCTGTTAATGCTATCAAGTTAGAACACACTTCGACTCCAAAAAGGAAAAATATTTACAAGTGGAAGAAAAGGAACAAAGAGAACAGATGTTACACATATTGCAAATGCCATTAAAAGAGAAATCTAGAGATAGCAATACACAAAACAGAACGAGCTGCAAATGGGAGCGATTAATATATCACGAACGTAAAGGAATCTGAGAAAAAAGAGAGAAGTTTTAATGAATGATTTGACAAGAATAATCGTAAACAAGCGCGTAGTTATTGCAAGAACGTGTTGCAATTCATTCGTCGAACACATCCATCTTTCTGTCTCAAAGCTACAGGTTCAGCGGCAAGCTACAGTAATGATAAAAAATCATAATAAAAAAAGAACGAAATAAACGTTGCTCATATTGCACTGTAAACGAACACAATTGAGATGCTGTGCGAGGGAACGAACTGCGCCTGGGTCTATATGAACGCTAGGCGGGCGAGGGCGGAGAAGGGCGCGCCGGAGAGTGAAATGTTGGGAGCGCACGCAGGAAGAGGATGGGCTTAGAGGAGGTGGTGTTGGAGGCGGTGTTGGAGGCGGTGTTGGAGGCGGTGTTGGAGGCGGTGTTGGAGGCGGTGTTGGAGGCGGAGTTGGAGGCGGTGTTGGAGGCGGTGTTGGAGGCGGTGTTGGAGGCGGTGTTGGAGGCGGTGTTGGAGGAGGTATTGGAGGCGGTGTTGGAGGCGGTGTTGGAGGCGGTGTTGGAGGCGGTGTTGGAGGCGGTGT